>CM070034.1:40006304-40020729 GCA_036250615.1 Ptychadena robeensis | reverse complement strand
AACTTTTACGGAAGTTCGCCGTTCGCGAACCCGAAAATTTGGGTTCGCGACATCACTACTCATAACATCATCACATGCAAGGCTTCAAGACTTCTTTTCCCATCTCATAGTTTGTACCTGGGGATTAGCTTGTGTTACCTTTCAACCTTTATTTAATGTGCAGAGCTGCAAAATATGTTATATGGTAGCTTTCATAATACACTGCACAGCCAAAAAATGTGGTCACCACTCTAATATTTTGTTGGACCACCTTTGATTACGGCACACATTCGCTGTGGCATTGTTTCAATAAGCTGATCAATGTCACAAGATTTATTTCCATTCAATTTTTCACCAAGATCTTGCATTGATGAGTCTGACAGCAAAGCCTTCTCCAGCAGATCCCACAGATTCTCAATGGAGTTAAGGTCTGGACTCGTTGGTGGCCAGTCCATGTGTGGCAATGATGTCTCATTCTCCCTGAACCACTCCCACACAATTTGAGCCCGATAAATCTTGGCATTGTCATCTTCAAATATGCCCGTGCCATCAGGGAAGAAACATTCCATTGATGATGGAGCACATACTGTTGCAGAACCTAGACCTGACCAACTGCAGCAACCCCAGACCTAAGACCTATTTGTTTAGTTAAATCCAGGTGGTGACTTTTTTTTGGGCCAGACAGTGTACGGTTTTTCAGTGCTAATTGGCCTTGTGAAATCAGGATTAATATGTATAACCTCACTGACCTTAGTAAATAGAATATTCTTGTCTCCCAAATCCAGCATGCATGGGACACTTAAGGTGGGTATACATGGTTCCATTTTCCAGTTCAATCCTGTTCAAGCCACCAGATCAACTGAAATTTACCAATATGTCTGATCACTGCTCAATCGATTTTATGTTCAATTGTAATCACTTTGGGTCAATCAATTCATGTAAAAAGGAATAGATTTTTCAAAGTTAATGGGAAAAAATGAAATGTGTATGGCCACCTTTATAGATTGCAGTTACAGGCATTGTTAGCCAGCACAAGTTTATGTGCTTGTGACACTGAAATGAATGGAAGCGGCTGTCCACGGCTCAGAGCCGCCGCACAGCCAACTTCGTCTGTGGGGACAAGCCCTACGTGTCTATGGGCAGCTTAAGGAATTTGCTGTAAAAAATATACAGCAGATGAAGTCTGAGGTTGCCTCTAGTAGCCAAAAGACTGTATTCCTCCTTCATACACTGCTTTATTTTTTGACAAATTATCAGTGATGCTATAGTAAATGCTCATTAAAGTGGACCTGTCACACATTAGAGCCGATTACAAAGTGAAGAAGGATTGTCTTACTATGTTACTTCATGGGGCCACAAAAACTGCTCTGTATATGATCTCCTCTGTCCAGCTCTCCCCACTGCCTGTCAGCAGCTCCCAGCCAGTGTTGTGAGCTATTTTCCAGCAGTTCTGTTTGGCGGGCGGTTCTGTTTGGCATGGTGCCATGTGTCTTATTTGTCGGGGGTGGGGTGCCCTGTGTCGTCCTGTGCTTCGGGATGGTGGTTCGGGCTGGGTCATGGCCCTTTTATTACTTAATGCCTTCTTTAACTATGACAGGGAAAGGGGGTGGCTGTTTATGTCACTGTGTTTCCTCCCTTTTTTTTTATCTACACATACATAGGAGCTGTGCACTCACTTATATTAGTAACAGTACATATGTTGGGGCCTAGCTCATACGGGCATGGAGCATCAAGTTCACTATATATTTTATTTAATGTATTAAGGTTAGATTGATTTTTAAAAGATGTGATTTAATTATTTTTAATACACAATTTTGGGGGATATAGTGTTATATTGTTTCCCAACGCATACACACTTAATTGTCAAAATGCACCATACCATAAGTCCGCACACACATGTGTATCTCACATCACAATAATTTTGTATAATGTTTATATAGATAAAATAATTTTTTCCCTCATGCTTTCACATCATTTATCGAACCACAATGAAGTGATGCACTGTATTTTTTCTAAATATTCACAATAGTTCCTGCAGAGCATCTGAGAGGCCTCCCCTGAAGGGGTCCCTTCTGCTGCCCCCTTGGCCTGAGCCACTGGTTTGGGGTGCGGGATGGTGTAGGATGGATGCAGATGCCCTACATTTGATGGATGGGATGTATTGTGCTGTGTTGAGGGGAATTATGTGCTGGGTGGAGTGGTGATTCGGGTCTTCTTTCTTGGTATGTCTGGGTGTTGGCTTGACACTTCCGGGGGTGGGCGGCGTCGGCCACGGGGTACATTGGGTTAGTTGGTGGGTCAGCATGGCACTGTTTGAAGCTTGTGGATGGATCCTGGGGTGGGAGTTTGTTTTGGCTGTTTTTTCATTGGGCTGCTGCCGGGGTCTATAGTGGCCTGACGTGGAGGTTGGAGCCACCTCTATGTTGGCAACGAGCTGCGGATTGCATTTTTCTAAGTATTGATGTGTTTTGGATATGGGTAGTACAATAATTATTGGTTGGTGGTATCTATATACCTTTGATCTTTTTTTTGTTAGCTTTCATTCTTTTGTATCTTTTCATGTTCGAGGGCAGATAGATTATTAGGAAGAGCATTTGAAAAACATGCAGTAACTACTATTAGATGCTCAACACACTAGATGGTATATCTAGTGTCTTATATTGACCCCCAATACTGTAGAAGTGTTCTGGGCAGGTTTTGTTTTTCACCATTGCAACTTGTAAATTTTTTTCAACATACTGTGTTCCTTGATGCATAGCTGTGTATATATATATATATATATTGTACGTGCCGAGCTTGTCTTGTTTGACCCCCTGTTTTTCTCTCTTTATTGTTACTGTGAAAGTTTTGTGTGTTTTTATAAATAAAAATTACTAATGCCTAATGCTACGTACACCCATTCAATAATTGAAGTTGGGAACAATCATTTATAACCGTTTCCAATGACCAGAGAACAAACAAGCGCTGCAAATGCTCTCTTTGTACTGTTGATTTTTATTGCGAATCGGTACTTCGAAAATTTGCAAAGTGGGATTTGTATTCGTGTGTATTTGAGATTTGCGTTCGCAATATGTGCATGTACAACTGCTGATTTGCACAATGAAGGTAATAATGACTGGAGATCACGAATTTACAAATTTATTTAGAATATTAGACGAAAAATTTGCAATATTTAGCTAATATGAATATTGCTTATTTCTACTCTGTACTATGGAGTAGTGATGGCCAAACTGTCCTCATGTTCTCCCGGCAAACAGTACAGGTGTTCGACCCACCACGTTCTATTCTTATCCACTGGATGGATCAGGAGCGGAAAAATCTCCTTAAACCCTTCTTCCCTACTTCACGTCCAGTAGTCGGAATAAGGAACTGTGGGTTCCAGATGTTGGAAGAGAATAGGCAGGAAATTTGAATCTCCCGGTGAACAGGCGGACGTTGGACTTTTCTAAAAGTCCTATGCACCTGTTCGCGACTCGACCTGGCCAATGTTCAGCCATCACTACTATGGAGAGGGGAGGAGGGAGGACATGCAAACGCTGCATCCTTCCGTATAGAAGACAACAGGCTTCAGGCAGCATGGTTGTTGATGGATCCATAATTACCAATTAACCACCCTCTATGATACCCATACACATCAGATATTTGCCAGGGATGATCACAGTAGATTGCATTGTCAAACTATTGTACATGTACATGCATGAGTGTATGTGTGTACATTACTTAAGTTTTATTTAAAAAAAAACAGAGTTATGTATATATATTGCACATTTTGTATCCTGTGACCCTATAACCTTGTTGACTTCCATACTGTACTGGTGTCCTCTTTCGTGATATGCACAGTTTGAATAGACCAGGCATGTAACAGCAGTGCAGCAATTGCTTATGTTATTGCTCTGGAATGATATGTATAATAACGAGCAGGGGTGTACATAAGTGGTACTCTGGAACTCAAAAGGGGCTAAATGTATACAATTTGTCACTTGGATAACGGCAGGGAAATATGAATAACTATGAAAGGTTGCAGATAGGGGTGTGAAATGTAAATTAATCCACAAAAAAGATTGGACTTCTAAGTGTGTTGGAGATCTGGGGGTGAAAGTCAGAGTACGCAAATGAAAGGGCCAAATATGACTATGAAAGGTTGACATTTGGACTGCAGGTAGTCTCAGGGGTTAGTTACTTAGTCAAAAAATGTCAGGGTTGCACTGAGATATGAGATCTGGGGGTTCAAACGTTGTTGTACTGTGAGAATTACATTTGACCCAAAGCCAGCTGGTGACCTGTGGATGAAGACAGCTAATCGGAGGCTCAATCAGGAACAGGGAGGTCCATCTGCAGCAGAATCTACCATGCAGGAGGCAGACGCAGAGGACAGTGAGGGAGACAGTAAAAAAGACCACCCTACATATGGGGTGAGTACCAAAAACCATGTCCTGGTACTCATCTGAGGAGCTTACTAAAAAAGTTATGTGCACCCCTGGTAATCAGTACACACATGTTGTGTTGTTGTGTATTTGCCATTGTTTTCTTCTGTAGATGACCTTACTTTACTGAAAAGCTATTGCCCCTTAATACATAAATACTAAAAGTTTTGCAGTGTTTCTGTTACAATATGGGACACCATACAGTAAATCATTGAAGACAGGATGTTTTCTTAACCCGCTAATAAAGGTCCTTCATACGTTCCTGTGATAACATGTACTGGATCATATTATAAAAATATCACCCTGTTAATATAAAGTTACACGTTAAATATAGCAGGTAAATGAAAAAAAAAAAAACTTAAGGTAAATAAGAATTACAACTTATAATATGGGACTCTTGTGTAAATGTAAAATCAAACTACTGCATTTTTAGAACGAAGTTTCTAATTTAATTACAAACTTTTCTTTAATTAGATCCACATTTAGATTTTATACTCTCCAATCTATGATATTGAACACCAGAAAACATGTCAACTCTTGACAGCCCCGTCAGGGTACAGCCAACAGAACACCTCTTCGATTCTGTCATCGTCTCTGCCAAGACGGGGCTGAGGTTTCTGGCAAATGGCTGAGACAAACAGTTACAAAACAATACGGTATTGATGCACGTTGTCAAATGCACAATGGAAAGAGTTGTCCTGAAGTTTCCTGAACCTGTTTCAAGAGGCTTTGGTATGAAATGTTTGCTTCTGGGAGATAGAAATTCTGTCTGACTCTTGCAAAGAAAAACACAAGACAATATTTTGGTAATAATAAGATTTTTATTAAGGACTTCATGCATTATAAGAGGAAGATGCTATTCTTAAATAATAAAAAGAAACAATGGTGAATACAAGAAGATCTATAGGCAAATACTGTGTGTGTGGTATGTGTGTGTGTGGGGGGGGGGGGGGGGGGGGGGGGGGGGGGGGGGGGGGGGGGGGATAGTTAATGCAATCAACACAACATTCCTGGTAAACCATGCTATATTCTGGGATATGTGGGGATAGACTGGCATCTGTAGGTCAGCAGATATTGATCCATTCTCTATCTAAGCTATGTATTAGGAAATTGTCTCAAGCTCTGATTGATTGTTGCCAGCCTTTTAATGACAGCCACTCTAATGGCTATGTGGAGGATAGAGAAAAGTGCAGTGTACATAGTTTAGTTTCAGTTTCTTGAAAGACAGAGAAAGAAAAGAACTCAGCAATGAGAGCCTCTATAACATGTTACTTATAATATAGTAATGTAAGCCATGATAGTATGTCATAGACCAGGCATGAGCAAACTACAGCCCATGGACCCCATTTGGCCCATTTAGTCTATTAATCCAGCCTGACAATTTTTTATAAAGTTTACATTTTTTTTATATTAGTTCCCAATCCATCCATCTGCCTTTGGCCTGGCCCCTCAAATTTAAGAACCCACTGTGACCCACAAGATGAACATGTTGCTCACCTCTATATATAAAAGAAATGATACATTATTTAATATACATAAAAAGAGGTTTCTACAGGTACATTGAATGAGTACAATGGGTACATTGAATACGCACCACAGAAACCATCAGAACTGTTGAATATATACACTCTACACTTTCTGTATCTTACACAACACTGCACACCATTTATTCAAATTCAAATAAGAAAAGAAACAGAATACATATACCTTGGCACACATGTAACCTTGGACAATGAACCTTCTTTCATGATTAATTCTTGAAATTGGGTGTTGATGAAGTATCTGTCTTTTGATGCAAATCCTAGACCCCAAGAACAGTATTTCCAGGAATCCCCACCACAACACCCAAGGGATTCCTGGGAAAACTGGACCGTGAGGACTAGGTAAAGGAAGACCTTATGGTCAGTAGTTGAGAAGAATTGTCCAGTAAAGAAGTTAAGCCTCTAGATCTTCTCTTCAGTCTATAAAATATCATGAATTAGTCAGTTAGATAATTACACACATTACAAGTAATATACAAGTAATATATTATGATTTATATGGGTAAAAGATTGTGGACATCCAATTCCAGAACCATGGATGTAAAGCTGGCCACACACCTTTAGATCTATCTAAAGGTTGGATATTGTTGTTGAATATCCTTTAGATCTACCAACAACTGTGTAGTATAGGGCCCTCTGCGATTGAACACAGGTAGACTTGATGGTTTAGAAAGTCCCTCATATTACATGGTTTAGGTAAAACAAAAGGAGATCTAAAAGAAACCTGATAGAGAAATCTAAAGGTGTATGGGGGCCCTTACTATGCTCCATATCTGTTTAAACTCATACTCAATAAACCAGTGAATTTGTGAGACCATGTACAGAAGATAAGAAGACTTGGCCAACTGCTCCAATATATGCTCTTAATACCATGGACCTTTATTGACCTGGTTTTGGGGATATGGCCATCTAACCAGATCACAAAGGGACAAGCCAATCTGCTTTCCACAAGTGCACAGAACTCCACAATGTCTGTGTATCTCCTCCATTGAACATATATGAGCACATTTGATGAGGATTATAATTACTTTTTTTATACATTGTTCTGCTGTTGACAGATACGGTATGCAGCACTGTGAGAGAATGGTAATATTACAGGTGATGTGCTTCCTCTACTATATTCTTTAGTATACTATACAGGAAATACAATGTACTGTTATCAAACAAGGCAGGCATTGGAAGCATAAATCCAAGCAAAAAAAATGAACTGTGCACATTCAAACTGGTAAAGGTAATCTGGTGTCTGGCAACTTTGAGTGAATGTTTTATCTTAGATTTCCTGCTTCCCCCGCAAAGTTTCCATCATTACCTGATGTTTATTGCCGTCATCTTCTTTATGGCCGCAGAGTTCCGCCTTCCCGAGCTACAGTGCTTCATCTCAGACTCACAACTGACCAGAGATGCAGCACTGCACCTTGGGCTGGAAGACAGTAGGCAACAAGGAGAGGTCGTCATCCATCATAGGGAAAGATCTTAACAAAATGTGTTACAAGAGCAGAACTATACATACTGACTATTGATAGCTGAAATTCAGGCAAACAACTAAATTCACCCATCATATACACATATGAAAGCTATATTAACTACCAAAAAGGTATTCATTGTCATCCCATGACAGATAGCACAATTTAATGGCTGATTGGAGACTTACCATTTACTACTGGATGCTAAAAGACACTATCAATTTTTCTTTCTAATAGAAAATCAAACTAAAACTAAAAACAATCTTAAGGCCCCCATACACGGGTCGGATTCCGGCCGGATTTCGGGCCGATCGATTCCGGGCGCGTGCACGCGAAACGATCGTGCCGGAATCGTGTGCAGCCCACCTTGTCTGATCGATCACGTCCGATCGTTCAGGGGCCCAGAATCGGATCCGACAGAGAACCAACATGTTGGTCTTTGTGATCCGATTCTGCACAGATCAGGGGGAGTTGCCATTTGTGAGGTGGACAATCGGACACGGAATCGTCCCGGAATCCGTTGGACAAGGTGGTATGCAGCGATCGGTTTCTCCTAATTGGCCGATCGATCACACCTGCGATTCCTGCCAGAATCGCCGGAATCGATCGGATAGGTGATCGAGCGGCCATGGAATCCGACTGTGTATGGCTGGCTTTAAGCAGGGTACATACATGTGGACATGGGACAGAGCATCTCATGTAGGCGCGCACATGACCATCTATCTGGCACATATCATATGCGGCCATCGCTGTTTTCGAGCGGGACCAATCAATCCTGCTCGAAAACTGGGATATCGGACATGGCCGTAAATCACAGCCGATTTCTGTTGCTTTGCATTGAAACAGTGCAAAGCATCGGCTGAACTGGGGAGATAGTAGAGCTGTGTCTCCAGCTCCTCCGATATCTGACAGCAGTGTGATAATGTCATCACACTGCTGCAGGGAACATCGGATGGCTCCAATATCAAGCCGTCTGTTCCCTGCTTTAAACTAGATACATGTGTCTAGAATGTAGTGCTTACTATGTATAAAATGACAGCATACTACGATAATTTACTGCTTATTGTTAGCAAACCAGTCCCCCTTATTTCTTTCTTTCTTTTGTTTACCATTGAAGATATTTTCTTTCTTCCTCATAGACACATTAGTAAAGCCCCCCCCCCCATACACCTTACAAACTTGCCATACAATTTCTGTACAATCCACTTTTGTTCTACCAAAACCATGTAATATGAGGACCTTTCTAAATCTTCCAATCACTATGTATTCTATCAGGGAGGACCCGGCATTACATAGTTGTTGGTAGATCTAAAGGAAATTGTATGGAGTGATCTAAAGTATGTGTATGGGGAACCCCAGCATAATACCTTCTTTCTGTTGTTATTTCTGTCTAGTTTGCCCTTGATTACAATGGTGGTCTTCATTTTTTATAGGACATATAAAAAAAACAGAAAATTTACTCTAAAAATGAGTTTGGTCTGCATCACCCTTTATCGTATTACAAGTGTAAGTAAGTAAGTAAATAAGAAAACAGGAATGTTTGGTCTATACACAGATAAGATGTACTAAACCTTTAAGATACACAATGGTTTATCAAATATACAATATTGTAGACAGTTAATCAATGCAAATAACAACATAACCAGAAAAGAAAATAGTTTTAATAGGTTAAGTTGTGCACGAGCAAATCTTGGCAATGATGTTAGTTGTGAGTTAAGCCGGCTGCGCTCTCTGACAGATACTTTTATATACAACTGTTCTAGGTATTTCCTCTGTCTCTCGCCAACTGTTAATATGAGGTTTGGACTGAATGTTAGGAAATAATTTAAAACCATAAAAGCCAATTGCAAGGAGCTCTTATCCCTCCATCTCACCTGGCGTCCTTCTTGCCATATGGTTGGAATGCTCCACTTTGCTTCACAGCTGTGTGGGCTGAATGCACATCTCTTCCTCCTTCATGGACCCTACTTGGCAAATAAATGGCTGCTGATTTCTTCCACCTCCACCATAGCTAAGGATACATATGCCTGGAAGAAAAAAACGAAAGATTGCATAATTAAAAAAAACAAATAGTCTTTTGTAGTAAGATGGTTGCAAAAGGATGTGCGTTGTTCTATGACTAGATAAGGAGTAAGGTTTATTGTGAATGATGCCATTGATCTAATCCAGTCCTCATAATTCAAGTTTGTAAGAAGTTCTAATGGGCCAAGTCAAAGGGCAACTCTGTTTAAACAAACATGATGTCATAATAACCTCTTAAAGGGGTAAGCTATGGTAAATGTCTCTTCAATTCCCCTTTATTTTGAGTGCAATTCATCTTTTTTTTTGTTTACTGTACAAAGAGTTTCTTGTATCCATTTTGTCCAGTTTGTCCATCTTACTGTTATACCATGTGTCAGTATTATCTTCCTTTGTAAAATGTTTTATATATTACACTAGTGGCACCGTGCACATTGGTTAGATGCATATGGACCCAGAATAGGTCACAGTGAACTCTGATACACAATAACACCATTCTACATCTTTAATACAATTTATGTGGCTTGCATTAGTCACACATGATCCACTGTATAGGGAAGATTCATGCATTCTGATCTCAGCAGAAGTCACCAGCTGCCTCCCCAACCACAGAAAAATGTGTTCAAAAGACTATGATTCCTTTCATCAAGCACTTGGAGGGTGGGAGTGCAGCCTATATCCAGTTGGCCAATATATTTTAGCATGCTGATATTTTAGGACCATTGTTTTTGTATTTCATTCTCTTTGGGTACAACTGATTTAGGCTCAAACTTATAAGAATACATGTATGATATCTTAGGCATGCCTATATGATACATCTAGAACTCATGGCAAGAAATGTGTTTACCTGTCCACCAGTCCAGGTCCACGTAGCGAGCGAGGGCCAACAGACAAGTGATGGAGTGCAGTGTGATGACGTCATCACGCTGCACCCCGTCGCTCATAGTATCGGCCGTCACCCTTTACTTCTGGTCCCCATTTAAACCAATGGCATCAGCCTGAGATTTACAAACATGTCCGTTCTCTGGCCGCCTGTGGGCACACGCTACGTGTATAGGGGCCTTTAGGGGAAAGACCAGTGAGTATTTAACATTATTCGGGTAAATTTTACCCAAAGCTTGTTAAAATATGTATCCCCATTGACTTTACTGTTATGAAACAATTAATTAAAACTTTCTAGTTGCAATTTCAGTCCTATAAACTGTCCAATGTGTAATAGTCACTCAAGAGGTTAAAAAAGGGCTGCAGTGTAAGATCTTGAAAATGCAGAACTGGTAAGGGACTATAGTGACGTACTGCAATTCGACTGTAAATAAAAAGTAATCACAGACAGCCATTAAAGGCTTCCTGGCTCACTAGTAATCTAAGGATCTGGAAGGAATAAAGGGTATATTGCTCATTGATATATTGGCTCTTCTCCATCTCTCTCATCTCATCTGCTTCAAGGTTTAAAAAACTCAATTTGGTCTCAGTTTGCAGTTCTTTTAACTTTTAAAACTGCTGCATATATATCATCATTGTCCTGAAATTTTAAATGGGGCCAAGCACTTTCGTGATATGAGAGGGATTCGAAGGAGTGACCCAATCAGGCTTTTCTGCTTTGTTGACATTAAATTAGGTTCCCTCCGAAAATTGGTTGCTTTCCAATTCTTGTCTCTGGGGATGATGAGTGTTTTCCTGGAAGTTTGATCCCTTGGTCACTGCTTTTATTACGGATAAAGGGGGAGGACTGAAAGAGGCTGGATCTCATGCATCTTTATTTTTAAAACATTTTCGTAAGAAAAAAAAACTTTCTGAACAGATGGGCAACAGCTGGTTTATGTCTGCTGCACCTCTGGGGAAAAACATCATCATTAGATTCCACCACAACATTAACTGGGATAGTGAACTCTACTGTCAAATTTTTTAGTATTTCCCAAAATGCTTTGCAACATGCTTATGAAACTCAGATTAGAGAGATCAGACATCTTATCACCAATTCTGTTTCCTCTACAAGCACATTAATTACAACTTAAGCAGATAATACAGGGATATGTTTTTACTATGTGGATGCTTTAAAAATATCCCTTTTTCTTGTGTACCAGGCTAAGTAAACTGTGTGTGGGTTTATATATATATTCATGGTTTTCATTCTTTTTTAGAAGATTGCTATATTTAAAGAGATCTGCATGTTGCAGTTCCCTGCTTTATGGTCACACTACTGTAAAATATAATCCAGCCACTGTGCATACATTTATAATACACAATCACATTACTTTCTGTTGCGTGATGTTCAAACAAAACGGCCTATCCCTTTCTATTGAAACTCGCCTATTGCCAAGGGGACTAAATCAGATTTGATAAACATAGCAAAGACCTATAAAGATTGTTGTAGTCCAACTATTACATTTTCCTTAAGAATTGTCGGTGCCAATTTCTTTCTATACAATGAAAATATATTTTCTTTAAAATTAAAATTTAGGCTGCTGCCTATGTGTTATGTATTAAACAAACAAATAATAAATTAAGCCTATTACTTTAATGTTATTATTTCATAAAATCAATGCAATACACCCAAGCGTGATTGTTATAGCAAAATATAGCAATGGACATTAGCTGGAATCAATGACTATACATTGCCTTATAATAATATAGGAGATATGCTTATCTAAAGGTAATCACCTGTTTATGTAAAGAAATAAATGGGTGCTACTATACACTACTTTTAATGGTAGTAGTTCCATTGTTTTGGCCTATGACTAGTGTTGAGCGAGAATATTCAAAATTCTAATATATTCGACGAATATCCAACATTCAAGAATTCACAATATTTCGGCAGTGTGTGCTCAGATATTATGATTATAATGGCGGATATTTATCATATTATGCTTCAACATTGTTTACTGGCATACAGCTGTTTGTGTGCTTGTGAATGGATTCGCTCACAGTGTTAGTACTGGCTAAGATCACAGAATAAAGAAGAGAAGCTGTAAAGCTGGTTCATGAATCTTTATGAATAATTGCAAACAATTGTAAGGCAATAGAACACAGTCTAATAGAATTTTACGAATTTTGAATGTTCCTTGATTTATTCACGAAATTACACGAACTCAAATGTACCATATGCGGCTCAACACTACCTATGACCAACCCATGGCTATGCTATGTCTGCACTGGGAAAGAAAGTCCTTCAAAGAACATGGAGCCATTGACGTCAAACATACTTGGACCTGTCATGGCTCAGGTTACAGCTATAATACTTAAGAAGCTTATCCAATCAAAGCACTGTGTTTCCTTCTAACTCCTAACCGGAGGAGGTAACACATCACCAATGCATCTTATACCTGTTACGTGAAATGAAATGAAAGAGTCCCCCAACACCCCACAATATGCACAGTGCATATAGTGTTATAATTGTTACAATGTTCATTATTGCAAACTACAAGTCTTTATAAAGATTGGTGTGAGCCAGCATTGGCTTAAGATTGATTATTTCATCCAGAATTGCAATATTGTTCCCAAACAACTGTCACAAAATAAAAGATATAAGATAAGAATTATGACCAGTCGTGGTACATATCGAATTATATAACTTGTGACCACAATACATGGGAGCTCTGTATAATACTCACAATGAACTACCTAATATATGAGAGGCTCCTGTTATAATATTTTAAAGGTATTGCTTAGTATTAAAAATCTATTCTACAGGCTAATACTTAAGTAAAAGTTAATTTACCTAAACCCTTGAAATGTATCATAGTCTAAAAGACTGTATAATCTATCAGTGTTTCACCAGTGACAAATTGCAGGTACAATAAATTTTTATATAAAGCTTTTTGGCAACAACCATATGAAGATTTAAGGAGGTCCGGTAAGGTAAGATGAAAGCATATTCTATCTTGTATTGTTTATTAAGTTATTTTCAATTACCAGTGCAGTGGAATAATAATATAATATATATTGATAGTTGAGAGGTCCCAGGGCTGAGATCTTGCAGGCTCTTTCTGTGATACATTTGCAGAATAAGAATACATCCTTAATGTATACAACAGTGTTAATGTGTCACGCACCGGCTATAGATCATTATCACGCTTTACAGTTCTGATGCAGCCAGACTTCCAACTATAAATAGCTGTTTTCTTTTTTCCATGAGCCAGACTCAGGGAAAAATGTCTCTTCCTTTTATGGTCTCGAGCAGTTTCTTGCACTTCAAACATTTAAAATCCCCCTTAGGCATTAAGCCAGGTTGCTGGGGGTATGCTCTTTTTCCATGTATTTCTCTTATGTGGAATTTATTGTGAATTTGGAGTAATTAAAAGGGTATTGTGAACCCAAGATAAATAAAAAGTATTAGCAAGATTGCTCTTCTGTATGATGCTTGCACCTTGCATCAGTTGACAAATACTTATTAAAAACGTTACCATCTATGACAGTGTGTAACACAATGCTGCTGTATTCTTAACTATTTATCTCTACTTTACATATCAAGCATTTCAGAACTGCTGATGTAAATAAGTGACTAGGGTTGAACTTGGTAGAAAGGATCCATGCAAGTTTTTAGTTTTATCTTTAACAGACAGAAGTAGATAAAGTTAGGAATGATTCTCAAAGAGCCACATTATTACTTTTACAGTAATATAAAACTACAAATATTGTAAGGCTATGGCTACACCTACGGTAAAATCCCTGCGTTGAACTTGATTCTAGCACAGTGCGCAAGCCTGCCATTGATGGCAAAGGGGCTATGATAGGGCTGTCTACACAGCCCACCATAGCCCCCAATCCGTTGGTCCAAGCCTCCACTACGTTAATGTCAGCACCATGTCGACATTAACGCATTGAAGGCTTGATGTGTGGCGTGTCTATTGACAGTCAATAGACACGTCTGTGTAGCAAGGCCGTTAACGTGGCCCTAACAAAGCGAAAATGGGGAGTTGAATGCCCTGACATCAGCGCATTAAAGCATAGTGTAGCCCTGTTCTAATATTTATACCACATATAAGGCTTTATCTGGCCA
>CM070034.1:39982108-40006166 GCA_036250615.1 Ptychadena robeensis | reverse complement strand
TGTAAACTTACTTCAAAATGAATTATAAATCACATTGGTATAAAAAAAGAAGTAAAGGCTTTTATGTTTTACTGGTGCTTCATCTTTCAGAAGAAGGCAACTGTAAATGTAACTGTTAATAATTCTTACTCAGAGAATAAGTTATCCCTATACATAGAGTCCCTATTCTAGAGCTAATGTTGTCCAACAGGTTTGAGCCAAAAACTTCTTGTTACCCAAGCTAAGTCAATGTAGAACAAATATATACAATGCAGCAGATGTAGGTATGGATACTGTTTATTAAAATTACATATACCATGTATACCAGTGTATTCTAAAGCAAAGTTACATCTCATGAGGATTTTCTTCCTTTCATATCTCTATTAATGAAACCCAAATGTATTTTCTGTTCTTATGTATTGTGATCTAAGCCTGATATAGATATATATATATAGTTAGAAGCAATGCATTTTTCAGCATCTGTACAGTTACTTGAGTAACTCTTCAATAACATTCAGCTGGTATTTTGAACAAACAAGAAAACCTTAGTTGGTTAGACACACCATGGTTTTATTAAGCCCATGCCCCATTTACGGATGGACTTGGTTATACATAATTGACATTTTCTGCCATTCTCTACAACTGTTACACATTTTTTTTATTATTTTTACTGCTTATTTATGCCTCAGCATAGAATATTCAGAACAGACATGTATTTCTATTTGCTCTCCAAATCTGTTATTAAGGTTCCATCTGATCGTCTTGTGTGGTTTTGGCATCTATCACCGAATGGCTGCTGGAGGTTTTGATGAGGTTATGTATACACAGTTGCATCTGCATTGTACTAGAGTACGCTAAGAAAAGTAAACACATTTACTTCTGGATTGGTTTGCAATTCATTCTAATGTAGCTTTAAAGCTGTTCAAGATCACTTAAGAAATTATCTTTGAGACCAATCATATGCCTCTGTGTATGGATTGGTGCTCCTCTCTCAGCAATAGTTTCTATGACTGTACAGTAAAAAAGATTCTTACCTAAATGAAGAAGAAACAGACATTTTCTATATACATATCATTTCCTTTACACAATAACGTTCTCTGGTAAAGGTTCTCAGAAAAGGGTTAATTCGTTTAAAAAGGAAATGGGGAGCGTGTGACACAGATACTTAGTTGCTCTGTTTACCAGTAACATTCTTTAAGGGATAAAAACAACTGAAGAGTACTGGGAGGTCAGAGAGCATGCGAGAGAGGACTCTTCACATGTTGTGGAATGGAAGGGTCACTGGTGGGAACAACAGGAAGTGATGGTCCATTCCAAACCACAGACCCCACTGAAGAATATTGTGGGAAAATGGCATGCTGAATTCTGCCTATTACGCTGTGCCGGGAAGAGTGTTGGTCTACATATTTTGCCAGTGTTGAGTTTAGCAACAGAGGATAGATTTGGGTAATGTTGGAATTAAAGATTACTTATCATTCTGCACAAAAGAAGTTGGGTGGCCTTTAATAGGTAGCCCAAAAGCCAAACCAAATTAATTTAATCAGCAGAATTGAGAATATTAGAAGCCCACTTACCATCTAACCCACTGCAAATGGGTCTGCAGAGAATCTGATAAAAGGGAAACTATTTGTTTAGGGTGATTTTTATTTTAGGTTATAAGTTTATAAATGGAATTTTGAAATACAGTTTACATTTGTGATAATAAGGATATTATTTTCTCACTGAAATGGCATCTTCTGCCTTCACCTTAGTCTATTATCATTAAATTGACCATCCTACCTACTGCTGCTGCCATGCTGAAACTTCTGATTCACCAAAACAAGAGAAAAATGTAGTATACCGAGCTCTTCGAAAAGAGACCAAAACCTAGGTTGGTCTCTCTTTATCTAGCTGGTAAAAGAGGTGTGAGGGTAGGATGCTGGATGTAAGGAAAAGGTTGCCAGAATGGAACATCTATGTGAATGCAGACAAACAGCAGGTTTTCATGTTTATGTTACATACGAAGGTATAATTTCTGGTTTCGAACTTTGTATGGTTTTGACCATTGCTAGAGAATCAAAGAACGTTCTCATTTGACATGTTCATGGTGTGCTCTTTATAGCTAGATTCCTCAATTTTTAGGTTTTATATATAGGTGCCAGTTCTTATAACTAGCATCAACATAAATAAAGAGAAAGCCCACAGCTAGGAGATTTCCTGATATGTTGGATAGCTCCAATTACAAGAAATGATTAGATGACTAATGATGATAATTTGAGGATACACATACAGTTGAATGCACTCAAGAATAGGCAACAATTACAAAGTTAATGCAGTATACCTTAACCATACGTCAGGCTACTGGTAGCACATGCTGTTCTGCACTGAGCACAGGTATATCAGTCATCAATCATATCAATCAATCTACAGCCCTTCGTACTTGGACCCATCTATCCATAAGATGCCATTGGTCAGCTTCACATTCAGGCAATTAGCATTCTTTAAAATTGGTCTAGCATTATAAGTTTACATAATATCTCAGTTTTGGTTCACTTTAAAAATGTGAAGAAAGCGGCCCAAAGATTACTTAATACTTTGTAAATGCTTGTTGAACTTGGTAAAGCTCTTTACAATAGCATTTGGAAACCAAGATTAAATAATTCCTGTGTGTTTATGGAGTTTAGGGCCTTGGGGTGCCAATGAGGTAAGCCCATTTGAAATCTCCTTTTGCATGTATTCAGAATAATAGTTTTGAGCTGCTGATTCTTAACATATGCTGATTCAGCAAGGGGCCACCATAAATCAAGCTTTGGGGCTTTTAAGTTTCTAAAGGTCTGAAAGAAAACAGATGATCTGCTTTACAATGTAAATGATTACGACAAAATATAAAAAGATGTGAGATACGTTATAGTGGTTGGCTCACATTTATGTGTCATTGTTGATTAGTTGTTCTTAGGGAGTGGATAATCTGTAGATACTAGGGAGGTAAACCACCTGACCTATTTTACTAGTACCTTATTGGTAAGTTACTTTCACTTCATGGCCATTATAGCCATCTGTCCCTGTTGTGTTTATTTACTGAATTGACAAAGTGTCAAGAGCTGTGATATTAATAAAAGCTTTCAGATGGACCAACACAGTGTTGGTCATTATGGCCAACATATTGAATCTTCAATAGAGAGAACCCCATTGAAGAATATAAGATGTAAAAGGAGCCATTGGCTGTCTCCGTCCTCCTGGCCCCACCTATGACTGAAAATTAATTTTGTGAATGTGCTTTTAATACTTAGCTGTTAAATTTTGTTAATGAAGACCACGATCATAAGGCAAATGAGCACACAGTATGTTTATTGATGCATAGAGGAGGGTATATATATATATACTGTATATGGAAAAATAAGGAGTTATTAAGTGTTGTGAATGTGTAAGGTATATTAAAGCTGTTGTTGTGCTGTCTCGGGGCTTCATACAGGAGACAAGTGGAGCTGCAGATTCGTTTAATTAATCCAGCATTTCCTTAAGGTACAACCTACCTTTCCTGAAGATGGCCTAAGCCCTTCCAAATCCTTGGACATCAATGATGAAACTTTAATTGACAATATCTTATACTATTCTACATTCAAGGATAGACTCTACTCTTTCAGGGGTGCCAACAGGTGCATCGGGATCTATTGGTTAGATTTTGAAGGCAACAGGAGTAGTTCGCAATGCCCAACCTTTTTTCTTGTTTTTATTAACACGAAACCAAAATATTTACAGAACTGGATTGTGCCATACATGGTCATGCCATTATGTAAGACAAGCAATTAAATGCAAAGTATACTCTGCATTTATATATATTCAATATATGTTTACCGTTACATTTTTTGAAGATCATTTTGACACCGTAATTTTATAAGGAGCTTGAAAGCCAAAAAATTGTGGGCACCTCTGTATTATCATGTTTTAACACACCACTTATAAAACTCTTAAACTTTGGTGGCCCTGGACCCTCTAAACTTATACACTAGACTGTTCAATTTTAAGCTTTAGACATAAGTATAAACAATCTTCCCAGAATTATCATTGGTCCATGCAACCACAATCAATCTTATTATGAACATGCTAGTCAAGGAGTTATGCCTGTAGAGTCAGGAGACCTCATATTCATACTTGTTTTTAGTTAGTGACTCAAAGTTATTAGAATAGGCAACTTACAGTTCACAATAGCAACCATCATTTTCCATGAAAGCATCCAATCATGTAGCTAGAATAATACAACTACCATTGTTCACAAACAGACCCCCAACTCTAGGAAGCCAAAAGAAACCCTACTTTTGTTATGGGGCTTTAAATGGAATCCCTTAACTAATATATGGTCCCCCCCTAATTTAATATACCTAGAAGGAGAAACCATATCTTACAGGTAGCCTGCAACCTCTTTCTACAGCATCCTGACAGATGTACAGCTCAGACACACAGACATGTATTACTGTCCATGCGTGAGAATATAATGCAGGAAAATTACATCTGTTTGTTATAGTAAATGTTGTGGACTAAGCAGAGATGTATAATGTCATCCACCTATTAACATTAACCATTTGAAGCTGAATTGTCTTTCAAATGGCAGTCTGAAGAATATAAACTGTTATAATACTTTTATATCTACACATTTGTTGTGCAGATTTGGAAATTTGATACAAGTCTACTTCCTGTAGAGCAGATCTAGTAAGATTGTATTCTGAACACACACATACACACAGACCGTTACCAGTATAATGTGTAGGGGAAGTCTTTAAGCTTCCCCAGTTAAAGCATGACGGTGTGAGCCTCAGGGTTTTTCCAGCGGTTAAAGCGGTCACATCTGGAGCAGCTTCATCTCCAATGCCAAATCCGTGTCCCTCTCCTAACAGGAAGTAGCTGTGAGGTTTGGCAGGTCCATAAGGCCACACTCGCCCAGAGAAAGTATACTCATTCTTAGGAAATCTATTAATTCTTATCATCAGGGCTGTCATAAATTTCATTATGCAATGCTCAATAAGTAACTTCACAGGAAATCTTCTTGGCAGAAAGGAGGGATTACTATGCAATGGATTGCAATGAAATCTGCTGTCAGCCCCAAATTTCATTTTTCAGGTGTGCAGTATTTGAAAGGTTTGTATAGGACAGGATATTACAAGAGAATTAATAAGACAAACTGCATTAACCCCTGGCATCTAATCAATACTTTTTTTTTACGGGTCTACCAACACTTAACAGATGATTTATCCTTGGTATGAGCAAAAAGAAGCCATGGAGCTTGATCACCCATCATAGGTATCTAGACTACAGTACCTTATCTGCCACTCTAGGCTGGCTCCAGTGGAAACCTCCAAAGGTTCCCATCATAAATATTTACATTCGCAGGACACAAATTAAAAAATATCAAACTTTTTTTGTTTCTTTTACATTGACTGAGTAGCAGGTAACAGTTCCCTGAGCTAATAAAGTCATATATATGGAGTACAACCTGTTGCCAAACCTCAAACCAAACCTATGTTATATAACTCCACCAAAACTATGAAATTTACTTCGGCTTACCAGTCTTCAGATATGGTGGCTGCATTCATTTCCATGCTAACAACTATTTTAGTTTGAACTGAACATAATTCATAAACATAATTTTCTTCCTTTCAAACCATCTTGTCTGTATTTCCCACCACCCTTGGAATAGTGAAGAAGATAGAGAAATGTGATGGAAATCTAAGCCTGTGATAACACATTACCCCTATACAATGCTTGTGTTATTCTAAGGATTGCCTGGTGAAAATAAAAGGGGAAGAAGCCTAAAGCCCCCCCATACACCTGTAGATCACTCCATACAATTTCCTTTAGATCTACCAACAACTATGTAGTTTCGGGTCCTCCCTGATAGAATACATAGTGATTGGAAGGTTTAGAAAGGTCCTCATATTACATGGTTTTGGTAGAAGAAATTTTGATTTGTACAGAAATTGTATTGTAAGATTGTAAGGTGTATGGGGGGCTTAACAGAAAACGATTGCAGTCACTAAATCTAAAGCTGGGTACATACGTGCAGATATGGGCCAGATTGATGGCCGCTTAAAGTGCAGTGCATGCTTACGGCCATCGATCTGGCCCATATCATATGCAGCCATCCTGTCCATATCATATGCAGCGCGATCTGGCCCATATCATATGCAGCGTGACCAATCAATCCTGCTCGAAAGCATTTCTGACCTGACCACGGTCAATGCTTGTTGTTGCCCGCGGTCTCCATGCAAAGCATCAGCTGAGCTGGAGACATAGCAGTGCTGTGTCTCCAGCTCGTGCGATATCTGACAGCAGTGCGATGATGTAATCATGCTGCTGCAGGAAACCTTGAACGGCTCCAATATCGAGCTTTGTGTTCCCTGCTTAAGGACTGATGAGATGTAGTTCGTAAACATGTTCCCAATGAGATATAGTTTAGAATAATACAGATACATAAGTATAGTTAGACATATGCACCTGTGGAGTCATCCTATCTGCTCTATTACTGTAGAAACAATTTTCTGTTACATCATATCACAATCATATCTAAAGGAAAGGTAAATGATTGTTTTATTGTAAGAGGAAAAGGTTACTTAGTTTCATTAGAGGTTAAGAAAGATGTGGTGTTCCCAAACGTACTATACCGCTGCAAATATAAACACAGGCTGCTGATGCTTTCCAGACAGCTCCAGACGAGGGGCTGTACCTTTACTAGATTTTGGAACAGACCGCGTCTACACAAAACATGGCAAAGAATGGATAGAATGATTCCAAACTTAAAGGGAACAGAGAAAACAACATGTCATTCTGTAGTGTACTCAGATAGGTTTATGATAACCCACAGAGACATAGAATATGGGATGTTCACGATTGATGCAACAACTCCATAGTGGAAGAGATAGGTCTGCTTATGTTCAATGTGACATCTTTTAGATAGATTTCCCAGCATGCAGGAAGATCTTTTGCCCTGACAGTCTTCTTTTACATTTTATAAACCTTTACTGGATAGAAGTAACATCCACCCATATCAACTAATTGTCTATGGTAGGTCAATAGCTCAGGCCATACCCTTTGAACAATAAGAGATGCTTCTAGAAAATACTGTTTAGGTCACATACATGATATATAAACATACATGATATATAAACATATATAAAGCTTGGTAGCCTATAACATCAGACATAAACTATTTTGGGATAAGGAAGGTGGATAAGGGATGGATAGAGAGGATAAGGGCACGTAGACATGAGCTATTCTCATGGTAGTTGCCATATTTGAAATACTGTTTGGCTTTCAGGTAAGGTGATGTATCATGTGATCACCTTTAGCGGTTGTTTAATTTTTGTTTTCTATATTTAAAATAAAATCTACGCATTACCTATAAACTATGTTTCTCTACAATAAAGTAACGGAGTGGTTCTTACCATGTGGCTTCAATATCAGTAATTTAATAATGTAATGTGACTTACGTTGTATAAAACAGAGCACATACAAAACATGCACACAATCTACAGGACGTCCAATGACATCAAACTTAATATATTAAGATGTATGTACCGGGTATATAAGGTTTAAAATATATTTGAAAAAATGTATATAAATACGGCTAGAAGATTTGTCTTCTGTATGGAAACACAAGGAAATAGATACAAGAAATGGCAAGGCTTACATAAAACGGTTACTTACTGTAAAGTTGGCTGGATCTTGTCACTTTGTTCCCCCCGGGGCTCAAATAGCAGAGATGGAGCTTCTGTAAGAGTGCTGGTCTTGGGAGTGGGGATTTTCGGCACTAGATTCTAACCAGCTGGGAGAAAAGACCTTTTTTGTTTTACCTTATATGAGCTGGAGGGAAGAGAGGCCAGGCAGTTATAAGGCACATCTGTCAGGTCAGCGTGGGATGCCATTGGTTGGGGGTGTAGTCATGTGACACCCCTCCTTTTCTTGTCTTGACCTGTGACAGTTTAGGAGGTTTTCAGTTTTACCCACTAAGGACTGACTGTTTGACAATTTTCATATTTCTTCTAAATTTGGAGTTTTCAGACAATGCTAGGGGGCTTGGCTGAGATACCAAGAACCATGTGGGAATCATTAGGGTTGAAAGAGAAGGGGGGTGAAACAGAGCAGGAGGAGGGACAAAAACAGAGAAACAGAGGAAAAGAGAGAGAGTGAGACCAAGTCTGTGCCAGCAACTTGTCTGGGAACACTGATGAACTAAACTGAAAGGGTCCTGCATCTATTAACCAATTACTCCCTATGAACGGCTTGTGGCACATAAGGAGTCAACGGTATTTCCTGCTCATGTCTTCTTAGGAGTGTGGGAATTGTATTTGAGTGTGTATGAGAAAGAACGATGGAAGATAAACCAAAACACAACTCCCTCAACTCTCCTCTGCCCTAAAAAGTCTCACAAATAGCAGTAATAGAGCCAGTCCCAAAGTAGCCTCTATTACACCATAGCCATGAGTCAAGGTCAACGATGGCCATCCATGGCTGGTTTTCTATAGAAGCATCTGAGCATTTTAAGTGATAAGCAGAGTCACTATCACAAAGTAAAGGTAGAGGGATGCTATATATATATATATATAGATAGATATCTTTCCTGGCAATCCTCATGATGGTGTTACCATGGGTCCATTCTGCCTAAAGTACCTATTAGATTGTAAGCCCGTCCTGGCAGGGTCCTCCACTCCTCCTGTGTTATAACCTGTTCCTGTGTGTACTATATTGTGTTGTATCTCCACTCTAATGTATTGTACAGCGCTGCGTAATATGTTGGCGCTAAAAAAATTAATGATAATAATAATAAGTATCACCATCATGATGAAATGCCAGGAAAGGAAATTACGGTAAGCATAGCACAAATTGTCCATAATTTATCCATACATGGGACAACAAACACAAAATATCACAATATACCTAACTAACCTTGATTTGTTATTAAACAGATCACTGATCTAACTAACAAGTGCAGACGTAAAGGTCAATCTGGAGTTGTGTCTTTAAGGGAATTCTTTGGTTGTATGTTTGTGTCATTTGGGAATTGTGTGTGATGAGTTATTATGAGTAGCAGCTGGAAGATTTTACTTCGATGACCATGGGAACTCAATATGATTTCCCACTTCAGCAAAAATAGACATTTCCACTTTAAGAAAGAAAAGCAAAACAGTTTTTTTTTCTTTTGCTCATAAATCAACCTTTTTTATGATGGCATGCAATGAGGGATACGTAAAGTGTATCTTAACCCCAAAAAATGTACCGTATATATTGCAGCTCACTAGTATCCTTAGGTCTGCATAGTATTATTCATTTATATATCTTCACTTTGTAATCAATCCAGTAATACAGATACTGCCTTAAACCCCCCATACACCTTAAGATCAATCCATACAATTTCCATTAGATCTACCAACAACTGTTTAGTATAGTGGCCTCCCTGATAGAATACATAGTGATTGGAAGGATTAGAAAGATCCTCATATTACATGGTTTTGTTAGAACAAAAGTTGATTGTACAGAAATTGTATGGAAAGATTTTAAGGTGTATGGGGGCCTTTAGGGTGGCTACAATCACTCCACTGTGTCTGTTGTGGAGAAATGTAGCCACACTTGGACAGCATTGTCAACCTGTGGAGAAGGTATTGATTGAGATGGGCTTTGCATTAGGGCAGCCATACACAGGTTGAATTTTTCCATTCGATCAACTTGCTGCCATCCCCACTGCAGGCAGCTAAATCCTCTTCCTTTTTCTGTCTGCTCTGTCTTTAAAATGAGAATTGAGACAAGAATGTAACTAAGGCCTTGTCTCCACTTGGGATCATGGGTGAGTTGAAGTTAATGTGCTCAAAAATGTGGGCACTTTTTTGACACGTTTTTTTCCATTTTTATAATGTGCCATCAACCTGAGGCACGGGGGCCGCATGCGGCCCTTAGGGCATTCTTTGACGGCCCCCCTCAGTCCTCCACTTGCAGCCCCGAAACCTAACTGGCAATGCATAGGGCATAGAAGCTCACCTGTCCGTTGATCACCTGCCGACAGGGCCTCGTCTGGGATCTTCTTAGAATGGGAAGAGAAGGATGGGTGATAAACTTACGTGATAGATGTACATAAAAGCCAATCAACAACCCAGATGGCGTCTGAGCAAGTCCCTCATCTCTCCTCTTCTCCTGTAGTGTTGGCAGGGGATCAGCAGACCGGTGAGTGCCTATGCTCCCACTATTCCACCAATGAACGGGTTGATTGTATAATATTTATTGCGGCACATAACCTTTGATGATGTATATGACACAAAATGTGCATTACCATACACTACACTGTTCTCTAATGCTTGAAGTATCATTTAAAACAAGTTTTGTTATTTAAAAATTTAAAATAATGTCTTCTAGCTATACCTGCTGTCATTTCTGCTGTCATTGTCATGTGTGGCCCTTTAGTAATACTGAGGGTCGCACTTGTGGCCTTCCATATTAACTTAGTTGGCCACCACTGACCTAACCAATACAACCTGACATAGGAGGTCATCACTCTGCTCTCTCCTCCTGGGAATATTCCCATAACGGCACAATGCACAGCTAAACAAATCTCCAACTCCCCCAGACTGCAGACCCCCTTTTAGTGACCGGTTTGAAGTGTGGCAGTGCAGAGGGTTACAGGAGGTTGATACTGGGGAATAACATATTTAAACAATGCTTATCATTTTGAAAGCTAATTAAGTTTTAACACCAGCCTAAAGCAATCTTTTTATGTTTCTAAAAAGTCACCAAACATAACAGACACTCCTTCAGTGTTAACCTTGTGAATTGGAGGGGAGCTGTGCTAGACCCTGGCATGCTGGGCATGAGCCCACATCTTCTACTGGATGCCCTGGGTTTCCTTCAACATAAGGAAAAGATCTATGTATAATAGAGCTTTGGAACAATGTGTGCAGAGGTCCCCTCATAATAGGACCTGTAAAACGCCCCTGGAAGCGTTAAAAAAAATTACAGTCAATGTGCAAATACTGTCAAACAATTATTTTATGAAATAGTTAATTCTGCGCGTTCTGACATTTCCATCTCAGCAAGGTTCCCCGTCATGTGCCCTCGCAGATGTAATCGCTCGGTGATGTAATCATGTAATCTCAGAGATGCTGGTTACATTACGTAAGGGATGAGTACAGGTCTAGTAAAAAAAATAGATCAGACACAAAATGCTACATATGCACATAAATACATAAATCTCACTGGATTTAGTTAAAATAACTATCACTATTTAATGATCCTTATGCTGGTGTTTTAGCTTTGTGAGAAAGTATCTCCTGGAGCCATAACTAGGAGAACAAGGGGATACAGGGAGATTGTAGGAATAAACAGCACAGGCGCAGGGGGGCAAAGACAATTTGGAAGCCCAAAAGCAGGAACACACAGGGCCTTGGCAGACTAGAGATGTAGAGTCTAACGGTGGGCATACACGGGTCAATTTTCCTTCATTTTATGATCCCTCAAGCATTGTGTGATGACATCACCACACTGCACTCAAACTTCAAAGATTTAATGGAGAATCAATGCGCACACCTTTAGCCAGCCGATCCCGTTCGATCCAAAGGTCGGTTCCCTGTTCGATTGAGCTTTATTTTTTTTTATTTTTGAGGGAAACCCATCCACTGGTAATGGAGTCAATTCATTGTCTATGGGTGCGTCAGTGTTGATGCTGTGTTGGGCTCTGTTGTGTTAATATCAACATAGCAAGCTAGGTCAATTCAAGTGCAACGTAGCTCAATGCATTGCATCAACGCATGTAGAAACATGCTAATGGATTGTAATGTAAACGCTTGGAAAAACCAGCCTAAAGCCCCCCATACACCTTAAGATCGATCCATACAATTTCCATTAAATCTACCAACAACTATTTAGTGCCGGGTCCTCCCTGATAGAATACATAGTGATTGGAAGGTTTAGAAAGGTCCTTATATTACATAGTTTTGGTAGAACAAAAGTTGATTGTACAGAAATTGTATAGAAAGATTGTCTAGGCCCCACACTCTTTGTGTGCCCCCTGTCTCCACGCGGTCAGAAGCCTTGTCTCCAACTTCCACACACTGGTCTCTGCTCCTTTTGTGGAGACACACCCTTCTCTACTGGTCTGCAAACAGGTGTTAACCCTTTGCGTGTTCCTGGGGGAATAGGAAGGCCCACCCAGTTCCATCCTCCCTATCCCACAGTTCGGGAGCCCATAACCAAAATGAAATAAAACACTGTTCAGCAACCAACTGTTGCTGAGCAATACTGTTCCTAACTCCTTCCAGGATACACTCAATGGGAACACAGCCTGCATGTAGGGGAAATATGCCTCTCTGGCAGGACCCATCCCAGTGGTCCTGTACAAGGGGCACATACACAAGCCATCTAGGAATAGATGCGATGAAATGACAGTCTACATGGTTTCCAATTACCAAAATGACCTACTAGCAAATTACCTTAAAAATACAGTCAAAATTTAAGGTAAAAAAAATAATGACGCTCTTGTTTCTATTTCCTATGTTCATCACTAACACAGCCTCAAAATGACAATACATATATAAATAGACATTTTTCTGTTTATTTACAGTTAATGTTGGAAAAAGTTGAAAACAAATACAGGCTGTCTTATCCTGATGAAGCAACTCCATGTTGTGAAACGCATTGAAAGAAGAAATAAGATACACTGACCCGTATGTATTGACTGATTCTTTGAAAACTGATTTATTGTATTTCACATATTGCAATACTGATGGAAAGGACCATTTCGAATGTGTCAATTTAATATTTAAGATCTGTTTGAGTTGCCTTAAAAATTCCTCTACATTTCCTCACCAGATGGGAGGAAAGTGGAATTAGGTGCCATTTTTTTGGTTTTGGGAAGAACCTCTGTAAAGTTTTTATAACAGTCTTTATTTTACTTAGAAAATCATCAAGACACCAGTAGGAGCATCAGGAGAATGAAAGAGCAGTGTATACTGGATGAGCTGGGGTCCCCCATAATAAACCTCAATCTCAATAGTTTGTGCAGGTCATTTTGCTCCAAATGGACGGGATATCAATAGGATCAAAAATCTGTACAAGGCATAACATGGGTCTATTTAGCATTTGATTCCCGAACGATTGGTCCTGATCCATAGAAAAATTTATCGAACAGGGATCCGATATGTTGGTAAATCCTTGTTCAATCGCCATTACTTTGGATAATCCAAAGTGTCAGCCAGGGATCGATTGCCAAAGGTGGTGCACATCTATTCAGTGAATGATTGCAGATCGATTAGTTGTGTCACCACGTTGCGATCGATCATTCATGGATCCTTTGGTAATTGACCCGTGTATGGCCAGCTTAACAGTGAGGTAACAAATGCCAGGTTCTTATTACTATTAAGTTCCACACGTTGGAAAAATCCCCTTTTTTCTGTTCCAGTGACAGTGTTCATCTGCAATGCTTTCCAACAGAAACACAGACTGTAATGAAAATTCATTTTGTGGGAAAGGCTGAGGTTCCTTGCAGAGTTTTTTTGTATACAGGGGGAGCAAAATAGTTCAATAGTTGGATAGTATTCCTCCAGATAGAGCCTGCCACTTTCCTCTGATCCCCCAATAAGGTTATAAATGATAATAAAGAAAGGAAACTGGCGCTAATAGACATACAATTGTATTCAAATAGACACATAGTGATTGCCTTATCCTATGCACCACGTGCACCAAGACAAGCGAATTGTGTGTATAACATCTTTAAGAGGACTTTTAACAAAAGACCGATAGGTGTGAACACAGACTGGGACCTGGCCTTTGGATATAATGTGCAGCTTTTGCATATGCTTAACACGTGTTGCCCAACTTAATCAGATAGCAATTAACCACTAAAATCAGATAAAATCAGATAGCAATGACACTGGTCATCTCAGTGTGCTCTCAGGTTAACATCATTGGTACTCTATATGTACAAATTCCCCATACATCTAAATGGACCATATGAGCTTGATTCCATCATTAGGCTATGTGTCCACTGCATCTGATACCATGTGTAGCAACAGTGCTAAACTTTCTCCATTTGTGGACACATGAACATCAAGGCTTTTGGAGATACTTTTGTAACCCTTTCCAGCTTCATGCAAGCCAATAATTATTGATCGTAGGTCTTCTGAGAGCTCTTTTCTGTGAGGCATGGTTCACATCAGACAGTGCTTCTTTAAACCAGTAAACCCGAAACTGGTGTGTGTTTTTAAAGGCCAGGACAACTTTCAGCAACACATCCAATATCATCACACTGATTGGAGTCAAGTTTGGCTCACTCCTGGCTCCAATTAGCTCTTGGAGAAGTCATTAGGCTACAGGCTCACATACTTTTTCCACCCTGCACTATGAATGTTTACATGTTATGTTCAATAAAAATATGAAAACATATAATGTTTGTGTTGTTTTATTTTACGCAGGCTGTGTTTTTCTATTGGTGTGACTTAGATGAAGATCAGAGCACATTTTATGACCGATTCATGCGAAACTCCACGTAATCCCAAAGGGTTCACATAATTTTTCTTGCAACTGTATATCTGGACATGTGAGTATGAATAAGAGCAAAAGGATTTCCGACATTAAAATAGTGATTTGATTTTAGCAATAATAAGTAAAGAAAAGAAAAAGTAAGTGGAAATCAACATTTGTTATGTAGGAGAAGCAAAAACGTAACATTGTGAACTCGAATATGAAAAATAGCCTCACTTTGGGGAGGTTTTATCTCATTTTCCCTTTCTCCATCAGAGGAAGGAAATGATCTCCCTAGGGAGACAGAGCCACTGTGATAAAGAAGTTTTGCCTTTCCCTACTCCAACATTAAAAACAATTAATTAATTTTCGGAAGTTAGGCTGTTGGTTTTGAAAATATTGAGGCCAATTGTTCCTTTAAGGGTAGAGGGTCTCTGAGCATCTACAGTAGAGATACGCATGCCCCCCTTAAGGCTGCCATACACAGGTTGAACTTTCCTTTGAAAATCCATAACTTTTTACCTGAAATGATTGATCACAAGTGATGGAAATGGAACATAAAATGGGTCAATCAGTGATCGGACAAGTTGGTAAATTTCAGTCAATTGTTGAAATAACTGACAGGTTTTCTTGGTATTTTGATGGATTTGTATCTGGTGGTTCTATGGAAAATGCACACAGTTTTGAATCAATGACTCTATATGGTAGTAGATAGATCGATGTAAGGGCTTTTGTCCACTACTTCTTTTTACCCCGTTGTGGACGCGAGTCTGCAGCATGGACACTTCTCATTCTGCTGAATGGGACAGTGTCCACTCTGCGTATTCTTAGCTGTGTGCCCGCAGTGCTATTTTGAAGCTGCAGCCTTCAGAGATAGAGAAGCTGCAGAGATACCTCCATTGAAGATCAATAAAGGTGTCTCTAAGAACAGCGCCCAAAGATGTTGGGGTGCAGATTTTTTGTGTCTTTCCTCTGCTGCATGAATAGGGCACGCTCACGCTGCATCGAACCCACCTGCAACCTGCCTGTGAGCATTGGGGAATCTGCCCAGCAAATATGACAGCCTGCGTCCAGCGCAGGGAATCAGCAGTGGACACATGCCCTAAAGCTAGCCATACATGTGTCGACTTGTGAGTGATCAATCGCCCATCCGATCGATTCCGGTGAAGCCACAGGGGTTGATCGATCGCCCAATAAAGTCTGTGCCTACCACCTTAGGCCACCGATTCCTGGACGATTCTGTGCCCGATCGATCACTTCACAAATGGCAACTCCCCTTGATGTGTGCTGAATCGATCAGAAAAGACCAACAGGTTGGTTCTCTTGGCCGATCCGATTTGGGGCCATGTCGATCGGACGGGGTCGATCGGGCAAGGTGGGCTGCACACAATTCCTCGCTGATCGATCAACATGCACGCGCCCGGTGATCGATCGGCCAGGAATCGTGTGGGAAATCGACCCGTGTATGGCTACCTTTAGACTGAGTTGATTTTTCGATAAAATCAAGCAAATGTTGATGTGTTTATGGCTAGTTTTACACAGTCTAGGTCAGTGTTTCCCAAACTGGGGGGCGGGCCCTTCTGGGGTGGCACAAAGGTATTCCAGGGAGGCCCTCATTCTTAACATGTGTTTGAATAGGGAGGGGGGCTCGATAATGTTCCTAAATAAAAAGGGGGCCCTACAAGGAAAGTTTGAGAACCACTGGTCTAGGTGTAATGTCTCTGGAAAAAAATGTTGTATAAATTGAATGCTGTGTCACCATTCATTGTTTATGGCTAGCCTAAAAATTATTCCCAAAAATTATTTCCCAAATAGGAAAAGGCAACACCTAGAAACACAGCATCAAATGCTATCCATGTAGAGATTTATGTGTTCATTTAGGTCCACAAGTGTGCCAGTTGTATAGATGTGGCTGGATGTATAGCCCAGCCTCCAGCTATCCATTTACATTCGTTTTATATCTCCCTGTTTGGTGAGGTGGAAAGTCTGAGGGATAAAACACTCACAAGTGTCAGAAACCATTTACAATGAGTCTCAGTACAACCGGCCTCTGCAAGTACAGCAACAGATGTACTCTATATACAAATTCCTGCTTTCCCTACACTACTCCCTCCGACTTGCACAGGAAATCAAATCAATGCGATCCTGAGAAATGTCTTTGAAATCTCGAGTAGCACATGTAATCAAGAGGAGGCGAAGCAAGGACTTCCTGCACATTCCTGAAAAAAATGGAGGCCGAAAACCACAAACAACTCACTGTGTAAGTGGGTCTAAAAATACACAGGTAGTATTATCTACGATGTTAGCTGCGTTAGCTGCCAACTAATTGCAACAATCCAATGTTTTGTCAATTTGTCCTGGGAATGGTTTTGTTTCACAACACTGACCATACATGTTCAATTTTTTTTGTTTAAGTTTGTGCATAGTGTATCAGGAAGGGAAAAGGATTTTCTCTGGTTTTTCAGAGACAAGGGGACTTTTACGGTAAAAGTCAACAAAAACATCAATAAGTGTATGTGAACAAGGTATTTACTATATAATTATTATCACAGAGATTCACAGTGGATCCATTCTTCCATGTACTCAGTTTTCCCCGACAGGTTTCACGAATTTCCCCCACTTCCTCAGGGGGTACAAGTGAAGTACTCATGAGTGGAGAAATAGTTAGTGGTTCAAACTTGGTTTATCCTGATTCTCACTTTGCTGCATCCAGCAGACACTAGACAGGCAGCCTAAAGCCCCCTATAGACTTTAAGATCACTCCATACAATTTCCTTTAGATCTACCAACAACTAAAAGGTCTTCATATTACATGGTTTTGGTAGAAGAAAAGTTGATTGTACAGAAAGTGTATGGAAAGATTGTAAAGTGTATGGAGGGCTAACGTGGCTTGACAGTATGTGACACTTATGATATTTATGCAACACTTAAGCTAGGCATACGCGATTTTAGTACGATTGATTTCCGATCCGATTTTAGATCTTGATCTTTTCATCGGAAAACGATTGCACGCGAATCCAAAGGAGATCCACAGGAAAGGTCCGATCATAATACGTCCAAAATCGGCTATTTTTGTTTTGAGTTGAGTCAGGAAAGAGTCATATAAAAATGTGTCATAGAATACAATCGCCCCGACCAACAAACAAAATGCTACAATTATAGATGTATTTCTGTTCTTACCAATAAAGGAGTATTTACATTTTTAAACGGGCGCCTCAACTCGAGCCTTTCTTTTAAAGTGGGATTACAATTATCCAAATGCATTTTTCAGTACCGGACAGGAAGGATCTAGCAACCTAAACTACCGGTGTCCCATAGGCTGCGCGAGTGCGACCTCTGACTACAAAGCCCCTCATCACGTCGGGACAGCTTTGATATCATTTTCCCCCCCACACGCCGTTTCACCACAATCGGCGGCATCTGTGATCCGCTCCTCGCCAAGTTCTTACCAGCGTCACCATTTTTTCCCTTCCTTTCTTTTTGGGGTTAAAAGTACACCTTTTTTGAGGTTATACCTCATCAAGCTTTTATAGATACGATTATAGTTTGATTGTTGTACAATCTTTGAAAATTTTCAAACATGTCCGATCATTTTCTGATCGATGTTTTGATCGGTATCGACCAATTGAACTGTGTATGCCTAGCTTTAGTGACAATCCTATCAAGGAGCAGACGAGCTGAAGCTGAACCTCTCGTCTGCTTTATTAACCCATTAGGGACAACGCTTACAGACCCAAAGTCCCCCCTTCTCCTTGAGAAGTGACCCTCCCCCCCTCTGTCTGGGATTCTCTGGTGCGCCTGCTGGCAGTCCAATTGATTTATGTTGGATCACTGAAGGTCAATTTATTTACAGTGCATTCAGAAAGTATTCACAGTGCATCACTTTTCTGCATTTTGTTATGTAACAGCCTAATTTCAAAATGGATTACATACAGAATACCACAGAAATTTTGCACCCAGTTGTCAGACGCTCAGGTACCCCGATAACCATTAGCGGGACTGTAACTGGCAAATTTATCAAAAACCAATATAAGTTTTTATGTTGGTTTCTGATCAATTTGCCAGTTACAGTCCCACTAATGGTTATCGGGGTACCTGAGCGTCCGACAACTGGGTGCAAAATTTCTGTGGTATTTTATGAAGGTTATGGTGAGAAGGGATGAAAGGAATCAAAAAGCCCTCAACTTGAGCAGTGCATAGCACAAATCAAGCCTTCTTAAAACAGAAGGTATTTACACGGCCCAATCCAGCACAAATCCCAAAACTTTAGGTGGAAGCCTTCGTTTTGGGACAGTGGGCGGAGCCATGCAAATTATTCCTTTTCGCCCCATCAGCCAGATGCACATCCAGAAACCACTGGTGTACAGTGCAAATATAGCCTTTTTGGTACAGAGCCATTTATTCCAAACTGCATACAGCTGTTTCAGGCAAATTCATGGGATGATGGCATGTAAATAATCTTTAACTTCATAACTGAATGCGCAACACATTTTCTTAGGATTACATACAGTTTTCCCCATAATGACAATGTTAAAAAAGTTCACTTGAGGTTTGGCACATGTATTAAAATAAAATAACTGAGTAATGTACATAAATATTCACAGCCTTTGGTCAATACTTTGACGATGCCCCTTTGGCAAAAATTACAGCCTCAAGTCTTTTTGAATATGATGCCACAAGCTTTACACACCTATCCTTGGCCAGTTTCACCCATTCTTCTTTACAGCACCTCTGTATCAGGTTGGATGGGAAGTGTTGGTGCAGCCATTTTAAGATCTCCCCAGAGATGTTCAATCGTATTCAATTCTGGGCTCTGGCTGGGCCACTCAAGGAGTTGTCCTGAAAAAATTCTGTTGGAGAATGTTTATTTAGAATTTTGGCACTTCAAGATTTTCCAAAGATCTCGAATATAGTGCTATATCTTTGTAATTGTGTACATCAGCAGAAGTCCATTCTCCGGTTTTGCATTGCATTATGCAGTAACAATGCTATGGAATGGTAGAACAGGTTTCCTAACTACCATGCACTAAAGAGCATATTATGCAAAAAGGCCCTTAAGCTGGGAGCACACGCAAAGATATGGGCCAGATGGCCGCTTCAAGCTCTGTGCGCCCTCACGGACATCTATCTGGCCCATATCTAATGTGGCCATCGCTGTTTTCGAGCAGGACCAATCAATCTTGCTCGAAAAGAGGGATATTGGACATGACCATAAATCACAGTCAATGCCCATTGCTTTGCATGGGGACCATGCTAAGCATTGTCGGAGCTAGAGACACAACAGTGCTGCAGCTTCAGCTCCTTCGATGTAGGGCAACCTCGAACGGTTCCTATATCGGGCCGGCTTTATTCTGTTCACCTGCATAATCCGGCCACACAGGAATGGGTATGCATCTCATATGTTCAACTAATTAAGTCACAAGTTGCCCACATTGTGGCAAACTACTGAAGCCAAAAGATCAGCTTTATATCCATTGTGGGGGATCACACTCAAACGGGTGCTCTCACAGCATCAATCCACACAATTATATTGGGGTTTTAGGGCTCCTGTCCACGTTTATTTGTAAAACAGTCCAAAACAAAGGGTTACCCTCACAGTGGTTAATATCAATCCAAATAACAGTCATTTGAGAATGCCAATCCTCCTTCGCACCTTTCAGCATAAGTTGTCATCCTTGGCCTCCCAGAAGCAACAGGCCTTGGCCTCACACTCACTGTGAGCCCTCTGTATCAACTGCTCCAGTAACTACAGAAGCCCACGGTCTCCTACTTCTATCAGGAGCTGTGTCTCCAACATCTCTCAGGAACCCACTGACAGACTGGTCTCTGCTCCTTTTGTGGAGACACACCTGGCTCCACTCACCTGCAAACAGGTGTTTAACCCTTTCAGGGGACCCTGGGGGAATAGGGAGGCCCACCCAATTCCATCCTCCCTATCCCAGAGTCCGGGAGCCCTTTACGAAAACTAAAACAAAAACTCTCAGCAACCTTATGGTGCTGGGCAATAGTCATTCTCGAACTCCTTCCAGGACACCACCTAAATAATTTACTGTCTTATTTCACAGAGACAGATGACCAATGTGTCACACCATACAAATAATATTCTTTAGGATGAGTTCAGCAATGGCAGCATATACTGTATGTTGTGAAAGTTCAGGTAAACTTTATTATGCAGCATTTGGAACCATTGCGCTTTACCATTTTAACAAACTATTACAAATTACCGTGTAAATAACAGAAAGAGAACTTTAGTATTTCAGTTTAAAGTACACTTGTTAAACTCACTTTCTCTCTGTATAATAAACGTTCTCGTCCACCCAAACTGCTAAATGCTTACAAGCCACCTCTGAAGTTCCGTCCTATAAATAGACAGCTAAGCTTTACGAGATGAAAATCCGAATGTCAGTTTTTGTTTGTTCTTGGGATGGTAAAATCATGCTTCATGACCCAGCGGGCGTGACCCCACCTTCCAGAGCAGACTTAATAAGGCAATGTTTAGATGTAACCCAGCTTCCCTGCTCCTGTCCTGTCACATAAACACTCGTCACGAACTTTTATTTTCAACAGCCATTTTCAAACTATTCCAGCAGTATTATAATAGGTGTAGACAAAGGGTGCGAAAACACTCTACCACCTCTAAAGTTCCTCAGCTGTGAGCTGCATAACCCTTCGTACCCAACAATCACTATATACAGATCTATTTTCATCCATTACAGACTCTCAAAGACACAGTTATGACACCAATGTTAACATGATTTTAGGAACGATAATGTAAATAATTTTACAAGATATGATGTGTATTTCAAATATGCCATACACAGCAAGAGAATGGTGCCAGCAAGGGCGGTTTACAGCCCAGTGGAGGCGACGGGTGTCTCGCATGAGGCTTCATATCTTTGTCTTGTTAAATTGAAGTGACCATATGATTCATAGAAAGAAACAAAAAAAAATTTTTGTAGAGTGATACAAATGTTGCCGCGCTAAGGAAAGTATCCCTGGTGGCCCCGTAGAAGGTCTCCTTTAGGATCAGATTAGGTAATACAGCAATTTACAGTGTACTTGTACAGATGTTTAATGTTTGATGAGATGGCCCATAAAACTAGTCATTTATTTACATTAGTTTACATTTTTATAGAAGAAATGATCACGGCCAAGTCCATTCTGTATGTGGAGAAACCCTGCATAGCTTTTTTTGTGTGTATTTATTTCCTGATTATTCTACATGTATCCTAGCTACTCAGAAAATGGTTGGATGTCAGAGTTCCTTAGGGTCAGACCACCCAAACATTATTGCATGTTTTGTTAGATGTTGAGTAACACCACTTGAAAATTTATATTTTCTCACTTGATTTTCAGTGCGGGGATTTTTTAGGGTTCTTGCTAAAATATATATTCATGTTATATCAAGGAAATGCATTCAAAAGAGTAAGAACGCACAATAGTGGAAGGAAATACCTAAATTCCAGCTGGGCAGGAAAGAATTAGCAACTACAGAAGAAAAAGGTAAATTATGGATTATGCATGGCATATGTGGCCCAGTGTTTGTGGTCACCTTATCACCACACCTACCTGCATGCCAAACATAAGTAGATACATTTACAAATACATTTATGTCTAGTGTTTCTAGTAAGGGTATGGTTACTGTTTAACTAGATACTTTTTTTTCTGTTTTAGCATAAAAATATGGTTTGATCAGATCAATGAGCATCTTTAGGAACAGTGGGAATGGGATAATGAGAAAGTCCAATACCAGTATCCTTCTTCTCAAATGTTCTTTTGGCTGAATAGGCTCAAACTCCCACAGCCACACTTCAAATCTTCTTCCAAATGTGTTTTGCAGATAAATGTATTAAAATGCCCTTGGTTGGTCAATGGTCAACAAATTCTAGGCCAAAAAGTGTATAACAAGCCAATGGCTGACTTCGGTCACTATAGGTAAATTCTCAAATCCCAGAAAAATATTTAGATCACTTGATGTATAAGTGGCTGTAGGTAGGTCAGGCTTTCCCCACATTTATCTGTAAAGGATACCTTAATATACCACCTTAATATAATTAATTTATACATTTTTAGTGTCTCTCTACCCCAGTGGTTCCCAAACTTTCCTTGCAGGGCCCTCTTTTCTATTTAGGAACATTATCAAGTCCCCCCTCCCCATTCAAACACAGGTTAAAAATGAGGGCTCGCGCCCCCCTGAAGTACCTTCCCGGTTGGGAATCACTGCTCTACCCACTTGTAAATACCATAATTTTCTCATCAGGGTTGTCCAACTCCAATCCTTTTGTTTCAAGGATACACACAGATTTGTACACAAGGTTGACATCCATCCATTTTGGCCGGGTTGTAACACGTTTGAAGGTGTTTACAACTATCCATTCAAATGTGCATTGTTTTCTCGGGGACTGAATTGACATAAATGGGCCTTGTGATGCACTTCAACAGATAATAATAAACCAACTTGTTTATTCAGTAATTAACATGGAAATGTAAATTGGCCTATCGGATTATAATGTGATTACACTGTAGGACCCTAATATTTCTTAAAGCGGTATCAGTAAATAAACTAAGGTGAGGTATACAAATTTATAAGTCTTACCAAAACCTGGCCTGTGTCTGGTCCTCAAGGACTGGAGTTTGATACCCCTTATATTGAATATATATATATATATATATATATATATATATATACACATACACTATAGCTTACAGTATGGCTGCTTTACTGGTAAACAGGACAGTAACAAGAACCTAAAAATGACTTCTAACATTGCCTTAATTATAATAAGGATGCGTCTGATCTAAGCCTGTCATTTACCAGATACTATTATCCACATGCTGCTGGGCTGGACCATTTCCTTAATTTTCTCAGTCACATTTCTCTGTTTATGCCTTAATTCTGTTAGAAGCTTTCATCTGTAGCATTACAACTTCTCTGCCATTTACGGATCTGCCTGCGACCCCTCTCCCACCAGCTTAATATGCTCTTTTTTTCTAAACAGAGACATTATTTACATTAACAAGTATTAGCAGGCAATCTGTCACTCTGGAAAAACCCTACAGCTAATCTTCGGAGCTGGAGGTACAGGAAGGTGGGGGATTGGTATATACACAAAGGACACGAAGAAAAATGTATATACAGACACAAGACACCAGAAGAGCAGAAAGTTAGATTTAAAGTAAACCTGACAATTCAAAATGGACCAAAAATAATTCATGCTCAAATCCTGATACAGCAGATCTAGTTATAGGCAAAGGATGACTTTTTCTGTAGAAGGCAAATGCGGCCACACATCCTAAGATTCCTTGCTTATCATTTGATGTGTCCTTTAATAACCAACATGGTGTGTGTGACAGGTTTAAAAACCCAGTCTAGAATTGTCTTTTATGAATGTCATCAGATTCAATTGACCAGGTTTGCAACGCCTTAATCTACAGTACACACAAAGAAACCGTCATCAAAATAATTGTCATTATCATTCGTAGAAGGCTTTTACACATCCGATAATAATCATTGGCTAACATATTTAACATATTTGTAAATTTGTATGTGTGGAGGACACTGGGGGAGATTGTCAGTATGGAGTACACTGGTGGAGATGGACAGTGT
>CM070034.1:39939520-39982008 GCA_036250615.1 Ptychadena robeensis | reverse complement strand
AGACAGGTAAGTGCCTATGCTTCCCTCTATTTCACCAAAGGAACGGGGGAGGGGGGGGGGTGATTTTATACCATATATTGTGGCACATAACTTAACAGAATAGGGACTCACATCCTTTGAATCAAAGGGTATATGCCCCATAGATGATAAATATCACACACAATGCGCATTACCACACTACAGTGTTCTTTAATGCTTGAAGTATCATTATAAAGTATTATAGTTTAAAGTATAAAGTTTTGTTATTTTAAAATGAATAATCTCTTCTAGCTATACCTTCTGTAATTTCTTCATCATAAAATACTTCTATAAGTCAGTGTAGATTGAGAATGTTATGTGTGGCCCTTTAGTGATGTCGGGTGACCCACTTGTCATCCATATCATCTCAGTTGTCCACCACTGTTTTAAACGATCGTGCATGCGATTCCGGAATCGATTCCATTTACAAAATCGATAGCACACTGCACCATATGACGTCTTTGATTCCTGGTTAATTCCTTCCCGCGATCGATAACGAAATTGTCCCATCTCCAGCTCGCAGCTAGTCTAATCGGAAATTATGTATTGAGTTTGATAGAAAGGAATGATCACATGTCTCCATTAACGTTCCGCGATTCCCGAGCGATCGACTGAATTTACAGACAGGACTGATTCCTGCTCGATAGTTTTTACGTGCGAATTAGGGTCAAACCGATTGATCACTTTGTGCATGCAGCGATTTGTGATTGATCAGGCGATTAATTCCTATTAATTAATTAGTTAATTAATGGATCTCACAGAAATCGTATGGAAAATCGAGACGTCTATGCCCAGCTTTACACATCATTCAACTATACCTGTTTTGGTAGTAGGTCATGCATTGTACAAGAAGCATGAACAGAGATGCTGAAATCTGCCTTGCTAAGAACCTCACAGCATACATCACATGGTTATTAATGATTTGCAATAATGAGTGCTCTGCGGGGAAAGAGAGACGTTTTCCCTTGTTTTCTTTGGCGCTGACGATTCAGTGGGTTCACGTTTCCTCCTAGGCTGCTCCTTAAGTTCAAGAGACTTAAAATACATTTGCTGGCTGACCCCAGCTCAAGCTTGTGGGTTTGTGCAAATATGGCTTGGAGGGAAACACAGAGATGGGAAAATGTATCATCCCTAGAGACTGAGGTCTCAGCAGCCCAGAGAGCAGGAGAAAAGTGTGAGAATACCCCTCGCAGGCTCATTTCTCAGAGGTCAGAAGAAGACTTTGTCAAGTAGAGTTAATAGAAAGCGCCACTGATTACTGTCCCATTAGCATACTTCATTGCATGACATCCTACAACCAACGTTCTAATGTTACATATTCATTTTTCTTTCATCATTGAACAGTCTGAGATGTCTTCATTTTGTAGGTTTCCTTTCCTTATTAATGGCCGACCCCCCCCCCCCATAGTTGTGCTAATCCCATGCATCGCCGGCATCACTTATGATGTGTGATAGGCGATACATTTTTACATTTCCTCATTCATTGCAATGATCAGAGATGATTCCTGGAGACTTCCTGTTGTCACCATGAGGATGCGACCACATCACATGATCATGTCACTGCATCATCCCCAAGGCAATGTTTGGACACCTAGGCATTATGTGCACTCATTGCAGAAAACAAGTGGAGGGGAAAAGGAAGCTAAATGGTTCAGATCCGGCCCCTGGGCCTCAGTTTGCCCATGCCTGCTCTAGTAGAATTCATAACATTAAATACGTCTTTGGGAAAGTGCTTTAATAAAAAGGTCCTACCCAACAGATGTAAACTTTTCAACGTGGCATATTAGCAGTGTCACTAGCAGGCAAAGCTTGGGGAAATATACAAAACAAAGGCATATAGTTTGTTTAGATGTCTCGGGCACTGTGATATTGATTTACTTCTGTATTTTGGATTGTGGCCATTTGTGAACTCAAGGGCTGATTATATATATATGTATGATGATTGGTTTATGTCTAAAGGTTCCTTATAAATTATGCAGGAACATTGATAGCAGCACCTATATAGCCAGGGGTGCACATAAGTGGTCATCTGCTACTCAAAAGGGGCCACAAACTAGCTATGCGTGCCTGCATTATTGTTACAAAGCTCATATGCGTACTAACAACTTGGAGGGACGTGTCTGGGCGGACTCCTTCTTTACCACTTCAATTTGTGTATCCACACCCAACCCCCACTCTCTATCCTCTGCACACCTGTAGAGGCTTATACTTTGGGGTGTTAACTATCCCTGGACCTCTATATCTAGCACAACTTCGACCATACATTATAAACCTTATTAGCCCTAATCAGTAATCCCTTCCACTTGTCCTGCCTGCTCCCAGCAGTGGCCCCCTGTTCCTCCTGTGCACCCTTTTGGCGTGATGGATCATTTTAGGTTTTGACATAATATTTTATCCTTCTGTATTATTGAAGGAATGTCTTACACTACTTCGTAACCTTATTTTACATATCTGATTCATATATTAGAAAAACCACACCTCCTGAAGAAAAAGTTAGTTGAAACGCGCGTCGAGGTTGATGGGACGTTTGTACTGACTTTGCAGATGAATTGGATTTGGTTCCGTAGCTGTTTGAGTCTGGAGAATTTTCTGACATTTTGGGTTTTTTCCTTTCCCTTTTTTCATTTGAAGAATAAAAGGAAAACCTCCTACGTTTTTATTCATGAACTTTATTTTTTGGACTTTTTTGTGTTTATAATCTACTGTGATTCAATGTCTTGATTCTTTGAGGTGCTTTTTGCTTTATTTTGTTTTTCTGACCTGATACCTTTTGACATATCATTTAAAACCCCTGACCAGGGTAATATAGTAAAAAGAAATAGGGTGGCCTCTTGAAAGTCCCCTCGCCTTTGCTTGGGTAAAGGAAAAACTCAACGGAGGGATAGACTGAGCCCTTGGTCTCTCCCTCCATTAATCTTTTTGATATTGTATTTGGGATATTGGCCACACACCTATTGGGGTAAGAGTAGGCATATGTAAGAGTAAAATCTGACAAGAGAAATGCACTGTGTGACAGCTGGAAAATGATGGATATGAAAAGATGACATTTGCACTGCAGGTAGTCTCAGGGGTTAGTTACTAACCCAGAAAATGTCAGGGTGGCACTACTGAGGTATGAGATCTGGGGGTTCAAATGATGATGTACTGTAAGAGTTACATGTGACCCATATCCAGCTGGTGACATGTGGATGGAGACAGCTAATCGGAGGCTTAATCAGGAACAGGGCGGTCCATTTGCAGCAGAACCTACCATGCAGGAAGCTGACGCAGAGGACAGTGAGGAAGACCACGCTACATATGGGGTGAGTACCAAACACCATCTCGTGGTACTCATCTGAGGAGCTCACTAAAAAAAGTTATGTTCACCCCTGTATATAGATCATGTCACACTTGCACTCTTATTGATAATGAAATTCTACCAGCAACAAGATCCCCAAAATCTATAGAGAAAACTCATCTGCTTCCATGTACCTTTGTTCACCAATTGCTTACGCAAAAGATGTTCAACATTTCTTTTCCTCCCAGCAAGAGAGCAATACATGTAAACATGGTACTCCATGCCCTTAAGGCTGGGTTTACACCTATATGTAAGGTGTATTGGACAACACGTTAGGTATGAAAACATTATATCCAAAGGGTCTGCTCACATAACACCCAAAAAATGCTGGTCAATACATCCACATATAAAAAAAAACCGAATATTGCCGAATGCGAATATTTTATGAATGTTTTCCATAAAATTCGCGGCATGCCGCGAATACGAATGTTGCCTATGCCGCTCATCACTAGTGTAGAGGTTAAAGCGGACCTACCACCAGGAATCTATGTTTTCATGAATGGCACTAGAAGTGCCAATAATAGGGAGGAATGCAGTGAAAAAAAACCAAAACGTACCTGTAATGAGCAATTTAAGAATATAATCCGGCAGCTCTCCACACTTCCTGGTTCATGGTCTGCAGAAATCGGCAGCACGTCACAGGAAGCTTAGATTTCAGGTACCTGCTTTGAAAATTCCCATAGAAGATCACTGAACGCCCCCAGTGGCCATCCGCGATATTGCACCCCCATGTGTTTCATGTGTTGGCTCCACGAACCAGGAAGTGAGGGGTGCTGAGTGGTAATCTTGTTAAATTGCTCATTACAGGAACGTTTTTTTACTGCATTACTCCCTATTATTGGCACTTCTAGTGCCATTCATAAAAACATAGATTTCTGGTGGTAGGTCCGCTTTAAGACTATAGTGGCATAGTGTGCAAGGGCCAGCCTTACGTATTATAAAACAAACACTCACTAGATGATTTATTGGGTATACCTTACTACTTTTTAATTGAAATACCTTTTGCTTAGATAACTGCTGTAATTTTTGGGGGCATAGATTTGTCCATATTGATATAACATCATTATCAGAGGTTTGTTGGCTGCACATTCATGATGCAAATCTCCTATATTGAATTGCATAGACAGGACTTATTGTTCAAAGAAGAGTATGAAATGCATCGGTTGGAGTGTAGGGGTCAAGATTACGTTCCCCTTTACTGATCTTTAGAAGGACCTTTAGCAGTGCTGAAAAAAAGTGTTTTACTAACTTGCTCTTAACACTTTAAAATCGAAATAAATACTTAGCTGGTAAGGACATACGTTTGAGGCAAATTTGAGATTACAGGAAGTGCAAAAATATAACTAAAAGGAGTCATTGTGCCACACTTATCAGCAGACAGTGGTCACATTTTAGTACTCAAGATTTGATATCATTTTAAAAATAAACCTGAATGTAGATAAACTTCATGAGAACCATTTTAACAGATTTTATTCCTAATGCGTGATAAATCTGTATATTTTTCTTACCCATGCATGGTAATCGATTCCCGAGCAATCGGTCACCATGCACGTTCGTGGTGTTTGATTGCTTGGGCATCGATTGCGGCCAGCCTTTCTTTGAGCCAGCGTACCTAACCAAAGTATCAAAAGGTAATGAATTTCAAAGTGGTGTGCATCAATTTCACCGTTCATTCGACAAACGCTCGAGCGCAGTGTGGTGAAGCCATCCTGCTGTGTTTGAGCATTCATTGATCGAGCAGGTATCGACCGGTGTATGGGCCCCCTGAAAGCTATAGCTCCATAATGCTTTGGATGCCATGATGTCAGTGCATCCACTGAGCGCAACCCTGTGCAAAAATGTGGCCCCTGTAAATTAACGTGCTGATTTATACCTAATGCATCTGGACACATTACCCATACGTCAGTCTGCATCATGCCTCTGTCATGTTTATGTTAATGCAGGGCCTCGCATCGATATAAACAGCCAAGCCCCAATATTTAAGCCTTGTATCATATATGAGAATGTATATAGACTGTGTTCTTTCAAATAAATAGGCTGGTTAGTTAGGTAATAGAAATGCGAGAGCAGAAGGTGGCAGCATGTTCCAATGCCACCTATGAATTACAGAACTTCAGAACAGTTTTTTTTTCATGAACAGAAAGTTCAGGTTGTAAGGTGAAGTTATGGTATGCATGCCAGAGGTGGCACTCATAGCACCCTCTATGGGCAAACACACTGTCACCCCAGCACACTGTCAGAGGCACTGATGAGAGGAGAGAACTGCAGCCCGGAGACTCAGTGTGCCTAATGGCTCTACTGTCGGTTCTCTTACTCCCTCTGCCAAATGCACATAGTGCCCCATTCTCCCTAGCACGGACAGCCAATCAGAAGGCTGGAGGAGGGACAAGCAGAAGGCCAAATTGGCAGGACCATACAAGACCAGAAAAAAGTAATTTTAGTATGATACATATGTATATCTGATCCTGCACTCCTAGTTCTCTTTTGAATTTGACTTTTGATGCTCCGGTCTGTTATTGTCCCTACATGTTTTCCCTTCACAATACAGAACCTATAGCTTAGATGTGGTTGTACACGGTTTAAGGAAAATGAGCCAGGCCTAGCAGAGAGGAGCAGGTGTGGATACTAAACTCTTCTTCTTCACCCTGCCTTAAAGGTAAATAAAAGTTTTCCTTGGAGTTCAACTTTCAGGACTTATGGAGAAATGTTTTCATACATTGATAAAAAAAAAGCAAATGCGTAAACCAATTCTAGCAAAGGGGTCACATTTCTTGGCAAAGGCTTGTTTAAGCCTTTGCCAAATATATTTCCCCCCGCTTATCTATGTATTTTATATATTTAATGCATGTATAAGCCCCCATTGTGTGGATGCCCCCATGTTATGAGACTGTTGCTGGGTGCTGCCATCTTTTATATGGTGTCACCAGCCCTCATAGACTCATCGGATCTTACAATGACATATATATGACTATATTATTGTCCTAGACTCCTCCTCTGGAAGGGACATAAAAGGGTATAAACTAATGAAAAGGGGAGAAGCGGAAACCTTGAACCTAGTAATTAGGCTCCTCCAGCTTCCAGTTGACTGTGCTAGGGAATCAACTAGACCAGTGGTTCCCAAACTAGGGGGTGGGACCCCCTGGGGGGCACGAAGGTATTTCGGGTGGGCGCAGGCCCTCATTCTGAGCCTGTGTTTGAATTGGTATGGGGGGCTCCATAATGTACCTGAATAGAAAAGATGGGCCCTGCAAGTTTGGGAACCACTGAACTAGACAAATTAGTAAAAAAAAAAGTTCAAAGGGTTATTGAATTATTAAAAAAAAACATTTATAGAAAAGAAAACGCAGCAAATGAGCATATATCTTTCCTGCAAATATTAAAGATGAGAATTTTTTTTTCCAATGTCCACCAAAACACATCAACCAATTAGATTTGAAGTCTGATCAATAAAAGCAAATTGAAAGTATACGTTACATCACATTGGACATGGCCACTTTCTAAATTAAATAGGATTACTGTAAGGTATGTAAGTGTTGAAATTTCTTTACAAGAGACATTATATATAATTTATTTAACTGTAATGTGTGGACCTGAAAAGCGTCCAAATATTTACAGATGACTGAATCTCGCTCAGTGCTCGCATCTTTAGCTTCTTACAAGCTGGACCACAAAGAGGTTCCCTGCAGGAGACAACATCTAAATGTAGCATTCCTGGTCCCTCTGGCCAATATTTTCATTACAAACCTCCAGACATCTAACTGTAGCCTATGTGCCCAAATTTGGATTTTTTCTCTAGTCTAGTCAATAAGACAGCAAAATAAAGTCACATACTCCCCTCCCTGCCGCTTCCAGCCAAGTGCCAGGGAACTGCACTTAATCCTGCTTCTGATGATAAACACGGCATATTTGCAGCTCTGTTAACACTTTAATAACAAGACAGTCAATGTTTCGTCTTATAGGCAAAAAAAAAACCAGCTCAAAATTATGAAAATAACTGCTAAAGGGTGTGTAAAAGCTGATTAGGGTGCAGAAGTAAAGGCTTAGACCAAGGGTGGGAAAACTATTTGACTCATGGACCACATTGGCTTCTTAAATTTGATTAAGGGGCCGGACCAAGAGCCTGTAATGGCAGACGTGCTGTAGGTCTGCCGAATTCCATGAATCGCCAGGATCACTTATGATGGAGGTGATGTGTAATAGGCGATGTGTGACAGGGACATTGTTGTCTTTTTTAATTTCCTGCACTTACAAAGAAATGCTCATTCATTGCAATAAGCAGAGATAATTCTTAGAGACTGCCTGTTGTCATGATCACGTCACTCCATCATCCCTAAAGCAATGTTTAGACACCTGTAGGCATTATCTGCACTTGCAGAGAAAAATTGGAGGGGAGCATCTTTTCAACAAGGTGACAAAAGCCCAGAAAAGAAAGCTTAACAGGCCAGATCTAGCCCCCAGGCCTCAAGCAGGGAACACACAGCTCAATATTTGAGCCGTCCAATGTTCCCTGCAGCAGTGTGATGACGCCATCACGCTGCTGTCAGATATCGGGGGAGCCAGGGAGAGGGCTCCGCTCTCTCCCCAGCTCAGCCGATGCTTTGCCTGGAGACCTGCGATTTCCATGCAAAGCAACAGACATCGGGCGTATTTAACAGTCATGTCCGATATGGCTGTTGTCAAGAGGGATTGATTGGTCCCGCTCGAAAACAGCGATGGCCTCATATCATATGGGCCAGATAGATGGCCGTGAGCACGCATGGCGCTCGGAGTTGCCATTGATCTGGCCCATATCTACACGTGTGTACCATGCTGTAGCATTAGTTTGTCTACCTCTGGCTTAGACCCAAGAGGTGTACAAACTAAGGTGTGCTTTTGTCGTGTTACAAACTGAGAATTCCTACTAGAAGGACACAGAACAACATATCAGAATATTACATGTTCAAGTGTTTACCTTTATGCCACCAGAATGCACCAGGCGTGACCATAGAAGATGCTTTTTCTATTGACTTCTTTGACAATACACGAGGCATGAAAAATGAGAAATGTGTTAGTATGTTGAACCTGCTATTGATGCCTCTGTTAGGGATGGTCAAAGTCGAAACTTCCACTTTTGCGCTGAAATTTCACATAGTTGAATTTCAACTATGTTAAATTTCGTTAAAAAGTCAGAAGCTGACCAAATTTTCGACTAAATCAAAATTTCTACTTAAAAAAAGGTTATAAAAATATAAAAAAAATATAGATTATAAAAATATATATAAATGTATATAAAAATAGTGTTGATAGCGAAAATCTGAATTTCTTTTGCGAATTGTCATGTGAATATTATATAATAGAACATAATTGGAAAATTCACATGAGAACTCGAAAATTTGCAAACTACATGCATTTTGATCTAGAAAATTGAAACTTAAATGAATCGAATTTACTACATTTTGACCATCTCTAGTCCTGGGTAGTTTGGTAATCAATAAAGATTTGAGTTCCTGACTAGATCTATGCTTTTCATACTATTTAATCCATTGCATGATTTTGACTGACATATGAGGCTATGGAAGGAAAAATACTGATGACAATGTTTGATCCTGCTGTAGAGCCGCAGACGCATGGCTTGCTGAGAATAAGGAATCATTGCACAAATGACTAAATTTTGCGATCTTTATAGGTGTGTTTGATTGTTATGACTAGAGGTATCTGTTAACCTCATTTTATAGAAAGTGTAAAGGTGGCCATAGACTGTTAGATTTGTGACTGATTTTGCAGCAGTGCGGCTCGCACCAATGGAACTGCCGTGAACTTGGCTGCAAATCTAAAGGTCCCCACACACGTAATGAGCGGGGACCGACAGATGAGCTGTGGAGAGCAACGTGATGACGTAATCGCTAACAGTATTGGCGGGCACCAGCAACATGTCCGTAAATCGGTCGGGGAGAGACAACCCCCCACAGCGTTTTTTTGATTCCTGGCAGGGGGGAGGGAGCTGAGCCTAGCACAGCTATGTACACAGGTACCCCCCCCCCCCACACATGTACACTATGTACCCCCCCCCCCCAACCTCTGTCTGGCTCTTCCCACTGCCTGTAAGCAGCTCCCAGCCAGTGTTGTGAGCTATTTTCTGGTACCGAAAAATAGTTCACAACACCAGACCATGGTCTCCATCGAACTGGTGCACATCGATTCCCATTCGAATGAGCTGCACAAAGTGGTGCACATCGATTTCCATTCGATTTACCTGCGATCGAGTGCGGTCACCACGCTGTGATCGATTGTACGGGTATCCACTCGTGTATGACTAGCTATAGGGAACTTCCAGTTGATTGCATTTGCACTGAATGCACATTACCCAATATTTTTAAATCCTATACACAATTTCCTGCAGCATTAATGCAAATCCATTCTTCAACGAGCTGTAAAATAGTTTATATTCTATAAATCTCATGAACTTGATATACATTTTGCTGCAGATTTCCCCTTATTACGTAATAAAGTATAAACTATCATGGTAGTCAAATTACACAATATAGAGTGGACCCTCCAGATACGACCAACTGGAGATACATCCAAAATGTTTTTTCGACAGACTAAAGTTTCGATTTACAACCAATTTGTTTATTATTTGCAGGCGCCCTTGAAGCAGAAAGCGTTAATGATGCTTTAAAACATAGACTTCTGTACAGCCAGTGCAAACGCTATTGGGGGTTGCACCATAGGATCCCAGAGTAGTCCAGAAACTTGCCTCTGAGCCTAGATATATGAGCATACACGGGGATGTAAGCAAGGTCCCCATACGTGTCTAGGAATTTCCCTCTGTGCTGAGTACGATCAGTGCATTTTCAGTGCATCAGAGCTCTAAAAAAAGGTAGGACAGATGGAAAAAAGGAGAGAGATAAGAGTGAAATTACAATTCAACAGAAGAAAGTCTTAAATTGTTGTTTCTGGTAGGCTAGGAACATGTTATAACTTTATTTGCCATAACCATAGTAATATTATTGGTCTTTATGTATAGTACACATATTTCACAACTTTTTTTATTATGAAAAGGTTAAAAAAGTAGTAATATGCCAGGTCCGGAATGGATTATTGCCCATTTGTCCTATGCGGAAAATGGTTTTGACTTACAACCAACCCTTCTGAACGAATTAAGTTTATAAGTCAATGGTCCACTGTACTTCAAGGCGAATGTTAGTAGATGGTGGTAGCTGGTGACACTAAAGAGTCTACAACAGTCATGGCAAACCTATGGCACGGGTTCCAGAGGTGGCACATGTAGCCCTTTCGGTGGGCACATGAGCCAGCCAGCACAGAGGAGAGAGCTGCAGCCTACTGGCTCTCAATGCTGTCAGTTCTCTTGCCCTCTCATGTGATTGCACACAGCTCCGCATACCCTCCCCTCTTATAAGAAAGTAGTTGTGTGTTTACATGTTTCATGTGTGTATATCATTTGTGTGTGTGTAATTAAGGGTTTATATTGCCATGCCGGAACTTCGAGATAAATAAGTGGGTTTGGGTTTCAGTTTGGTCACTCAGTCTCTAAAAGGTTCGCCATAACTGGTCTATAACAATTATCTTAGTGGGTGGGCAGATATAGAAGTTCAAGATTTATTGTGACTTGATAATAAATAATTGCTTGTACCAGTGCAATACGATTCTGGACATATATATGTGTACAATGGGCATATATATGTGTACAATGAAAATATATTTCTATATGGAATTAATTTGCACAGCAATTTTGATACGCTTTGCCTTTGGATACATATATAAATATACATATACAGTATGTTTACTCTCACAAAAGAGAGGTCACCGTTTCCACAAGTATAAATGTATTCTCCAGTATGAATCTAAGCTCTGTACTCCCTCCATTTTTTTAAAATGGTATGTTATACATATCTAGGCAACAAGCTTGCTTTTACCCTATATGGAAATGTGGTTTAGGTGGAGCTCAATTATAAATACTTGCTATACTCCAGGCAAGGATAGAGGATTAGGCATCATGTACATATATCTGTAAGAAGACTATTACCGGCCAATACTCTCCAGATCTAAACCAAGGCCCCTTTACCTAGAGTTCACCACAAGCATTTATGCTGGCAATAGCTCAAATATCAAATTTTACGCATACCAAGAGACACATGAACTAGTTCCTGAGTGTACGTTTGGCAGAAGCTGGCGTTCTGGCATGGTTTAAATGTGCATAAGACATACTAGGACATGCTGGATCGGGGGCATTGACAAGTGGGGCTTTTCACTCTAAATGCTTGGATGTGTCTGCAGCCTATGTTTGTAGGTTTTAGTAAAGATTTGCAGTGTTGACCCGTGGGTATACACTGGGCGACTTTTTCGTTCGATTTCTTAAAAAAGATAGATTTTTAATCGTTCGAACAAAAATCTAAAACCAAGCAGGGGTTTCGTTCGACCAACATAGAACAAAAGTGAACAATATTGGCCAAAAATCTTTCGAAAGCTAATCAGACAAGTTGGTAAATTTTCATCTATCTTGCAAAAAATTTTAATCGAAAATACAGCGTATACATTCGATATAGGCACAATCCATATTCGATCAAAATATCGAACATCCTGAGATCAATGTGCAAAAATCTGTACGTGTATTCCTACCTTAAAGGTGGGTTTACACGTGTAGATTTTTTCTTCAATCAACTGCCGATTTGTTCGATGTAGTCGTCGAACATGGTTTGTTCATTTATCGAATGTAACATTAGATTTTTTTGTTCATTCATCCCGACATCAAATGAAAATACATTAAAATTACAAGGACAGATAAAAATTTACCAACATGTTCGATGACCTTTCCAACAATTTTTTTAATCCATCAACAACAAATTGGTCATTCTAGATTGTTCAATTAACCAAAAAATTGTTCATTCTTCGTTGATCGAACGAAAACATCTACACGTGTAAACCCCCCTTTAGAGGCAGCATACTAATATTCTGCTGTTTTGTTAATGAATAAAGACTTTGATGGTTTCTTGTAGTGTTCGTTTGCCTTGTGGGGTAGGTGCAGTATTTGCTGTGATTCATGGACTGCCCTTTGTTAATGATCTACCCCAGGGCCGTTTTTACTAATAAGCAGTTGAAGCAACTGCTTAGGGCGCCACCAGGGAAAGGGTCCGGATGCATTACATCTTTAAATGTTTTTTTCTCAGGCCACACAACCGATAGAAAAGGACCACTGGTCGCAACCAAAGGTTGTAAAGGACGCTCAAAACTCCTTACACAGGATGCAAGCCACCTCCATCCAGCCCAATTACGTAATGGGCTGGAGGGGGGAGGGTGGGGGCATCCTGTGGGAAAGGAGTTTTTTCCCAACTTTCACTTGCACACACACCCGCCCATTGTCACAATCAGCCGTGTAGTGCCCTTACTGCCATCACCAGCCATGCAGTTTCCCTGCCCATCAGCATGTTTCCCTCTGCCATCCCCAGCTGTTTCCCCTCTTGCCATCACCAGCATGTTTCCCCTCTGCCATTCCCCAGCATGTTTCCCCTCTGCATCAGCATGTGTCCCCTCATGCCATCACCAGCCATGTTTCCCCTCTGCCATCACCAGATTGTTTCCCTCTGCATCAGCATGTTTTCCACTCTGCCATCACCAGCATTTCCCCTTGCAATCAGGCATGTTTCCAACTATGCCATCCCCAGCATGTTTCCCCTCTTGCCATCAGCCATGTTTCCACTCTGCCATCAAAAGCATGTTTCCCCTCTGCCATCACCAGCATGTTCCCTCTGCCATCAGCATGTTTCCCCTCTGCCATCAGCATGTTTCCCCTAGCCATCAGCATTTTTCCCCTCGGCCATCACCAGCATGTTTCCTCCTCTGCATACACCAGCTGTTTCCCTCTGCCACCAGATGTTTCCCTCTGCCATCAGCATGTTTCCCCTCTGCCATCACCAGATGTTTCCCTCGCATCAGCATGTTTCCCCTTCTGCCATCAGATGTTTCCCATCTGACATCACCAGCATGTTTCCCCTCTGCCATCACCGCAGTTGCCCCTTGCCATCACAGATGTTTCCCCTCTGCCATTCCCAGCATGGCTTCCCCCTATGCCATCACCAGCAGCTTCACTCTGCCATCACCAGCATGTTTCCCCTCTGCCATCAGCAGTTCCCCTCTGCCATCACCAGCATGTTTTCCCCTATGCATCAGCTGTTCCCCCTGCCATCCACCAGCATGTTTCCCCTCTGCCATCACCAGAGGTTCCCTCTGCCACAGCAGTTTCCCCTCTGCCATTTCAGATGTTCCCCTCGACATCAGATGTTTCACCTTGCCATCCCAGCATGTTTCCCCTCTGCCATCACCGCAGCTTCCCTCTGCCCATCAGCATGTTTCCCCTCTGACTCACCAGCATGTTTCCTCTGCCATCACCAGATGTTTCCCCTCTGCCATCACCAGATGCCTTCCCCTCTGCCATCACAAGCATGTGTCCCCTCGTCCATCACCAGCATGTTTCCCCTCTGCCATCAGCAGCTGTTTCCCCTCTGCAATCACCAGCATGTTTCCCCTCTGCCATCACAGCATGTTTCCCTCTGCCATCACCAGCAGTTCCCTACGCCATCACCAGCATGTTTTCCCTCTGCCATCACCAGACTGCGTTCCCTCTGCCATAACCAGCATGATTCCCCATCTGCCATCCCCAGCATGCTTCCCCTCTTGCCATCACCAGGCATGATTCCCCTCTGCCATCCCAGCAGTTTTTTTCCCATCTGCTATCAGCATGTTTCCCTCTGCCATTCAGCATTTCCCTATGCCATCAGCATGGTTCCCTATGCCATCAACCGCATGTTCCCCTCGCAATCGCCAGCATGTTGCCCCTTGCCATCAAGCATGTTCCCCTCTGCCATCAAGCATGTTCCCTCTGCTCCCTTCGCTTTGTAATGATGTTCCTTCTTCGCAGAGGGAGCTGTCACCTCCAGTGGACCTGATTGGCGCATGTGTCAACCAATCAGCAGCACGGGAAGGTGGCTCTCACCTCTCCTCCACTTCCTGCTTTTAAAAAACCGGGATGGTACGGTGGGATAGGCAGAAAGAGGTAATTACATATGCCATAAAACTCTTACAACTCCCATAAAATCCCAAAATTATATCCCACCAACGTTATTATTGCCCAGCCACCTATTTCTATGAATTGTTGCCAGTCATCGAACTAGGTGTCTGGGTAAAAAAAAAGCATATAGAAATAGATGATGGGCAAAAAAAAATGTCATGAGAATAGGGTTGGTTCCTTTGGAAATATATATACTAGTACTATTGGGGTTTAATCATGTGAGGAACAGGACCTTTATCCTAGCATACTGAACACAATAAAATGTTTTTATACAGTTTTATTATGTGACCAAATGTTAATTTAAACCTACTATATGTGGAAGTTCCTAATACCTTGTAAAAAAACTACACGATCCGACATGACATGCCCTATGCTTTGTAATTACCAACTTCATTAAATTGCTACCTTTTGAATGCTGACTGTATGGGATCTGATTATACTCAAGGGCAGTTTAAAAGTCCCCTTGCCCCTGGGGGGGTTCCCAGGGGGAATTTAATGGGTGTGGGATTGTCCTTCCCCAATCTAATTGTTTAGCTTATATTTTTTGAGATGTTTGGCCACGCCACTGGAATAGTGACAACTCTTTTCTATAATAGTCTCTAAACCAGGTATATTTCCCTGGGTAAAGGTGCTTTGTTTGCGACCAGTTAGTTGACACTTACCTATTTCTATTGGTTCCAAGTTGCTGTGGTCTTTGTATGTTATTAAACTCACCAAATTATGAGCCACCAACCAAGGCGATCAGTTGTTTTATATGTTGCCTTTTGTTTTTTCACGCTTATAGGCCTATATTCGACCCTTCTGGACAATATATACTTAGTTTTTCTCTATATATTTTCAGTATAACAATATGATAAAAGATTTGTTTGTAAGATATATAAATACTTTTGTATTGCTTGAGGACAATATCTTGATGCCTAACAGTGCATTTTGTATATGATTTTTACAGGAATTCACATGATTGTTTTTTGTTTGTTATGCAAATTTTCATTAAAAGTTATATCGGGAAAAAAAGGAGAGTAGGTGACATGGGCGAAGGGGACCATGACAAAGGTGACATGCAAAGGTGACATTGCAAAGGTGTGACATGACAAGGTGAATGACAAAGGTGACAGGACAAAGGTGACAGGCCAAAGGAGACATGACAAAGGTTGGACATGCCAAAGGTGACATGGCAAGGTTGAATGGCAAAGGATGACATGACAAAGGGGAACTGAAAAAAGTGACATGGCAAAGGTGACATGACAAAAGTGACATGGCAAAGTGACATGAAAAGGTGACATGCAAAGGTGACATGGCCAAGGGGACATGACCAAGGTTGAAATTGAAAAGGTGAACATGACAAGGTGGCATGGGCAAAGGTGTGAATGCCAAAGGTGGACATGACAAAGGTGACATGAAAAAGTTGATTATGGCAAAGGTGGACATGGCCAAAGGTGAATGACAAAGGTAAAAATGACAAAGGTAACATGGCAAAGGTGATATGACAAAGGTGACATGGCAAAGGTGACATGGCAAAAGGTGACATGGCAAAGGGACATCACAAAAGGTGAACAGACAAAGGAACAGGCAAAGTGACATGACAAAAGTGATTATGGGCAAAGGTGAAATGGCAAAGGTGACATGGGACAAAGGTGACATGTGCCCAAAGGTGAGTGACAAAAAGGACATGGCAAAGGTGACATGACAAGTGAATGACAAAAGGGACAGGCAAGGTGATATGGCCAAAGGTGACATGGCAAAGGGACAGGACAAAGGGTGACATGACAAAAGGGGACATGGCAAAGGTGACATGACAAAAGTGATAGGGCAAGGTGACATGACAAAAAGTGTAGGCAAAGGGACATGGCAGAAAGGTGACATGACAAAGTGGTATGGCAAGGGTGACATGGCAAAGTAACAGGCAAAGGTAAAACAGGGCAAACAGTGACATGGCCACAGGGCCTCTGGCAAAGGTGTGACATGGCAAAGTGTGATATGGCAAAAAAGGTGGACATGACAAAACGTGGACCATTGACAAAATGACATGGCAAAGGTGACATGACAAAGGTGACCATGACAAAAGTGACATGACAAACGTGAATGACAAGGTGACATGGGACAAAGGTAACATGGGCAAGGTAACATGACAAAAGATATGGCAAAGGTTGACATGCAAAGGTGACATGACAAAGGTGACTGACAAAGGGTGAATGGCCAAAGGGTGACATGGCCAAGGTGACTGACAAAGGACATGGGCAAAGGGAAGGCAAAGGTGAATATGGCAAAGGTGACATGGCAACAAGGGACATGACAAAGGTCACATGGCAAAGTGATATGGCAAGGTTGACATGGCAAAAGTGACATGGCAAAGGTGAAATGACAAAGGTGATATGGCAAAAGGTGACATGCCAAAGTAACATGAAAGCGTGACATGGCAAAAGGTGACATGGCAAAGGTGATATGGCAAAGGTGACATGACAAAGTGACATGACAAAAATGACATGGCCAAAGGTGACTATGACAAAGGTGACATGACAAAGTGCCATGACAAAGGTGACATGACAACAGGTAAATGGCACAAGGTAACCTGACAAAGTGATATGGCAAAGGTGACAGAAAAAGTGACATGACAAAGGTGACATGGCAAAGGTGACATGACAAAAGTAAACACATGCAAAGGTGACAGGCCAAAGGTTGACATGGCAAAGGGGACATGACAAGGTTGATAGGGCAAAGGTGACATGCCAAAGGTGACCATGAACAAGGTAACATGGGCCAAAGGTGAATATGGCAAGGTGACATGGACCAAAGCACTTGGAATTTTGCACTCACTTTTTTTTCTAGTTTTTATTCTGCGTGGTTGGCAGGATTATGTTTGTGTACATTAAAATTATGTGGTTATTTGCACTTTATTTATATCTATTTCTATCATTTCGGGGGGGGGGGGGGGGGCGGCACTTGGGCAGCTCAGCCTTCTGTTGTGGTGGACCTTGTCCCAGCCATGGGTTGTCATGTCTCCACTGAGCAGTGCCCTCTCCTTGTACATATGTGGTGGTCATGTCTCCTGGCAGTGCCCTCTCCTGTATATAATGGGTGGTCATGTCTTCATGGGCAGTGCCCTTATATCTGTTATATTGTGGTCATGTGCTTCCTGGCACGTGCCTTCTCTGATTAGGTGTGGTCATTGTCTCCCTGGCAGTGCCCTCTCCTGTTATATGGGTGGTCATGTCTCCCTTGGCCAGTGCCCTCTCCTTATATTGGGTGGTCCATTTCTCCCTGGGCAGTGCCCTCTCGGTTATATGGGTGTATGTCTCCTGGCAGTGCCTTTCTCCTGTATAAGGGTGGTCATGTTCTGGCAGTGCCCTCTCCTGTATATATGGGTTGGTACAGTCTCCCTGGCAAGTGAACTCTCCTGTAATTATGGGTGGTCAGATTCTGGCAGTGCCATTCCTTTATATATGGTGGTTCATGTCTCCATGGCAGTGCCCTCCCTGGATATAGGGGTGGGTCATGTCTACCTGGCAGTGCCCTCTCCTGTATATATGGGTGGTCCTGTCTCCTGGCAAGTTGCCCTCTCCGGTATATATATGGGTGGTAATGTATTACTGGCGTGCCTTATCCTGTGAATATGGGTGGTCAGTCTTCCTGGCAGTGCCCTTATCCGTTAATGGGGGGTCATTGTCTTCCTGGCAGTGCCCTCTGCTGTAATATGGGTATAATGTTAGATAAATTCTATTAATAAAGGTTTCTATGCCCAATGGAAAATGAAGTGGATAAATGCTGGCGAGGGGGGGGGGGGGGGGGTTAGGGGGGTTGGGTTATGCTGTGGGGCACCACCAAGAAAATCAGCTTAGGGCACCAAAATGGCTAGAAACGGCCCTGATCTACCCTGATGTGAACATGTCTACCTGGAGTGTGCCGTGTTAAACACATCCACGTGTTTTCTGGAGATGCAGTTTTGGCCAAACAGTAAGACAGAGATGTTCCTCGGGCTGGGGAGGGTTTGGGGGTGCAGGTGGAAAACTGCTTGAGCAGATCACTGGAAGTCTTCATTTCTTTGTGTATAGGCAGACTGAACAGATCCAACCCGTGCTGGACAGCAGGCCGGATCAAACATAGCCCAGCAGATTTCTGAAGACTGGCTGTGACGAGCACGTGGTGCACGTTACCAGTGCACCATTTGCTAACAGCTGCTGGTACTGTATGCTCAAGTTCCAGACATCTAAACTGAATTCACCATTTCCAAGCATTGCAGAGCAAGTCATCCATTATGTCTGTGTGTTGCATAATCTTTAAGGGCTTTTTCACACTAGCAGCGTTTGCGTTGCAGTACCGCAACACTGTCTTGCGTTTGCTTTAATGTTAACGCCCTGCAGTCTGCATTATTGCAGGAGCAGCACATGCAAAACGTATGGCAGATGCAAGGTCTGCACACTGCAAAACTAGCGCGTCCCTTATCATCCACAATGAGCAGACACCATTGAAGTAAAGAAGTAAAGGAGGGGAGTGGGCCAGTTCTCATAGGGGCGGCACATACAGCAAGAAGCTAAGAGTGTGGATCCTCTGAAACGGCTGTATTACTAGTCTCAACTAGTGTCAAACTCCTGCGTTTGACCAGCGCCAAAGTCGGGTATTTTGATGCTTAAAAAATTGTTAAAGTATTTTAATGCATCCATTGGAAATGGCTTGAATGTGTCCTTAACACAGTGGATCTGTTTTTAACAAGTTTGTGCATTTTTTGCTCTTGTTCTGGCCCTCCTGTCAAATCTTGGGGCCCTCAGGTCAAAAATTTGTCCACCCCTGCATTGTACAGACGAGGAACATCTCTGTTCCCTACATAGATAGCTGAAGCTGCAGGAAAAGAAATGTTCTTTGGGCATGGGGGGTGAATGGAGTGGTGATGGGCTGTTCTGCTTGATTCCTTGTATCATTGTGACAGTTGTGATCGATTGAGTCGTAATCCCAGCTCTGCGGGGAAGAGTGAAGCTCTTTGTGGGGCTATATTACTCATAATAAATATAATAAATTAAAAATAAAATAAAATTTTATGTTACCCTTCTGCGTTATGGAGGGGGGCGCCACAGGGGGTGCTCGTCCAGGGCACCAAACAGGCTAGGGCTGCCCTTACTGCTACCACCACCAGGGTGGTAAGGCATGTCTGTATTGTGTTGAACAAATCTGTATGGTCTCAGGGATGCAGTTTGGCTGAAAATTAGTTTGGGCAGAACGGATCCCTACACCAGAGTACGGAGACCTGCTTTGGCCATGATGCCTGCTGCACAAGCTCCTCTGATACTGTCTGCGATCCCTGGGGTGCCTTATGTGGGATTGCTGGCCGGGTAAGTACCTTACACCACCATTCAAATCAGTAAAAACTATGTTGCTCTATCACATATATTTGTTGCCTAAATATAAAGTCTACAAATTTTAAGTGGAATGTACAGTTAACTTTTACTTCCTGTAAATACATTTTATTAAAACGTTTTTGCCTCTATAGATTCCTGTCTCTCTCTCTCTCTGCTCTTTCCTTATCAAATTTGGCAATGTTTAAGAGGCCAACTTTCCATCTCACCAAAAAAGATCAAAACCTTGTAACTGGTTGTGGCCGTACTCTTTCCTTCCCTCATGTCTAAACATTGCTTCCAAATGTTGATATTATGAGGGCAACCAGCCAGCAGAATCATCCAAAACACTGCTTGCGCCTTTCCTAAATACACAAACTCCCAGGCTAGTCCTGGCAGCTGTGAACCTTGAGTGCCTCTATCAGGCCAACTTCAGTTACAGACCAACGAGTGGTTTCATGTATTTCAAAAGCCTGAAACTTCAGAGCGGAAACATTCAAAACACACAGTAATATAAGGGTTTGTAATCATGGGTGTCTGTGTCTTTGCAATGCATCCTTCTTGTGCACTATGTTCAAAAATTGCAAAGTAAAACATTTTATGGCAGCCCGATTTTTTAACCAATTCTTCATTGCATGGTGATCCGACATATCAGTTAATTCCCGGCAGTCTCCATTCAAAGTAATGGCCGGCACACAAAGGATGCCCGCTGATAAGCTGAGGGGCCAGCTGCAGCAGGATAACGCTATCACGCTGCAGTTGATCCCTCATCTATCTATCAAATCGCCTCCTGTATGGACACCTTAATGTACAGATGGGTGTAGCCATAAAAAAGATGAACAGACCCTATCAAACTATTTTTCTTACAATGTATTAAAACAGCCTCAATGAACCTATGAGAAAAGATGTCCAGACAGTTAGATTTGCGTCCGATTTCACCACAGACCTACCACCATGGGCCGCAAATCTAAAGCAGCCACCTTACCATGCATAGTCCATAAATAGTCCCAGAAATCAATCTGCAAAATTACAGACATGGGGATGGGGTTTCATTACTCCAAGACCTGGCGGGAGGGGAAAAAAGGAATCACTACCAATTAACAGAAATGGTATCCTATTACTCAACGCGTTTCACCCCTTTTTTTCCCTGAGGCTTCCTCAGGAGAGATAGACACAATACTGCAAAATATGAAATAAGTGTGTAGATCACATTATACATTCACAATCAAACAACATCATTAAAGTGTCATTATTTACATATTCTAATATTCAAGTGCTACTTACAAGGCTGGATCAAGGCAATTGCATCAGTATCAACAATGTCTCTTGGAAGCTATTGATAATATAACTCTAGATCAAGGAGTACCTACCTGTTCAGGTAGGCTTTCTGATAAAAGTAAACACAAGCTTACATAGACTTCCGGCTTGTCCCCACAGTTAAAGATGGCCGAGGCAGCAGTCCCGCTAGCAGCTGTCAAAGATCACAAGTGGTCACAGCCACGGCTGCCGCTAGTGATTAACTACATGTTTCAATTTGCGGACAGCCACGAAAGTGGGGACAGCCCCATGGAAAACAATGAAGGTGGCCGCTAGCGGCTAAGAACCGGGCAGCTGTGGGGACAAGCCCTTTTTTAGTAAGAACAGTGGTTCCCAAACTGAGGGGTGGGCCCCCCTGGGGGGGGCACAAAGGTATTCCAGGGGGGCACTGGCCCTAATTATTAACATGTGTTTAAATAGGGAGGGAGGGGGGCTCGATAATGTTCCTAAATAGAAAAGGGGGGCCCTGCAAGGAAAGTTTGGGAACCACCGAGTAAGAAAAAAAGGTGAAATATATATGTTAAAGGAAAGTTGCATCTAATGTTGTATTGGATTTGTTTCACAAACTATTCAACTTTAACCTCTGACCTTACTGGTGAAGGAATGATCCTATGACCACTACTGTCACATTGTTTATGGGATAACTTGGGTAATGACATCAACATGCATCCCATCATCATTTAATTGGTGCTGCACCTGCAAGAGCTAAATCAAGTTGATGCTGGCTCTGGTTCATTGGCCACAACATAAACCAAAGATAACAAGACACATACAATGGGTTCAATATATACTCATTACTAAAGCATTAAGCACAAAAGTCATTACTAGAATCATTTGCATGACCACAAGTTCAGCGACACCGCTATGAGATGCAGAGGAACAATGACAGTTCTGTATAGCAGAAGAGGGTACTCATCAGTCACGTCTTTGTTGATACTGCTGCCTTATTGTGCCTATGTACATAGCAGCTGGCTTCATTTTATAGGCAGTATTACATGGAAATGTTTGATGTCACTTCAAAAGCACGGACTTTGTGCACATTTAATACATGCTGCTACATGAATATAACTCCTATTCTATGGTGACCTTCTGAATTCTTGGATCTGTTTTCTTAAATTGTGTTGGATGGGAACAATTATAGGCATGTTTACTTAACCCAAAAGGTAGTTCTGTGTGTGAAACATAAGGGGTGAAAAAAGATATGGTATAATAGCGTATTTATATAACCAGAAACTAAATTCTTCTTAAATGCGCTGTCATTCACGCTATCTAAGATGCAGTTTGTTAAAGCTTGAGGTAAAGTCAGGGGTGCACATAACTTTTTTAGAGAGCTACTCAGATATGTACAGGGAGATGGTGTCTAGTACTCACCCCATATGTAGCGTGGTTTTAAAAGGGTCCTTCTTCCTCACTGTCCTCTGTGTCAGCTTCCTGCATGGTAGATTCTGCTACAGATGGACCTCTCTGTTCCTGATTGAGCCTTCGATTAGCTGTCTCCATCTACAGGTCAGCAGTTGGCTTTGGGTGAAATGAAACTCTCACAGTACAACACCGTTTGAACCCCCAGATCTCAGTATCATATATCAGTAGTGCATCTTTTCTCTTGTCAGATTTGACCCTACATGTGCCTACTCTAATTTTTGTCCCCCAGATTTCCAACACCCTTATAAGTCCAATCTATTTTTGTATTAGTAATTGACATTCCCAATTTGACACCCCTAACTGCAACCTTTCATACTTATTAAAGGTTCCCTGCAGTTTTCCAAGTGGCATAAATTGTAGACATTTAACAATAAAAACAGTTAAAGAAAAAAAACCTTTTTACAGTACTATACACATGAGAAAGTGAAGTTGCGTGGAATCTCAACTCAATCTGCAATATCTGCTTCAGCCACCGGATGTCACTAGAGAGCACTTGTCAAAGCACAACACAAGCACGGCTTCTTCTCACACAAAAGGAAGGGAAGGAAGCTCCATGCATGTCTCCGTGAAGTACGTGGATTTGCTTAGGAAGGATAACAAAGGTACGTAGAGCTATTTTTTTTTGCGTACCAGCGCACTGCTTATGTGCACCCCTGGGTATAGTTACGTTTAAGGAAGGACATGGGTTGAAGAATTAAGGAAAGGAAAAGATTAAATGCTCTAAAAGTCAAATTCAAGATTCACACATTTTTAAGCTAACTAATTAAAATGAGTGAATCTTGATGGAAGCTGAGTACATTTTAGTGGAACTTGTATAAATAGATCCATAAATGTCTTTTTATTATACAAAGTTCCTTATGTATTATAGTCTTAAGCTAGCCATACACGTGCAGGATTCCATGGCCAATTGATCACTCACCCGATCGATTCCGGCAATTCTGCTGGGAATCGCAGGTGTGATCAATCGGCCAATTAAGAGTATCCATCGCTGCATACCACCTTGTCCAACGGATTCCGGCACGATTCCGTGTCCGATTCCACCTCCGATTCCACCTCACAAATGGCAACTCCCCCTGATCTGTGCAGAATCGGATCAAAAAGACCAACATGTTGGTTCTCTGACGGATCCGATTCTGGGCCCCCGAACGATCGGACAAGGTGGGCTGCACACGATTCCGGCACGATCGATTCACGTGCACGCGCCCGGAATCGATCGGCCCGGAATCCGGCCGGAATCCGACCCGTGTATGGGGGCCTTTAGTCTTATTTATTATACACAGTTCCATCCAGGTGTCTGCCAATCCCATGCAGGGTACTCAATACAAAAAAAGTCTCCCTGCTCATACTTATAGTACCTTCCTTTGCTCAGCCAATAGTCCTATTTGCTTGTTGTCACAGAACCCTGTAATGGTTGTGTTAAGTCTGAGCAGCCATTTGCCAACCACCAGCATAGTTCATCTGGGAGAAAGGACACACATATCAGGATATAATGATAATAGACATAATATAGACAGCAGTGGCAATGGGGTGATGCAATTGTGATGTGGACTACTAACTAGATCAGGGGTGGGCAAACATTTTGACTCATGGGCCACATTGGCTTCTTAGATTTGATATAGGGGCCAGAGCAAGAGCTTGTAATGGCCGACCGCCATAGGCATCGGCGGCATCACTAATGATGGCAGTGATGTGTAATAGGCGGCATATGACAGAGACTTGTTATCTTTTTTAATTTCCTGCACTTACAAAGAAATACTTATTCATTGCAATGATCAGAGATAATTCCTAGAGCCTGCCTGTTGTCGCCATAAGGATGCGTCCGCAATGTCATGATTACGTCACAGCATCGTCCGCAACATTTGGACACCTTTAGGCATTATATGCACTCATTGAAGAGAAAGAGTAGAGGGGAGCATCTTTTCAACAAGGTGACAAGGGGCTGAAAAAGAAAGTTCAAGGGCCAGATCCGTTTGCCCACCCCTGAACTAGAGGATAGCTATATAAGAATATTCTAGAATGAAAAATCAAACTCTTGCTGTTACCAACAAAAAGAAGTAAAACACCTAACTTTAACCCTGTGGACTTCTACCCAGATGTAAGTTAAAAAAAAAAAATACAGACACTGTGTATATAAAACTGAACTAGGAATGGGTCCTATAGTCACATGGAAAGCGTTTGGCATATTGCAGAGGCACACTGCTCTCTGCTGGTAGAAGAAGTTGGCATTCCTCACCAATACAAACTTGGACTCTGTTAAACAAAACGCCTACGTCAGAGGTGCGCTGTAACCCCCAGGCGATAGAAATTGTTTATTGGTTGCCTTGGAAAGGATTGTTCTTTTGCCCGTGGCACAAGAAATAGACCAAATATGGTAAAAGAGCAATTCTTTGTTTGAACAAATGTTTAACCCCGTTTGTCTCTTTGTTTTTCTCAGTATAAAAAAATGCATTTAATGAGATAAGTGTGAATAAAAAAAGCATTGTTCAGTTGTCACAGATTTTTTCCCCATGTTTAATGCAAATGTGTAAGAGTATAGTAAAAACATTAGATTGTAAACTTAGTTTTACCAATTCTGTAAAAGCACTGCCTAATATGTTAATATATTAGAAAGTAAGACCAACTCTACTAGCAACACAAAGCATAACAATATACATAATCTTTAGGAAAAAAAATAGAAAATGAAAAACTAACCAGGACAAACACATTACATACAAGCCCCCAAAGACAATGCAAGAGTTTATACTGTCATGTTCAATTAAAACATCTACTGGCCAACAATACATTTATAGCTCACTGTACATACTCACATGCGCCACATCAAGCACCTATCCATACGATGGTCAGGAGTTAAGCAAATTCCAGTGATTTTTAGCATGGTACTGTCATAGGATGTAACCTCTTAAATATGTATATAGTGATGTCGCGAACACGGAATTTGCTGTTCGCAAACGGCGAACGCGAACCAATGCAAATGTCCGCGAACCTGGCGAACCCCATAGACTTCAATGGGCAGGTGAACATTAAAAAACAGAGGGACCCTTTCTGGCCACAATAGTGTTGGGAAAGTTATTTCAAGGGGTCTAACACCTGGACAATGACATGACAGAGGGGGGTCCATGGCAAAACTCCCAAGAAATTTTTTTTTCACGCAATAAATCCACACAACGGATTTCTACAATGATAGTCAATGGATAGTCACCCTGCTAACGGTTGAACTTAAGTTTCAGCTAGAGTCCCCAAATTTGATATGTAGCTACATGTGGATGAAATTTGGTGTGATTTGGTGCCTTGGTCCGGGCGTGAGATGATCCCAAAGTCTGGCTATTTTCCCATAGGGAATGAATGGCGATCATAATTCACATTGTTCTCCCACTCCCGTGCGTTTCTAAACTTTGAAGACGTGAAATAAATACTTCGTACGGGTCAATTCGCCCCAATTTTCATTTTATTCTTTAAATTGTTAAAAGATTTGTGTTGACAATGAAGTTAAAAATAAGTGTGCAGATTACATGTATTACTGGAGATGGACAGTGTGGAGGACACTGGTAGAGATGGTCAGTATGGCGGACACTGGTGGTGATGGTCAGTGTGGAGGGCACTGGGGGAGATGGATATTCCCCATGGATGGATGAATGGGATATTCAGTGAAGACTGTAGATCACACAGAACACTGCCCTAGATAATGGTTCCCTATAGCAGCAGCAGCAGCTCTTTTTCCTAACTCTCTCCTTCTTCAGCAGAATGTGTAATGGCGTCCTGTACTTGATATGTTATAGGGGGTGTGAGGGTCTGTGAGGTGGGGGGTGCTCATTGGCTGGATTATGTCTGCTGACTGTGACTCACAGGGGTCAAAGTTTCTGCAATGTTAAAAGATAGGAGGCGAATCGAACTCGCCATATGTTCGCGAAAATGAGCGAACGCAAACATGCGATGTTCGCCGCGGATAGTTCTCCGGCGAACAGTTCACGACATCACTATATGTTTACTTTCTTAATTTTTTTTATTTCCTTGCTGCTTAGTATTCCACTGTCAGCTGTCAGTGGTATTGTTCTAAATGGAATCAATTGGGAACAGGAATTGTGAAGTGTTAGGACGTGTTAAATCCTAATTTGGGGTGCAGACGTCACCAACTTCAGTAGCGAGCCATATACATGGGTCAATGTTCATTTAGTTGATGTCACCGCGCTATGCTTTAGCATTCATCGATTGAACGGAAAATCAATGCGCATCCCCATCCAAAGTGATGCCAATTGAACAGGGATGTATCAACATGTTGGTTCCCTATTCGATCGAGCTGTCTTTGAGTAGGATTAATTGATCCCGCTAACGATTCCCAAACAATCGATCACCGTGAAAGAGCATTGTGATGGATTGCTCGGGAATCGATTGAAAAAGCAACCAGTGTTTGCCCACCATTACAGACCTCCTAACTTCATATGGCCTTCAGATTAGCTCAAGAACAGTATATAGAGAGCTTCATGTAATTGGTGTCTATGGCCGAGCTGCTGGATTCAGGCCTAATATACATGTGTAATACAATTTGGCTGTTGCAGTGCTGAACAGCACTCCACCACTGGACTTTAGAGCAGTGGAGAAGTATTATTTGGAGTGATGAATCACACAACTTAGTGTCTTATGGTAATCTGTAAAATAAGTATGGGTGTGGTGGATGGTGATTTTGTTTCAAGTGTAATGTTTAGTGGATAGGGTATTAAGGTCCCCATACACGGGTCCGATTCCCAACGGATTCCAGGACGATCGATTCCGGGGGCGTGCACGCCAATCGATCGTCGAGGAATCGCGTGAAGGCCACCTTGACCGATCACGTCCGATCGATCGGGGGCCCAGAATAGGATCGGACAGAGAACCAACATGTTGGTTCCATCAGATCGATTCAGGACAGATCGGGCACGTTGGTGGTGGACCACAGATCGATCATCAGGAGATCTGCACAGAGGACCACATCATGTCCTGGCAGCCCTTGCACGTTCCAGCACTGGGGAAAAAATAACTCACCCTCCACCATTCCCACCCTGCGCAGCAGTAAAGACAACACACAGGAAAATGCAGGGCAAGGGATTTTACTCCAATGTAGAAAAAACAGCCATGGTTGGCCCTTGCTCCATACAAAAGTAAAACACATTAAAAAAAATTAAAATATTAAAATATGTACATACAGGTCAACATGACCAGGGCAGGGGTAGAGAAACACCACCCCAAACACCAGCAATGGGAACCCAAGGGTCCACATAGTCCACAAAAGGTAACGTGACCAGGGGGGAACAGAAAGTGGCCAGGATCAGTTGCCCCTTTTCCAGCTCCTGACGCAGGCCTGACAAGCGCCGTCCCCATCTTGGCCATGCCGTCTGTCACCGCCTGCAGCTTGGTCCTCCATCTTCCCAGCTTCGGTCTCGCTCGCCTCAGGAGCCCGGATTGACGAGGCCTGTGGCCACCTGTTGTGGGTCTGAAAAAAGAATACAAAGAATTAGTCCTCACTGCTAAACTCATCCAAACATGTGCCCTGCTAACGTCCAGGCCCTTGCTATGGTCATCTAGTTGCCATTAGGGCGGAGGAGAGCTCCCTGGGGGGCACGGAGGGGTTCGTCTGGCCCACGGTCCACATCTTCACAGGAAGCCCCACCTGCAACACAGTGCAAGAACAGCCATCCCGTGCTAGTGGTCATGAAACGAAACACCCAGTTTGAACTACAAAACAATTAAGGCTTGTAGCAGCAACATGTGGCCTAGGGGATGTGGCATGGCTGTCTCTTGTGGGTCACACTAATCACTACAAAAAAATAGGCCTGGAACACAGGAGGAGACTTTTATTCCTGCTCAAATGAGCCCCTTGTGCCTCACCTCAGACCCCTTACTACTGCTGGGGCACTGGAGTCCATCAAACATTCCCACTAGCTCAGTTTCCCCATCTTGTAGGCCGCCACGTCTGGAAGGGGGTGGTCTGTGCAAGGTGACTCTAACTCTTACTCTTGCGTCTCTCCTCATGCTGCTCCTGCCGTCTGCACTGGGTCGTCCTGATGGCCGTGGGATGCTGTTGAAAGGAAAAACACATTAAACCCTTCCTAGATTTGTTCCCAGCTTTGTGTTGCGACCATGTCACAATTCAACATACACTGCCTGATGCGGCCCTTGCATCGGCGAGGATGTTCTTCTGCGTTTTTGAGGTCGTACCACTTCTTCACCAGACGGTCACGGGGTACGACCACACACACCGTTCCTTCCCTTCAATCTCGCCTAGGACCCTAGCGATGAGGTCCCGCTTCCCTTTCGCTGCGCTGAGGTCCCGCTTCCTGGTGTCCTGGCTCCTCACGTCCTCCTCTGTGGCGCTGTGTCTCCGTCCCTCTTGTGGGGCTTGGGGTGTCATCGCTAGCCTCCCCAAAAGGTCCACCATGATGGCCCGCCGAGCCCGCCTGCAGCAACCTCCATGCAGGCTGCCCCCTCTGGGATCCTTGGATAGAAATTGCATGTATGGGTCTATGTTCAGGCGCAATACATGGTCCACGCCCTCTACCTTTACACGTGTTCTGATTGGGCCTGTGTCATATACGAAATTTCATGTGTTCCGCGCTTGCACATCTTTTGGCCACTTGAGGCCCTGGCTGGCTCCGACACCTCCCTACATTGGCTGATCCCTAAAAGCAAAACAAACCGTGGTCTACATGTCTGTTTCTTGGTTGGTGGAACTTTAGCACACTGGGTTGATGATGATGTCTGCACACGAGAGGGAGGGCCACCGAAGTACTTGTTGGGGCCTTGTCTCCCAGTGCTGCTGTCCGACTAACCCTCCTCTTGTGCCAGTGTTCTGGGGGGTTACCTGAGCTAGTGACAGGAATGGTTTGCGGTACATGTGCCACTCTGAATGTGTACAATAGCAGTCACAGCACATATATAAACACTGTCCCACAAGTTGCGAGGCAGTTGTGAACGTAGCCGTTCAGTGGTTTCACCTATGCCTTCCACAAAATAATCTAGTGCAGGTCATGAATGGCAATGGCAAAAAATCCTGAACCACTAGATTATTCACTGTCTGAGTCATCACACATTCCTGCCCTACCCCAAAATCATTAGCTGAGGCAACTCAGGTCTGACCCTGCAATAAGAAAACAAGTCTGTGTGCCTGGCCTGCACCAGTCCTCAAAAGTCGTCCTACTGTGGAAAAGTTCCAGCCTGCGGTGCTTATCTGTGGCCTTCTGGTGCTTGGCCCTTCTGTTTGGTTGGAGGATCGGGCCTCGCTTCTGTTTTTCCCCACTGGGCAAACACATCATGGAACATCATTTCACTTGAATCTGTCCACACGGTGCATCAGCCATGGGCCCTCGGTCCGATGACCCAGCGCTCAGTGGCCGTACAAATATGGCTGATGGCTGCAACGCAGGGATGGAAGCACCATGGAGCAACGACAAGATATGTGTGAGTGTAATGGCGAGTCGCCCTAAATGTAGATGTATGGGGACCAGCCTGCTGCTTCTGTCATGTGCTCATTGGGACCTTCGGTTGGCGGATCGTGCCTTCTTCTGCTGTTTCCCCCATGGAAAACACTCATTGACCTCAATGTCACTGAACATGTCCTCACTGTGCATCATGACCTAACCCTGGGCCCTCAGCGATCACCCACGCTACCGTCTCCGTCAATCGCTCCCGGAATCCTGCTCCTATTCGCCATCTTGCCAACTCTGCTCCTGTCCTCACACTGCATCTTCCTCTGTCTTCTCTCCCCTGTGCTTCTCTGTCAAAATGGCGCGACAACCTGCCCCTGGGCGGCCCCCGTATTTCACTACATTCAGGCGCGAAGTCTCAGGGGGCGTGTTTCCGGCTGCTATAAAAAGACCCCCAATACGAGGCTCCACGCATCGCCGATTCCCCCAGACGTCGACGATTCCCTGGACGATTCCTCTGTGGCTTGCCGATTCCACGCCAAATCTACAGACCATATGAGTAGCACAGCAATGTGTTTGCCGACTTCGCCCGATGTGCTGAGGCCTCCCGTGTGCTATGTGTCTTCGCCTAATTCATGTCCTCGTTTGTTTGCAGATTGCGCGTGTTGTTGCGCCGATTCCCCCAACACCTCGACGATTCCATTGGCCCTCACATAGCTACACCCATCCTGATGAGGTCATGGCCGATCGATTGATGGTGGGGAGTCTGATCGATTGGACATGGAATCGTCCAGGAATCGGTGGCCCAAGGTGGTATGGTGCGATCGGACGGACTTAATTGGCCGATCGATCACATATCCGATTCCCGCTGACATCGATTCCCGCTGACATCGGCGGAATCGATCGGATAGGTGATCGATCGGCCATGGAATCGCAACATGTATGGCTAGCTTTATACTGAGGGGGTGTTTTTTTTTAGATTGGACTTGGTGTCTACTTTTGGCAATATAGTATTAAAAAGGCCAGTCCAGCCACAGTGTTTTTTATGGAGCTATGTTTCTATGGTGCAAAGACCTGAGGAAGAATGACTGCGGACCCCATGAAATTAGTGGGGTACACTATACATAGTATGCACACAATAACATTCTGGATTGGACTCTATGAGCACTGTGGATTGATGATTCGATTCATGTATCTTACTGCACTGATGGCTTATTTTAAAGTTTTTGCCACTTATTGGTATGCCATCCAGAATCAACAGGCAATGGAAAACGTCTCAATAAATATATAGGGTGGTGTTTTTGGGTAGTCCACATACTTTGACCATAGTCCTCCATTGATATCTAATTCCACTCTTTTTCAGTGCGGATACGGTGAAGAAGGACCAAAACCTCTATAATGGTTTTATTTCTGGTGTCCTCACTGTATAGAGCTTGGTTGCATTTATGTCATAAGCTAGCCACACATGGTTCGATTTTACCGTTCAATCGGCGATTTTCGATGAAAAAAACGATCGATTGAACGTTAATCGATGTACTGCCCACATAGTACAATCGATGATCGTTGAACGATTTTGGTAATATTTTTGGTAAATTTTGCTCGATTGGTCGATTATTTTTTGGCTCGATTTTGTGGTTCGATTTTTTTGGCTACTTCCCTTTAACTTCCAATTAAAACTAAAATCGTAAGAGGAATTCAATCGACGATTTTGGATTACTTCGATTTTATTTCAGTCGAAATTGTTCAATTATCGTGCTTCCCATGTGGAGAACTTCGATTAAATGACAATCGATGTTCGATTTTTTAAATCGAAGTACAAAATCTAATCGAACCTTGATTGAATGATAAATTGTACCATGTGTGGCTAGCTTTAGAATATTAAATATAAAACAAAACAGACTGAACACAATATTTGTTATCCAGGTTTCCCATCTCTAAAGTTAAACATACAAAACAGAAAAGCTGATACCTTTAGAATCTGAGACTTTTAGATGGTGCCCCGGATAAAGCTCATACACATAGATCTGTTTCAAGAAAAATAGATTACACTTTTTATTCAATTCCTTTTTGAAAGTTTTCAGTATATATACATGACATTAATCCCAAATGGAAACACCTCCAGTATCAAGCAATGGTGTAGACTTGCACAGACAACATGTTTCGCCCATGTTTCATCTACACTCATTACATGACCGTTAAATACGGCAGATGCCCGTTGTTTTACATGGAAACCGCAGGTCTCCATGCAAAGCATCGGCTGAGCTAGAGAGAGAGAAAAGCTGTCTCTCCAGCTCCTCTCATAACTGACAGCAGTGTGATGACGTCATCACGCTGCTGCAGGGAACCTGGAAGGGCTCAAATATCGAACTTTCTGTTCCCTACTTTAGACCGTACTAAGAACGAAATTTGTTGATGAGAAAGTATACCCAAAGGGCCTGCAGGATCTATCTGTGTGATCAGAGACAGAGACCAAGTCATATCTCCATAGTAGTACCATATGGAAAAAATCTCTTCTTTCTTATCAACTAATTTCGGTCTAAGTACCTGTATAACATACTCTGGACACAATCGGATATCCATGGGCTCTACACCTATAATGATATTGTGTACTGAACTAGGTTTGCTCTAAATGTACTCAGAGTATATCAGAGTACTCCTGCTCTTGGGATTCTGTAAGGGTGGTACCAAGTCACTATACTATTGACCATTTAAGTGGCAATAACCAATCTGATCCAGGATTTGGTGCGGCTTTTTTAGTCCTGATGAAGCCCAATGGATCGAAACATGTTGACTGTTCAAGTCTTAACCATGTTGCTTGATACAGCATTGGAGGTGTTCCCATTCAGGATTTCTGTTGTGTATGTGTACTGTATAACATTTAAAAAGAATTTAATAAAAACTATAACCTATTTTACTTGAAACGGATCTATGTGTATGAGCTTTATCCGAAGGAGCAACTGAAAGTCCCAGATTGAGTGTTGCTCAGCTTTCTGTTTTGACACATTATGTCTTAGAATGAAATCTCAGTCAAGACTGCATCCTCTCAGAGTTGGGTGTCAACAAAAATGGAAGTAAAGAGTAAAACACACATATAGCAATAATGCTTGAAAAATGTTGTATCACCTCTGCAGAACTAAACTAATAAAGCAAATGAAACAAATCTTTGGGCATGATTTAACTTTAATTAATCAAGAGAAATACTCTTCAAGCATTCAAATGATTACAGTTGTGACATGATTATTGTACAATAGAAAGTTCAACAATGGAAGAGAAAGAGACACTATTAAAGTAAAGTGGTTCTGAACCAGTAAATTGTGCCAGACTGATGACTGTTATCCAGCTCGTCTTTGTTTATCAGGCAATGTTTAGATGACAGACACCTGTTTGAGTCTTAACTCACCTGCCTCTGTATGCTGTATAAACAAAGCCCTCGGAGAGGATGAACAAATGCTCAGTGTCTCCCATACAACACACTTTTCTGTCAACAGCACTCTTCTGTTCAGGATGTACTGGGCCAGCAGATGCATGGCTTGTGCTGCTCCTCATCTATGAGAAATGGTTTGTATGCAATATTAGAAGGAACACATAACTTGGAACAACCAAACATTGACTTCTGCTTCCTCTCCTAAAGTGACAAGGCAAGGTGAGGTCAAACAACACAAGAGATGTAGATATATTCCCCAGGACACAGAACTTGACAAAAGTTAAAGTAACTGAAGGCTTGTTCAACCATATTGTGCCTTTGCAAAGACAAAGGTCATCTACACTCACCGGTCCCTTTTCTTACACATGCCTTGCTAGTACCGGGTTGGACCCCCTTTTGCCTTCAGAACTGCCTTCATCTTTTGAGGAATGTTTCCAGTACCTTGTTGAATCTATGCCACAGAGACATTGCTCCATATTGACACGATAGCATCACGCAGTTGCTGCAGATTTGTCGGCCACACATCCATGATGCGAATCTCCCGTTCCACCACATCCCAAAGGTGCTCTATTGGATTGAGATCTGGTGACTGTGGAGGCCATTTGAGTACAGTGAACTCATTGTCATGTTCAAGAAACCAGTCTGAGATGATTCAAGCTTTATGACATGTGCATTATCCTGCTGGAAGTCGCCAAGGGATGGACATGGTCAGCAACAATACATAGGCTGTGGCTATGCAATGATGATTAATTACTATTAAAGGGCCCAAAGTGTGCCAAGAAAATGTCCCCCACACCATTACACCACCACCAGCCTGAACTGTTGATACAAGGCAGGATGGATCCATGCTTTCATGTTGTTGACACCAAATTCTGACCCTACCATCTGAATTGCAGCAGAAATCAAGACTCATCAGACCAATCCTCTATTGTCCAATTTCCTGTGCGAATTGTAGCCTCGGTTTTCTGTTCTTAGCTGACAGGAGTGGCACCCGGTGTGGTCTTCTGCTGCTGTAGCCCATCTTCCTAAAGGTTAAAAGTGTTGTGCGCTCAGAGATGCTCTTCTGCATACCTTGGTTGTAACAAGAGGTTATTTGAGTTACTGTTGCCTTTCTATCAGCTCAAACCACTCTGGCCATTCTCCTCTGACCCCTGGCATCAACAAGGCATTTTTTTACCCACAGAACTGCTGCTCACTCTCTGTAAACCCTAGAGATGGTTGTGCGTGACAATCCCAAAAGCTCAGCAGTTTCTGAAATACTTAAGCTGGCCATACACCTGCAGGATTCTCTGTCAGATTTCCTTCAGATCAGATCAGATCTACCAACAACCATGTAATATGAGGACCTTTCTACACCTTCCAATCACTATATATTGTATCAGGGAGGACACTATACTACATGGTTGTTGGTAGATCTGATCTGATCTGAAGGAAATCTGACAGAGAATCCTGCAGGTGTATGGCCAGCTTTAGAACAGCTCGACTGGAACCAACAACCAGGCCATGTTCAAGCCCACCATGTGATTGGCAGTAATTTGTGTCAACAAGCAGTTGGACAGTTGTGCCTAATGAAATGGCCAGTGAGTGTTTATGCCATGTAATGTACTGCAGAGACTAAAATATTATATCTGACAATCTGTAAAGAAAATTTGTGACTATTGTTGCAATTTCCATAAGACATGTTACTCTCATGTTATGGAGAGAAAATTAGGGAAAAATATACTCAACCATTCACATATTAAGTGAATTTTCAGTTTCACCAAAGTAGGCAGGGCTGGTCCATGCACCATTTACTCTTCATTCCTCCCACCAAGCCAAACGTCTAGTGCTAGGAGGCAGAGCTTAGTTCTACTCACTTCAGCCAAGCTAAAAGGCAGCTGGGTCTAAACCCTGCATCCTGGCACTACCCTTTTGGCTTGGCCAGGGGGAATGGAATACAGCCCCCCCCCCCCCCATTATTTCCAGCCTCTGCTGGGAAAAGTCAGTGATGATGTGGTGGGTGGGTTGATTGCGGGGGTGCCCTCACCATACACCTGTATAGAATGTGTATTGGGGGAAAGATCTGTGAGTAAATACAAACAGATTACATTGTTGTCCGTGTGTACCCCTGTACCACTTTGGATTTAAAAAAAAAAAAAGAGAAAAAATGGGACCGCCCGGGAGGTCAAATTAGAAAGTAAGGTAGTCGAATTTTTAGAAAAGATGTCAACCATCTCTACATTAATCTTCCCAGATTCACTGATGAGGATATTTTGATTGCATACAATTTCTGAATTCAGTCGTTCTTTATGGTTTTTTTTTATATATTACCTTCATGCCTCTTCTAGGTTCTAGGTTAATTTAATGTTTGCTTACACATGCCAGTTATATGGCTTATCTCTTGCTTTCTTTTGGACTGGAGAAAAGTTGAATGTTTTATTTGCTTTATATTTCGAATGTTTGTTAATTTGAAAAAAAAATTATACAAATCCTATTAACACCCCCCAAAAAATGATAAGCCAATCAGAGTTCTCTTCTTAGGTTTGAAGGTACATGATACCAAGATTTCCTAATTTTTCTCTATCACTTGGTAAGGCATGGGTGTAAAACATATATGCGGCCATTATAGTGACCGGATATGCATGCCTCTTCCATTGACTAAGCACCCTGTAGCATGCTCAGCAAAGGCAGCTTCCATAGCTGCATTCTAAAAGGTCCCCTTTTAACATTCTCCACATTAACTTATCAGTTGCTGTCATACATGAATACAAGGTTCCAAGGGCACTCGGCATACAATGTAATGCAACATTTACTCTCCAACCATTAACTTCATGCCTGTTCCTAAATTAGCCACAGCCGCCCAGATTGTGTAAAGGGATACCCTGTCCTCTCCTACAGCTGGCAATATTACATTTTCACAATTCTCCATTGAACTGTTAATTGGGAGATTCCAATCCCCACGTTTTAAAAACAAGCAAACAAACAGAATATCAGCCAGTGTGAGAACAGAGCCGCTGTGCACCGTGTTCCCAGTCAGCAAACACCGTCCTTGCATGTACAGTCAGGGACAAAAACAAGAGGCACAGAACAGAAGGAGAAAAGGGACAAGCTGGGCCTTTGTTAACATTGTACTCAGCACCTTTAGAAAGCCGATTGTACAGTACATTGGGCCCAACCCTATTGGAGGGACTAGAGTAGTTGCAGCTCGCAACCCATTGTCACTGGGGGATAGTCCCTGAGGTCTGTCAAGTCTGCAGCTCTATCTGATAGTCTCTCCTGGCACAATGCTTGGCTCGCATAAGCTGGTAAGTCCCTCTTTTTTACAGAATTACAAGGTCAGTGGGATCGCTGGGTACCTATGTAGGATATCATGTGGCCATTACCTGTGAATAGGTTTGGCACTTGTCAAGACCATATGTTATGTCTAACCCAAGTATTGAACACTGATTTTACACCACGTTTTTCTATTGATCAATGTCAGTGTTTATCGTGTGAATATACAAAGCCATGGATATAATTTCATATGTATAGGCAGCATTGTTCTATGTATATCAATATACTAGATATAATGTGCTTATTACCCATGCACTTGGTATATTCTGTTTATAACCTATGTGCTGCATGTCAGATGCCAAATAACACTTTGAGTAGAGTATTTATCATTTTATTTGAATATCACCTGTCAAGTACCATACAATCTGCTAATACTGCACTTGATCAAATGTTTTATTTAAATTGCATTTACTATTTGTAACATTGCATTGGAATTAACCTGTTACCAGAAATGAATTGAAATAATAGATATACATATATTTTATTATAATCTTTTTGTTACAGTACCTTCGCCCAACATGTTTAAAGTTGACACAGTTATAATAAACAGAAAAATAACATTGAATAACTGATTAATATGGGGAGAGCTACCGTATAAATAGAAAATTATTAACTGGTTGTTACGGGTAATTACTTTTATGAGTTGTACATGCAGGCGCATTCTATTACAGATTTCACATAACCATAAGTTATTTTATAAATGACTTACCTTGTTTTTTTCAAATGCCCTCTTATCACCAAAAGTAGAACTGTAGATCATACCTCTGCAGTCAGCAATCCGGAATTCTCTGTTGTAGGTGGAATGCATATAAGCAAGGGTGACATTGTATTTAGATAAACATTATGTTGGGCATGCTGAGCAAACTTAAGCTTGCTTTTTGTCGTTCAAAGAAAAATCTACAGCCAGCAATCTTTATGTAAGAGCCTATTAAATTAAGGTGGAAACATTTGTAGTTTAGTTGGCTTACAATACAAACTCTGTTGTTGAAGAAGGGGGCACCAATAGACAAGAAGGTATGTCACCCATAAAGCTGGGAAAGACAGATCTGTCCATTAGGATCACAGATACTGTACTATATTGATACTGTACTATATTGATTTTAAGCCTGATTGGGCAGGGTCCCCGACTCCCCCCGTGTCATAACTTGTACCTGTGTGTTATCTTGTGTTGTGTCTCAACTCAAATTGTATGTAAGGTGCTTTCTTTTTTTTATTAAACCCATAATACTTTGTTAGCAAAAATATAACTGAAATACTTGTTACCATTAAATAAGGTGGGTGTGATTCCATAGGTGCTCAACCCATTATAGAAATGAAGTAAATAGCAACAAAGGAAGATGTAAGAACAGCAAACAATACATTCCACAGAGCAATGCTAAAAATTACTAACATCTCTCATAAGATTTGGGTTTCAAGAAAACTAAACATATAGAATAGGTAAACAAAAAAATGGAAGATTCAGGCAACTAAATCAGTGAGGTGGCTAGCCTCAGGGGATTTTTGTGGCCAGGTAAGGGGGAACACTGCAAAATATAGTTAAAAGATGTACATTTATTAAACATTGTCAAAAAATACATACATAGCAAAGAAGTGCAAGGTAATTATAAAAGTTGACAGAGAAATGTGGCAATTTCCAAAGGATGGACACACAAGGGGACCCAACAGTGCATAAGTTCCCTCGGCACGTTTCAGCCTCATATTTGAGCGGCCTTATTAGGCCGTGTACCTTTTTTTTTTGACAATGTTTAATAAACTTACATCTTTTAACTGTATTTTTGGAGTGTTCCCTCTTGCCTGGCCACAAAAATCCCCTGAGGCTAGCCACCTCACAGATTCAGTTGCCTGAATCTTCCATTTTTTGTGTACATTGCTTGGGGATTGTGGCTTACCCTGCCACATGCACTAATTCAATTTCATCACTACGCTGTCCATATGATTACTTCGGAAATATAGTATTGGTAGATATTTACCAGGCTGAAGTTCATGCTCAGTCCAAAACAGGAGATTCCAGGTCCAGCACTATTTATATAGTAGCCATTCAGACTATCCAGAGTTGTTTTTTTTGTGTAGATGATCCGTTTAAAAGTGTTTTGACAAAATTACAGTGACAAGGAGAGTTTTTAATAGGCTTACATTAAGGGGTTGTATTGGGGTAGTAGGGTCCTGGTACTTTCAAATTATGGACTTAGTTTATAATTTTTTTTTTATTGTATTCTATATCCTTGCAGCAATGCCTAGCAAATACTAAGCTTGCTGTTTTTCTTTCACACCAGAGATAGTTGTACCTCCAGAATTCTGTAATAGGTAAAGAAGACATAAGAGTTATAACTGGTAGGCCTGCCCGGTGGACCTGAAATGGATATGCCTATAACAGAGAAACATCAAAGTGGATGTTAAATATTCCATTTCAGCTTCATTTAAATATAGTAAAGTCTATTTTGGCGGAAATTACAAATGGAATCATAACTAGGAACAATCATTAATTAAAATATGGTGTTGTGGAGTGTTGGAACCCAATGCAATATTCCATTTGCCCCCCAGTGATTGGATGTCTTCCAAGCTTTGATACTTTTCTCCATTGCCGATATCAAGTAACATCTCACCAATAAACACATTGCTGAACTCTCAAAACAGTTGTTTTCTTTATCAAGTCAATCTAATAATTGCCGTACCTACTCAAGTGCTGTTTATATTGGTCACACAACTTACGATGAGGTCATGCACACTTTCTTATCAATTCATCAAAGGTTGCTGTACTGTAAAACAGCTTGCAAGCAACGTCATGCATATGAATGTCATGGAGATCTTCTGGGGAGGATGTTTATATGAACATGCCACATGATCACTAACAAAGAACAGACGATTAGGTTTAATAGTCTAAGTATCTTCCTGTCCTGAATACTCGTATACACCTAAGTGCAGGAAACAATAAACAAATATTGATACTTTTAATCCGTCCTTCTCACCATAGGCATATTCTGCAAAGGTCATAATCTTAAAGTTAGTATTTCTGAATTTATAAATGAATTAGATACATTAAAATTGTCCCATACACACATAAAAATTGTAACCCAAGAAGATTAGATTTATTTGATATGTTAAGCCCCTCATACACCTTTATATCACCCCATACAATTTCCATTAGATGTACCTACAACTATGTAGCACAGTGTCCTCCCTGATAGAATACACACTGATTGGAAGGTATATATCACTGCTATGTAGTGCCGGATCCTCCCTGATAGAATACATAGTGATTGGAAGGTATATATCACTGCTATGTAGTGCCGGGTCCTCCCTAATAGAATACATAATGATTGGAAGGTATAGATCACTGCTATGTAGTACCAGTTCCTCCCTGATAGAATACATAGTGATTGGAAGGTATATATCACTGTTATGTAGTGCCGGGTCCTCCCTAATAGAATACATAGTGAAGGTTTAGAAAGGTCCTCATATTACATGGTTTTGGTAGAATTGTATGGTAAGATGTAAGATGTATGGGGGCCTTAAGGTGCCCCTCTAGAGAAGAGGTATCAATGCATGTGAGTGCTATATATAAATTAGTATATCTCTTCCCATGAATACACACATTCATGGAATAATAATGTTACAATCTAAATGTTACCTTTTATTTAAGCATCAAAAGACTTTCCATTGAACTTAGCATGGATATCGTAACAAGGTGAAGGAAAGAAGAATGTTATGGACCTTTTAATCTATCTGTGAAAAGGTATAACTTCAATGACACTTGGCATAGGATATTTATGGAAGTAACCATTATTAACATCCTTTGGAAAAGGATCATCTAGGTTAGGGGTGCCAAACTCTGCCACGGGGGCCAAATCTGGGCTGTAGTGTACGATATTTATTTTTGGCTTACTAGATTTGAAGAATAAATGAATGTTACAGATGTGTCTTTTTTGACATTTGATTTCACATGTGCTTTAGTATTACACTTTGATTGTTGCATTTTCAAATTTTAAGGAAAACTTAAGCTTGTTTTCATATGAAAAGGTTCATATTTACATCTGATGACAAGGAAAAACTTCCTGTAGTCATGTTTTCCATTACTAACAATGTTAGCTCCAGACTTTGTCCAAGTTTTACATTTTGCCCACTGAGTATTTGACCTTAACGCCCCTAGTCTAGGTTTATTTCTTATCTTCTGAGTGTATCAGCTAGAACAGGTATGCAGATAGGGAGGGCAAAAACTGTAGTAATCATAATGGTTGGATGATCAGACCTGCAGACGAGAAACTAAAGCTAGCCATACACGGTTCAATTGACTATTTAATCGATTTAATTTGATCGATTGAAAATTTAATAATGTCCACACTGAACAATAGTTTTCTATTTGATTTAAATTTTCAATTTGCTCGATCGAAATTTGATCGGACCAGTTGGAAAATTTTAATTGATACCACATTGAGTGTAAATTAAATACTATTGCTTGTTCCATCCAATTGTGATTAGATCTAATTAATTAGCATACTGTTACATCCGGAGGAGGGCTTTCTATCTACTGGAAGGCAGAATAGGATGTTTGTATGTATGCTTTATATATAGAATTTTTAAATCATGACTGGATATAAGCTATAGGTTATATAAACCAGTTTGCAGTAATGTAAATTGTTTTCTGCAGGGAAAACCCATTTGGACATACCGTAAGTGGAATTTTGTTTTAATGTGATCGTACTAAAAGTACCATGTAGTGAAAGTGTGTAGAGATAATATGCAAGCCCACCAAATTCGAATGCCCCGCCCAGTCGCCATTTTGACTGTAGACCACTATGATTACTATGCATAGGTTAGGTTATCTTGAGGCTGCTGTTGCAGTAATGAAAATGTTTGAGATCAAACACTCAATGTGTGTCATTCAATTCAATCACAATCGATATACGACTCAATGGTTGAATACTTCGATCGAATTGATGATCGATTTGTTGCAAATTGAACAGTGTTCGGCTACCTTAACTGGTATTAGTACTACCATCTTTCAGCTAGGACATTTGTCATCATAAACACTAACCAAATTAACCTCCATTCCAAATGCAAGTAAAATAAGTACTTGAAAAAAAATATTTTTGTTGGTATGAAGTATACCTACACCTTAAATCAAAAATGCACAATTACAGCCCTTCCATGTCGCAGTTATTGATCCCTTACATGAGGAGTCTGCATACTAAGAATGTTTTTTTATAACTTACTGAGAATTAATGTTTCTTCATAGTTGTTGGTGTACACAAGTTCTCTCCTGCTGAGGAGTCTGCATACTAAGAATGTTTTTTTTATAACTTACTGAGATTCAATGTTTCTTCATAGTTGTTGCTGTACACAAGTTCTCTCCTACTGACCGCGGTCTTCAGTTCCGAGACTTCAAAACCATCTAAGAACAGAAAGAAAGCACACAAGGAAAAGGAGAATGCAGGCACTCACAGGAAAGCATCTCCAGATCCAGTTCTTGGAGTGAACTCTTTTGCTCCTTCTCAGTTTTATAGTTTAGTGGAAGAATACGAGCAAAGTTTAAGTGAGATGGTGACCCAGCTAAGGAACACCTCTGAGTCGTCTAGTGGTCGATGTGAAGTGAACCTGAGACTCTGGCTTTCCAATAGGAGGAGTCTTTCACCCTGGGCCTACAGGTAATTTTGGCCACTAACATAACAACATAAATAAATTTTACTGTGTGCAAAATGTCTAGGTACCTTGGCTTTTAAAGGCTTTCACTGCATCTGAGATGTTCTGGATTGGGATGGGACTGGGATTTTGAGTGTTCTGTACTGGCTTTAAGTATCTATTGAATTGTTTGATAACAACTCCATTTTGCAAAATGTAGATTGACAGTGCCCACTCATGCAGCATAAATGGAGGCAGT
>CM070034.1:39909076-39939510 GCA_036250615.1 Ptychadena robeensis | reverse complement strand
CACTCATGATGTTAATATATAGCTCTTGATATCTATAATGAAGGTTGTACGATCACTTTATGGCATATACTGTATGTCCAGGACAAATAAAGAGGGTAAATGGAAATAGTGCAGACACTGGCTGGTATACAAGATTGAAAGGGATTCTATTCATTTCCTTTTTTATCCAACTGAATGCATTATTAAATGTACGTTTGTGTGGTGAGTGCTGTTGTGTAGCTGGGCCTACAAACTACTTACTGTCTTTTCTATGAAGGTACAACATATGTTATATTTTGGTGTTGCTATATTTTGAAATGTGCTTTTGCCTGCTGAAATATTAAGAGAAAGAAAACTGGGACGGAGGTTCAGAAATGGTGAAAGGCAACCACATAACTCTTCCCCTTGCAGTCTTTAAGATTATAGATACCTTTACCAGAAGATGATGAAGAGGGACTAAAGCAATGACCATAGCTGGTAATACACAGTTACATTTTTCTGTTTAAAATTGATTTACCAATTGACTTAAAATCTGATAATTTAAGTAAATTGATAGCACAACATTTCCTTGTTCACTAAATTCATCAGGCAAAAGTTATGCAAATGGAGCAAAATATTTAAAAGGACTGTGCTTGGTCAGGTTGAAAAATTGCAGTGGATTATACAAGTATCTGGTGTTTTTTTTAATGTTTTTCATGGATTTGTATCTGATTATATTCCAGAGAATGTACACAGGTCTTTATCATTAGAAAAGCACAAAAGCGGTACACAGGTACACAAAAAGAGCAAAACCAAGCTATGTGTACCTTCATTATTGTTACTACGCGCATCTGCGTACTAACACCTGAGAAGTCTGGCCGTCAGCCATAAAGGGAAGAGATAATGCAGCGTCCCCCTCAGCCTAACAAAATATTGGAAGCACTAGGAGGCACCAAAATGTCAGAAGTAACATGTTTATGTTCTTACTGGATTATAAGCAAATTGTGTCATAAAGCTGGTGCTTCACTATGCTAACTGCATGTTGAGACCATCACAAGCCTGCTCACTACCTAACTTGGGCCTCAAATCATAGTTTAAAGGCCCCCATACACATTTCAATTTCCCTGCGATCTACGTCAGATTCATTCGTAATTTATAATCAGCATTGGTTCAATCGATCTAAGTCCCACATAGAGAAACCAATATTTGATCGTTCGAAAGCATAATCGAATGAAGTCGATTTTAAACACACCATAATGTCTGCCACTGGATGTATAAGTATGGTTATTATCGTGCACAACAAAATAACATTCGATGTATATTTGATCGATCAAAGTTTTCCGCCATGTCCGATCACTTTTCGATCGATTTTGAGTTGAGCGGCAATATTCAAAATTTATATATATATGGCGAATATCCGCCATTTGAGAATTCGCAATATTTCGCGAATGTGCGCTCATATATTCGCAATGGCGGATATTTGTCATATTTTGCTTCAATATTTTTACCGGCATACATCGTGTATATTTGTGTGATTTGCAAGTGTATATATGCAACAGTGCTCATACTGGCTAAGATCACAGAATGAGGAAGAGAAGCTGTAAAGCTGGTTCGCGAACCTTTGCAAATAATTACGAACAGCCATGCGCAATGGAAGGCAATAGAATACAGTAGAATTCTACGAATTTCTAAAGTTCCTTTATATATTCGCAAAATTACACGAACTCGAATATGCCATACCATATTTAAGTTTACATTTTCCTGCTTTAAGTGGAATACAACTAATTAAGTAAGACCCTGTAAAATGCTACGGCAAGACTCGGAATGTTGGCAGGGAGTGTTTATTCCTGTAATACTTTAAGAGAAGTTTGCCACATATTCTATTACACAAGAAATGCACTTTGCAAAGAAGTCACATACTGCACAATGATATATACAAAAAGGCCTCCATAAAATTCACTTCTCCTCCCAGTATAAATGCCCCTTGTACATGCAATTCTTTGCCAATCCTTATGATGACATGGCATTTACCAGTGCCAAAAGCACTACATTCCACCAAGGCATGGAACCATCCCAGAAATTTTACAACCTCTCCCAAATGCTTGTCACCACCTTGAGCTTTTTTTAAATCACTTTCTTCTCTCTCCAAGTTTAACACACACATATTTTGCCTCTCTTCTCCATGTCCTTTATCCTTTGCCAGACACTTCACAACATGTCAGGACTCCCCACATATTCATTTTTCAAGTAGCGGCTCAGTTATTGACGAAGCTGCTTGAAAAACTTCTGTAGATTTAAGTAAAGTATGAATAGGATAATAGGCTTTGTTAACAACCCACTCGTATTGCTACAGTACTACCTTTCCAGTTTTCTAAATGTGCAAACATCAAAACAATAAGCAGCCCTTTCTAAATAGAGGCAGAGAAAGTCCTGGGTGAATAGAAGGTTCTCTTTATGCACTTCACAAAGGTCCCCAAACCTTTGTCAACTCAAGTGCTTTGCTTAGATGACTAGTTCTTTCCTTCTGTTCCATACATATTCACATACATAGTAATGACATTGAAAATGCCAGAAATGGAAAAAGCAGAAGGAGCTCTAGGAATGGCTGTAGCTCTGGACATACCCCCTGAGAGGATCTGCGAGCTTTAGACAACTGTACTACCCCATTAGGCAGCTCAAGGTGCATGAACGTTCTACCTGGTAGTGATGAGCAGCATAGGCAATATTCGTATTCATAAAATAGAGAAAGTCTTTACTTTCATTATTTCCTTCATTGCGAATAAGATTTTCAAACTGTCTGCAAGTCACGGGAAATCCTCCAGCAAATCTTTTTTCACTCTTGTTATCTCCTCCCATTGTGTTTTCTCCCCCGTCTGGAGTCCCCCCCATCGTCGCCTTCATAGAGGTATTAGATCCCTTTTCCTAATTTGCAGTGTACTGCATCACATGGCTATCACCAAGTGTTCTTTTCACGTTAATAGTTCACTCATATGGTCATCTTTATTAGAGATGGTCAAATCTTTTTTTAAAAATTCGACCATTTCGAGTTAATTGCAAAGCCCCTAAACATCATCACCACACTTGCTGGAGATGTAGAGAAGTGTTGGGGGTATACTACAAAAAAAAGTATGACTCAAATAGTTTTATTATAACCAATAGTTAACACAAATAGTTTTTTTCAAAAATTAAGTTCAAAGTCAAGTAAAATTTTTGAAAATCGGAATTTGGACTTTAACTTTGAACTTAATTTATGCAAAAACTGCATGTGCTAGAGCAAAACTTTTTTTTTTCAAATGTTCCTCCAACCCTTCTCTACATTTCCTGCAATTTTAGTGATAACACCATTTTCATGGGCTTTGCAATCAGCTCACAAAGTTAGCAAGTCGAAAAATTCGACCATCTCTAATCTTTATGATTATCTCTAATAGCTCTATGTCCAGTGTTCTCCTGATGAAGCAACAGTGGTTGCGAAACACGTCAAGACTGTACACAACACTGGAAAACTGAAGTGGTTTTGGATTATGTTAACTTATTGAATAAATACTGGAAAATAGTTTTAATACTTAATTTATATTGTGTATTTTTGCCAGTGAAAGTTCCCTTTAGTCACCATGGTTTTTTAAACCATCGCTGACCTGGTGAAACCTATGAATTTTCAATTCTGTGGTAATAATGTTGTGATATAATTTGACCTCCGGTATACAGTTTGTACACATGGTGTATTGAGTCATATTGTATGCAAATGTGGGCCTTTTTAATGAAGTTTGGTCCAAAAACTGCAGTAAAATATGTGCTAAATCTCCTATACTAGACATTCTAGTATATTGGAAGCAGCTTTTGTATAAACGGAATCTTTACTGGTGAGCCTGCAATTTGGTGACTGATTTCGTCATCTGTTATTTCAGTTTTCTGACTGTTATCTAACGAATTTCCAAGGCCAATTTATTGATTTACGGTACCTTGCTGGCAATGAATGTACTTTGCATTTGCAAATCATTGTGAAGCCATATGGTTATACTTAATGGATATGCTTACCAGTATAGCAGTTTTTGCATTTATAATATACTTGCACATCTCCTTTCAGCATCAATCACGATGAGAACCGCATCCCTGCATCTATACCAGAGGCTCGTTGCTTGTGCTCTGGGTGCATCAACCCGTTCACCATGCAGGAGGACCTTAGCATGTCCAGCATTCCAATCTACAGCAAGATTCCTGTACGCAGACGACTGTGCGACAACAACTCTGCAGGTCTACGGGGTCGCAGAAGGAAAAAGTGCCATAAGGAATACACAGCAGTCATGGAAAATATTGCAGTCGGCTGTACATGCATTTTCTGAGCACACAATCCCTTTCTCTGAATTCTTTATGCGTTTTTCTGATTTCCAAATCCACAACCAATGTATAAAAGGCCAAAACTTGTGCAAAACATATGAAAAGAAATAGAAATATATCAGATGTCAGTATAGAGACTTATAAACGGTTTGGATTTAGTAATGATTTACCGGTAATGGCTGAAATTCTTGTATCTGATTTATTTTCAGTAGAGCATCCCATTATGTTTAATTTGAAAATGGAAATATTTGACTTTACAGCTTTACTTTACTGTAAAGTATCTATTCTACATAATATTGCACATGAAGGTCACTGCTTATTTTTTATCCATGTGGTGAGTTCATCACTCTTATTGTGTGGCGCATGGCAGATAACTCTCTTTTTCTAACGCAACACATGGCAACCCGCATGCTGTCATGCTGTGCAGTTCACTACAATGCAGGTGATTTGCATTGGCAGTCCCAGTGATTGGCATCAGTGAACAAATCAAAACTTCTGTAGAATTGAATTGTTTTAAAGGTGTTTACATAAAAAAAATTGGGAAAGAAAAAATTCCTCTTGTCTAGTTTCTCCCCCATGTACCTAGGTTGGGGGACATGGGAACTTTAAAGGCCAGTAATGTACATTTAAATAGTTTATTATACCAATTAAAACATTGTTAAAAATTTATTTTTCTCTCAGTACATTTTGATCATAGCATTGCGTTACAACATATCATCCAATAAACATACAAAAACCATTGTGCAGATATTGTAATATGTAATATCACATGATAGGTATTTAAATATGTTCAAGCTTAAACCCTGACACGTTCATCAGGGGGTGCTTTGAATGTAAAAGTTTCAAGTTCTATAAAGCATGAATGGTTAGATTAAACTCTAATCATTTTTACATAAAACATTTTTGAAGTCCAGGAGATATATAGGATGAGACAATATTCAATACTTACAAATTAATAGAGTAACGCCAGTACAAGGTATCTGACGCTTGGTACTGTGTAATGGAGGGATAAGAGTCATCAAGTAGGAGGCCTGTGAGGAATGGAGGGTTTGTAGGTCCCGGTGTCTCATATTAGATTGTTACTAATGATTTTTTTTAAATTGGTTATAATAAAACTATTTGAATGTACATTACCGGTCTTGGAAATCCCCACGTCCCCCAACATAGGTACTTAGGGGGAGAAAATAGATAAGGAGTCTTTTCCTCCCCAATTTTTTGGATCTATGATTTTGGAATGCTGGACTCCTACCTTAAGGTGACCATACACGTGCCGATTTTTCGGCCGTTTTTAGCCCTCCCGACCGATCCGTTAGGTCGGTCGGGAGGGATTCAGAACTGTTTTAAAATAGGCTGAAAAGTCGGTCGGGTCCCGCCCGCGGATGCCCGATTTTTCGGGAAGACGGCAGCTTGTACATGACGGCATGACATATACAAGCTGCCGTTTTCCCGAAAAATCGGGCATCCACGTTCGGGACCCAACCGACTTTTCAGCCGATTTTAAAACAGTTCTGAATCCCTCCCGACCGACCTACCCGACCGGATCGGTCGGGAGGGCTAAAAACGGCCGAAAAATCGGCACGTGTATGGTCACCTTTATACGGAAGATTAGTATCTTAAATATTGATTTCATAGGTACTAACTGTACCTTCTCTTTGTAAGAAATTATGAAAAGCAAGCCAACACTCTGTCACAGTCACTACTATGCCACAGTTCTACCATCAATTGGCTGGTTGTCACCTGGGATCAGGATAAGCACCCTTGGGAGTGAAGTATTGGGTTTCCATTTAGGTCGGTCACCAATATGGGTATTATGTTGATCTTTGTCTCGCAAGGACTTACTACTTTTCATTCAACTCTTATAATATCACCCAATTTTCCAACAATAAAGTGCCTTGAAACAAATGTGAAGCAAAGGTATGTCCTCTGTACCCTGCTGCAAAGTGTATCCGTACCCTAAACTTGTTTTTATTCTCTAGTTTTGGATAGAACAGGGGGAGATTGGAACGTTGTTGACCTTATACAGCTTTGCTATCCAGAGCCTCCTTAGAGCCTCCTTACCCACAGTTCATTTTGTGCACAGCCATTTACCAGAAAACTTAGGGCAACAGACGGGAAGAAGCTGACAAAGGTTCTAGCGTTCCCCATTTTAACTTCTGTCAAAACTGCTCATGTCATGTGCTAGGGCAGTGATGGCTAACCTATGCAACACATGCCAGAGGTGGCACTCTGAGCCCTCTCCGTGAGCATGTGAGCTGTCAGCCAGAACAGAGGAAACAACTGCTGCCTATTGGCTCTCAATGCTGTCAGTTATCTCCCCCTCTATTCTGATTGCACACAGCTCCCCATACTCTCTCCTATTCTACCTTATAAGAAAGCAGAGTGTGTGTTAACATGTTGCGTGACTGTATATGTGTTGTGTAATTCAGGTTAAATTGCCATGCCGGCATTTTGAGATAAAAAATTGGGTTTCATTTGGGGCACTCGGACTCTAAAAGGTTCGCCATCACTGCGCTAGGGCCAAACCTTTTACCTCTTTCTAAAAGAGATTCCCACAGGAATTCTAATAGTTTCCAACTCTAACCAAAAATCAATGCTTTTTGGTATAGATACACTTTAAACAGGTCAGCAGAAGGGATTTTCCCTATAAATAGTGGTTGCTTATATTTTTGGACAATATTCAATTTTACAAATATTAAACAATCAAATATATTTTGAAATATCCTTTTTACATTTGGCACTGCAGCCCTGATGAAGGGGTGTTTAAAGTTTTGCCGCCAATGCTAAACACTTCTTCAGTTTGAGTTCTAGGAACATACCCCAGTGTTTATATCAGTGGTGGGCAACTGAGTTGATATAGAGGGCCACAAGTGCGGCCTTTGGCATCACTGAAGGGCCGCACATAACATTTTCCATCTATACTGACTTGTATAAGCATAGATAAAAATTATAGTATGCATAGATGTATGTTTCATTTTTAAATAACAAAACTTGATTTAAATTATACTTCAAGCTTAGGGACACTGTAGTGTGGTAATGCAAATTTTGTGTCATATATATTATCAAAGGTTATGTGCCTCATAAATATCAAAGCCTTTGATTATATCTATGGGGCACATAACCTTTGATTCAATTCGGTGGACAGGTGAGTTCCTTTGCTCTATGCATTAACAGTTAGGTTTCAGGGGCTGCAAGTGGAGGACTGAGGGGGCCGCTGAAGAACACTCAACGGGCCGCAGGTTGGGCACCTGGGGTTTATATCCATACAGAAAAGACACCTTAATCCAGTCACCATGGAATGTGTCAAGTAAGATAGGAAGTGTAAAGTTCCTAAAAAGGGAAGCAACCCTGGAGACCATCTGCCTTTAACATAAAGCAATTTTACTCTTACAGTGAAGTCAACCAAATACGTAATAGTTTTCCAACACAAAGGGGTGGCTTCAGGGTGGTTCCACATTGCACACCTAGCAATCTCCAGTGGCTTGGATTGGTTATAAAACATCTGAAACGATAATTGTTTGAGTAAATAACTACTTCTATGTGTCTGAAGATACTGTTCCCACTCCATTGTAGTCATTTCACTGGAGTCATTTCATGTGGTACCCTATCCTGGTCAGCTTTAATATTTGACCTTTACATCAAGTGATTTAAAAAAAAAACTTTTTCTTGTGAAAAATCAGTGATCATATACAATTAGGTGCATCATATAAGTCTCATAGTCTGTTGTGATGTGTGTGTGAATAACACGTAACCAAAAATACATCTAATTTAGGAATAAAACCGGTCAAGTCCCTTCCTGTGAACACCGAGCTACAAAATGGGTGTCTGCCCAAAACATGTAACTAGTTCTAAACATAATGTCTGTGCTCTTATTTGAAAGACTTTGGCTAGGGCTCTACTATGAACATGGATCCATTGACGTCAGTGCATCAAATGAGAGAAACCCCACCGTTGCATCAAATGAGAGAAACCCCACCGTTAAAAGGCCCTATGGGGGCAAATTATATATTCTATAAGTGATATAGCGTGGCCCCCTTAAATCAACAGGCTAGCGTATAACTATTGCACACGGGCACATTCGTTTTACATCAGTCTGATGCATCCATTGAAGTCAATGGTCATACGCCAAGCCATGTTCATGTTGACAGGGTGTCCCGCATCATCATAAAAGCATGGGCTATGGAGACACCCAAGTCATTGCAGTGGAGCCCTAGCCTTCTTCTCTAGATGATCATTGTAATAGGACAAGAAGCAAAAGGCAACAGGAAAAGTATCAGGTGTCACTAAAACAATAGGTGAGGGTGACACCTGTTCTATGGCAGGGCAGGATTTTTCGGCAAATTGTCTTCTCCTGCCCTCTTGGTAAGGGTAAAGCCTGACCTTTGGCACAGTAGTTAAAGCATGGAAGATTTTTTCATCCTCGCATATCAAATAAAACGATAACAGTACTGTTACAATATTTCTTTGAGTCAATTCTTCTTTACTAGATTTTTGGTATTCATGCGCCATTTTATTTTTTTTCTTTGGATTAATTTTTGTAGCATTGTGTTGCAAATGCACAAAAATAAAAACATATTAAACAGAGTCTTATGATACTACTCAGTTATGATGATACAATGGGTCACTTTTGTATGTCTTCAACAAAGAAAAGTGCTTCAACGTCATAAACATTGAAGAGGGCGTTAAAGTCTGTTACCAATAGACTAGCACACGGACATGGCAAGGCTACGTGTTCTTATCCGTGTCTAGCTATCAGCTTTCCTTCTACTCCCCGGTACCAGGATGTACCAGATTACTCAGGTTCTCTGATAGCCAAGTGTGACCCAGAGCTTTCTGTATTGTTATTGTAAGTCATGAACACAAATATCAGAAGCCATGTAAGTGAGCATATAAAGTAACTGATCCCAATAGTCACTTTTTAGAGGATATCAAGATTTCTATGTTTATTTTGTGATTTATCCAGAATATAAACCTTTGGAGAATATTAATAACAGATATTCTGCCACAAGGAAATTGGACTTTATTACATGTGTATTATGCAGACACAAAAACACACTAGCTTATCCAATGATTTCCCTTAAAGAGGGAGAAATAACCACAAATGTAATAAAAGTAATACCAAGACAAAGATAAACCAAGTTGGAGCAACATTTCAATATTGCACAACAAGCAAAATGTACAAGATCCATAAAGATGTAACTACACCTTTTTTCTATTCAGTCTTATATGATTTCTAACTAGTTCCAACAGGTCCTGTGCTCCAAATGGATGAATGTTGGCTGAATGTATACAATATATATGCTAGTAAAAGTAAAAAAAACATTTAAAAGCTCACAAAGCCCAAAACACACACATCAAGAGAGTACAATGGGAATATCTCTTGTTACTCATCAGAAACAGACACTTGCCCATCTCCACCATTAGGGAGCCAACCAGTTGCACAGGACTCTACCATTCTTTCTTCCAGCTGCTGTTCTCTGAGATTTGAAGCCATGTCAAATCTAAGGGCCCCCATACACCTTTAGATTTCTATGTCAGATTTCCATTAGATCTCCTTTTGTTTTACCAAAACCATGTAATATGAGGGACTTTCTAAACAATCAAATCTACCTGTATCAATCACAGAGGACCCGGCACTACATAAGTGTTGGTAGATCTAAAGGATATCTGACCGAGAGATCTAAAGGTGTATGGCCAGCTTAAAACACCATATTACCTGACCTCAACTCAACTTTACTCTATGTTGAGCTGACCAGAACATCTTCCCACCGAGTTAAGATGCTGCTTCACCCACTACCCACTTCTAAGTGTGATCATGTATGCCAAATTCCAAAGTAAGCAAGGTTATGTCTACTGATAGACAATTTGTTAGTGAATAAGGAAATAAAAGTTTCTGTGTGCACAGAACTGGGGCAAAGGGCATGACATTGGGCAGCATTTACAGGAAAGAGTTAAGCTAGCCATACATGTGTCGATTCCTGAGCGATCGATCGACACTCTGATCGATTCCGGTGAAGCCACAGGTGTTGATCGATCGACCATACAAGTCTGTTCCTACCACCTTAGGCCACCGATTCCTGGACGATTCTGTTACCAGTCGATCGATTCACAAATGTCAACGCCCCTTGATGTGTGCCCAATCGATCAGAAAACACCAACAGGTTGGTTCTCTGGCCGATCCGATTTGGGGGCCATGTCGATCGGGCGGGGTCAATCGGTCAAGGTGGGCTGCATGCGCCCGCTGATCGATCGGCCAGAATTCGTGTGGGAAATCGACCTGTGTAGGGCCACCTTTAGAGAGGTATAACAGCAACCAGTATGGGCAGGAGTGTAGGGTAGGACAATGGAAGAAATGTATCTCAGTAGGAAGACTCACCTGAGTGGTCACAAATTGCCATTACTGGTCAAGAAGGAGCAATGACCAACATAATTGTAAGCTGTTGGAGAGAAAGTTAAATGGCTTTACATCTACTGCACAATACGCAATGGGTTTCAGTTACTGAAATAAGGTCGCTTAATTTTTAGTTACTTATTATTTATTTTTTAAATATTCATTTATATTCACTTTGCAAGGACACCCAAATCATGCATTGGAATACAGAAAAACAATGTTGTTTATCCTTGATTTGCTGGTGCACTTAAAAGAGCTACATCTAATTCACCAAGCTGAGTGAAAAGCTTGGTGAAAAAAACTTAGTTAAGAAACCCTAAAAATTTCATATATCTGCTCTTGAAAGCAGTCTGTAGGTGCAGATTGTACTTAAGGGAACCTTTATCTGAAAGAAAAGAATCGAATCATGTTGGGAAGTAAAGTACATATAAAACAAGTTATGGGGCCACTTCATACCTGCAGTGCTGTGGCTAGCCATTCCTCTACCGCGTCTGCTAACCCCCACGTTATCACATTGCGCTTGCACTGTATCCGCAACAGTGCGTGCAGCAGGACCGGTGTAAACACAAACGTGGGGTAAGTGTGAAAGATCCTATGGGAACCTGTGTACCTTGCGTTAATGCTAGGCATGCTGTGTTGCGGTCCTGTACTGCAGCGGGGCTAGTGTGAAATGGCTCTCTAGCTGGAACTTCTACGGATCAGATCTAGCACAGGAGGTTTAAACACACCAATGGGGTTACCCAAAGGTTTCCATGTGTTTGTTTTGAAGCATAAGGGATAGCATCTGCAGAACTAGGCTGGTTTTTGTTACCAAACATATCATAACTAACAGAACAATGAAGGTTCCACTAAATTGCGGATATTAAATGTTGCCTGTAAAATGTAAGTCTGGCAGTTAAGTCAGGGAATATTCATCCACGTGTTCCGGTGTGTAAATATACACATGAAACAGGAAGCGGAACCCGGTGACAAGTCCCAGACACCCTGGACTTGGAAGCCATCACCTGTCCAGGATCTTTTGGTTTCAATCAAAGGTCATTACGGACAAGTAAATGTAAACCTATTTATGCTGTAAAGGACAGTATCACATCTGACATAGCGAGGTTCACACACTCCCTTACACAACAGTCTACAACGTCACCTGTGAACTTTCCCCATCAGTTAAATAAACCGGGGTGGGGAGAGGGGGCTGGGGGAGGGTTTACCTTGCAGAGCAATATGATCTATATAAACCTCAATAGCTCCATTAAGCTACATTTTGCAAACTCTCAAAGGACTCTTGTGAATTTTGAGATTCAACAATAAGCCATCACCAAATCCTTGTTTTACTAATTCTGTCATGTGTGCTTCAGTAAACATGTCCAATGTGGTACATACACGCACATAGAGAATGTATTGGTACATCTAAAAACCGTGTCTAAAGCTCCCCTAGCACTGGACACATTTTTTAGATAAATGGATGACACATTTGTAGAAAACTGTACAAATTCTACTTCACAATTTGGCACTTTTTGCTCACGTCACATAATGCATTACTTATCAATGGACGCGTTACGTGATCCACAACACCTAGTTGGGTATTATGGATGCATCACGTCTGCTACGCAGCCCCCGACGTGGGTATTTTCCCATAAGGCAGTGATTCCTAAACTGGGGGACGTTTTGGGAGGGTGGGGCGCAGCTAGGGGGCTGATGGAGGGACAAGCAGGAAGCCAACCATGGATGAACTAGCTGCAGACAGTTAGTACAGTGCCTTAATTGTGTGACTCTCATTGTGTTTTTGTCTCTTTGTGAATGATTGATGTCTCTGCATAAGTGTAGTGTGTGTGTCATTCTATGTGAATGATGAATGCTTCTGTATGATTGGTGTGTGTATATATGATGCATGATTGGTATGAATTGATTTGACCATACGGGTGCTGTTTGTGTCAGTTTAGGGCATGGTATTTGCCATGTCGGAAATACCCCGACCTAAAAATTTTCTTGAAAACACCACAACCGAAAAACACATTGACATGCTTTGTTTACATCATGTGACAGGCCCATTACTCAATGTGACTCTGGTGCATTGGCGTGACGCCGTTGGACCCACAAGGCCTGGCCAGACATTGTGGATATGTCACATTTCCCCCGAAGCAGGACATGACATGCCAGTATAGACTGGCACATAATTTCCCATAGGGAAGTGCCGGGGGTATCCGCACTACAGGTAGTGTAGACCCAGCCTTAACTGCAACCACATGGCTCAGAAAAATGGCTATCAATTTCGTGTGGGTGGGCAGCTGTGAAAAACCCTGCATCACTAGAACCAACCACGAAAGAGAAAGCACATTATGTGCCTTCCCACAAACATGTCATTCCCACCAACCATCCATAGAATTGCGCTGCATTATGCGTTACCACACAACGCAGCGCGCAAGAAGTGTTTCCATACACTATCCGCTATCACTTCAGTATCCTCCCATGAAAAGGTGTACTCACTTTTATTAGATACTGTACAATTGTGGTGCTAACTTGTTTTTCAAAAGAATATTTTTTTTTCAATGAGGCCATTGATTGGTTATAAGAAAATAATACGTTTTAAATGTTTAGAAACTGGCACATTTCTAGGATGCAATTCAAAGAAAAGGACTAGCTGAACCTAGCCAGAATTTTTTTTCTGAATGGCAGTTTACAAAAGAATACAGTGGAAAAAAAAAGTATATTATAAACTGATATGTGTAAAATAAGCCAAGAGCGATGATGAAGCTCTCTTTTAAAGGACACAAATGTGGTAATATACTCCAGATAGGCAAGTTAATGAAGAGATGGGTATAGACCAGATGTGGGGTAAACTATGGCCCACGGTCATATCTGGCCGATTTAGTTATTTAATCCGGCCCTTTGTTATCTTGGTGTCAAGACCCTCTGGCCCCCCTCTGTTCCCTGCAAAAAGTGAGTAATGGCTAGTGGATGATGGAGGCCATAGTTTTCCCAGGGCTGCAAAAGAATGTTTAACCTCCTGGTTGGTCCAGGATGAGTTTGTTTGCTAACCAAACTTTTACCTGCCATACACACGCCGATTAGCGGCCGATTTTGCCGCTGATCGATGGGCGTGCTTGCTTGTGCGTGTGGCCATATGGGGCGACAGATCCCTGTCGCCCCACAGCTCGGCCAGCCAGAGAACAGACATTTCCGATGTTCTCTGGCCGATGCCATTAACTTCAATGAAGACCAGCGTCTTCATTAAAGGTAATGGCCGGCACACAAAGGGTGCCCGCCGATTAAGTCAGCCCGGGAATGCAGCGTGATGACGTCATCACGCTGCATTCCAGAGCTCATCGGCACTCGTCTGTCGGCACCCAGTCTGTGGGTGTATGGCAGGCTTTACCCTGAACAGCAAGCATACTCCCCTGTCATCTTACCGGGCCGATGCCGATGACGTCATATTTGATGCCAGAGGGATAGGCGTCGCTATTGACTTCCATGTAATGGACATCCCCAGCATCACCGATGTGATGTAGGGCTGAAATTTAAAAAAAAGCGCAGCACGAGGTTAAGATAACTATTCAAAGCTATTCTCTTTATTTAACCTCCCTGGCAGTATGATTACTTTTTGATTTTTAAGCGGTATGGAAAATCATTAATGTATCAGTGTTATCTGTTTAAACCCAGGCTAGGATGTTCTTTGTCTGGCCCCATTTAAAACACTATTGTGGCCCACGAGCCTAAAGCTGGGCATACATGAGTCATGAGTTTCTCTGTCAGATTTCCTTTAGATCACCTTTTGTTTTACCAAAACCATGTAGTATGAGGGATTTTCTAAACCATCAAGTCTACCTGTGTTCAATGGCAGAGGACCCGGCACTACATAGTTGTTGGTAGATCTAAAGAATATCTGACAGAGAGATCTAAAGCTAGCCACACACGGGTAGATTCCCGTGCAATCGATCTGAGATCAATTACAGCGTGGTGACGTCACCACGCTGTAATTGATCACGGGTCAATCGTACAGTAATCAATGTGCACCACATGGGCACATCAATTACTGGACGATGGAGACCCGGTCCGTGGCTGACAGCGCTGTACCTGAGCTGCAGACACGCACAGGCACTGACCCAGCCAGCCCCCCTCTCTCCTCTCCGCTCTATAGGCAGCTTCTCTGGATCCGTGTGGGCCACGCCCCCTTCACACAGAGCGTAGCTGAACACACAGCCTGTGTTTGTGTGTAGCTTCTCCGTCTCTGTTGTTTACACCGGCTCCAGCTGTCATCCATTACATTGGATGGGGATAGCGGCTTCCCTATTCAATGCAATGGATTCGACCAAGGTTTTCCAACATGTTGGTCGACGTTTTTCGAGCAGAATCCATTGTTCCTGCTCGAAAGGGACAGTGGATGGCTCAGATGAAGTGACAGATGAGAGGAGAATCGGGAGCCGTGAGCGCGCACGCCACCCGATGTTCCTCTAATCTGTTACTCTATCGAGCCGTGTGTGGCTAGCTTAAAGGAGTATGGCCAGCTTTACTTGCCCTAGAGATCAGATTGGGAAATATAGGCAGAAGCTGAGAGGCCAATCTGTTTCAGGAATGAACTGGACAAGCACTAGAACAATGCCAGTTCACAATGCTGACCCTTACTAGTACCTGCACATCGATGGTGCTGTCCTTCAAAGCTTTCTCTGAACAGAACAAAGAGAGGATACAAGCAGATGGTCCGTCGTATAGTGTATCATGAGATTTATTATGAGAAATACAATCTTGTGGCAACATGACCATTTCATGCTACAATCAATTTTATTAAGCTGAAACCACATCCCAGGTCATATTCAGGCTTCGGACAGATGCTCTGTTTTTTTAAGCTGTCAGAAAGAGTAAACATATTTGATCTTTCATTTTTTTATGGCCACAAATATGTAGGTTTATAGACTAATAAAAGATTTTTCACACTTTCAACCGCAAATCTAATCCCTTAAAGCAAAATTCGGTCAAGAATCGGCCGGTAAATCGATCTAAGAAATTGAACTGTCCGTAAATTTTAGAACGATCCTATTAGAAAGTAAGTGCCAGCACACAAAAGGTGGCCGTGCGTGATGACATCAAGCACAGTCGATCTGCCGGGATATCGATGTAAGAACGAAACGTCTATGCCCAGCTTAACAGTCAGGAGTAGAGGAGCGGGTACCATAGGGTCCCAGAGAAAACAGAGTGGTAGCAATGAAGCTTCCCCACCTCTAACTTTAAGGACCAAGGTTTCATGTTAATTGGGGAATACTTGTGGAAATACACACTTCAGGGCCCATTGTTCTGTGTGTAGACTAATTCCAAGTTGATTGTAGAGATTGTTCTATTCTATAATTGCTGGTTAATAATCAAAATCAATAATCACAAACACACCCCCATCAAAAGTAATGCCTGCCGATCCTCATTGTCATCACGCTGCAGTTGGCCCCTCATCTATCGAGGGGGAATTGGACTGTGTATGCCTACCTTTAGATCCATACAATTTCCATTAGATCAACTATGTAGTGCCGGGTCCTCCCTGATGATTGGAAGGTTTAGAAAGGTCCTCATATCACATGGTTTTGGTAGAACATTGTACAGAAATTGGATGGAAAGATTGTAAGCTGTATAGGGGCCTGGGTCCTGCTCGAAGGAATTCGAGCAAACAGGTTTCCAACATGTTGGAAAACCTTGGTCGAAATCCATTACATTGAATAGGAACAGCGCCATCCCCATCCAATGTAATGGATGGGCTGACAGCTGAGCCGCACACACAGGCTGTAAGTTCAGCTAGCTGCTCTGTGTGTGTGTGTGAAGGGGGCGTGGCCAGCACAGACCCAGCTCTGCCAGAAGAAAGGGAGGGGGGCTGGCTGCAGGCAGGCTGCTTTCCCCAGCTGGAGAAGCTGGCTGCTTCTCAGGCTGGGGAAAGGAAAGACCCCGAGCACCGGGAAACCATCGTACAGTAATTGATGTGCCCATGTGGTGCACATTGATTACCGTCCGTTTTACCCGCAATCAATCACAGCGCGGTAACGTCACCATGCTGTAATTGATCACCGGTCGATTGTAACGGAATCCACCCGTGTGTGGCCAGCTTAAGATAAAAACAGCAGAACTAAAATCTGTATATAAGATAAGAACTTATCTCTATGATTAATTACCTGACTGTGAGGTAAGTACAGTACAACAGAAACATAAGACAAATGTTCTGAGGAGGATATTGGCAAGGAACCAGAACAAGGAGGAAGCTACTTTTGTGGGTTATCATAACTTCTGTGGTGCAATGGCCTCAGACACAATAATGCACACAGGTCATTTTAGATATAATTTAGGTATTAGATATTTAGATCTCAGCTTATGGTAAAAAGATAAAAAAAGTATTTAGTAAAAACAAATTAGGAAATCCGGATACACAGGTATGTTCAATAGTCTATTCCTGCAGAATACAAGATCGCTCTGCTCCCCCTCTAGTCCTCTTGGTGGCTCTGCCATGTATTGGGTTACCACATATGCCAACAAGGAGGAACATTTTAACCTTGGAAAACCTTAGCTAAAAGCGGTTTTCAACACAAATTAAAAAAACACATATACATTAAATAGACACAATACTCGCCTGACAGCAGTTCAGATACTGGAAAACTGCTACACAACAAAAAACAAAACAAAACATACTTACCTTCTTCACCTTCAGTTCTGATGGCAGCATCTTAGAGCCTGGAGAAGTGAAGCTGCTTCCACCATCACTGCCTCCCCCTCCTCTCTCCTACAAAGACTAGGCTGTCTCCTTTCTGTCGAAGCTGGAGAGCTCCGTGGGGGGAGGGGGGGTGGAAGGGTGTAGGGGTGAATCAGATGCTTGATGAGATGTGTCTCTGGATAGGAGACACACTCTCATTACTGGTAATAACCCAAGTCTTGCGAGACACAAGACCGAGTTCCTACATGGAACAGCTGCCTCAGTGCAATGTAAGGCAGTGGGAGGGGCACACTCAGAAAAAGCACCCCTCCTGCTGTCAGAAAAAGATAATTGTGGATCTCAGCAGTAGATTTCCATTGCGTAGTTTCGAGTTTCCACCTAAACATCATTCCTGACAATTTTGGAGACACAATACATGTGAATGGGTGTGGTTTTGTAACAAGGCATGCATATCGCTGCTGAAGGGGGTAATATTAACTAATGCTGGACATTACAAGGGTAGATCCACATGCAATCCATGCCCAGCCGAACACAGCGAGATGGCATCATCACGTTGCGCTCAAGCTTCATCGATATCCTCAATATCGGCCACTACTTTGCATGGGGACCTGCAGTAATGGGAATCGAACAAGGTCGAACACGTTGGAAACCTGTTCGCCAGGCAACTGATCCCGGTCAAAAGAAGCCTGAATGGCTAAAATGTTGTTATAGATTCAAGCTAAATCATCATCATCACCGCTTGTTTGTGCTTGAATCTATTACAATATCGAGCCGTGTATGCCTAGCTTAACCCCCCTGCCATTCCTGACGGTTCCAGCTCATTCAGAACTGCAGTGGACGAGCTGAGTTCGTCAGGCAGAGATCGGAGACACAGGAGCGCAAACTCACATGCTTCGTGTGTCTCCATCTATTGAAGAGGCAGCTGCAGGAGAACGGATCACTCCCCCCCCCCCAGACTGTCCTATGTGACCTGGCACATCTGCAGCGCCATCTAGTGGTTGCAGTGCTAATTTACCTGATAAAGTAAATGATGGAAATCTTCATTGTCTGATATTGTGAGTTATTCACAAAGCATCTGAACATGTTATTATATTCAGGATGTCTACCAGACTCCTGTATGTACATACTTGGGAAATTACAGGCTTACAATGTAAAAACTTTTTCCATTAAAGTCTATGGTGAGCTTAAGGTAAAGAAATCTGTACCTCAGCAGTGTGCTAGGGAGGTTAAGGAAGTAAAATAAATGACCAGGTTGTGGATACATTGGGTAGAAGTAGCCACCAAACTAAATGGTTGCACACACACACACTCATATACACAAATACAGCTTTTCACTTTGGAAGGGAATACCCCTTAAACATACAAATAGTTTCCGGTTTAACAAAACGAAAGACTTTAAAACACCAAGCGATAAAGAGCTTATGACTTTCTGATACACAAGGCTCTTATTTCATCTACTGAAGGATATGGAGTTTCTTCTCTCCACAGCACAGTAGAGACTATACAAACACTTTCAGACTTCTCCAGTGTTGAATGTGTGACGCCATGCAAAAGTGTCTAGTGTCAGTGTCATTTAAAGTTCAGTCTTCAGTTTGTGCATCAAATCTTGCTGGTCTATTTTCTCCGTCAGCTCAAACCAGCGGTTGAAAGCCAACAATGCCACATTTTTTGCAGCCACGGAAATCATCTCTACTGAGCTGGCTGCCCACTCGGCACCACTCAGGTAATACAGCCCGTCATGCAGAACGATGGGAGGAAGAGACTTGGTGCTGGTAGTACTGTAGTTTGGAAATGCCTGCCACTCGATGACTTGCACAGAGTAATAGGACTTAAACAGAGTCTTCAGCTCCTTCCTGTCCAAAGGCCGTGAAGAGAGAACCCGCCAAACCCCGGCTTCCTGTGGAGGTTTGCGCCTGAAGCCAACGGATACATTTACGGGGCACAGGCTTTCCAGCCGATGAAATATAGCATCCGGGCTGTCTGTAGAGAGGACACTAGCAAATGGAAACAGCTTGGGGTCCGTGAAGCCAAAATAGGAAGAATTGAGGTAGCCATGGACAATAGATGTCACTATGCGATGGTAAGAGCCCGTGTAATCTGGAAGAGTAGGCTGGAAGTTTAAAAATGAGATAGGGAAGCCTGTTTTCTGCAATGGAGTAGCAACGATCACAATGTCATAGTAATCAGAACCCAGGGTCCCATCTCTCTCATACTGAACTTCATACAGCGGCTTCTTCTCTGGAAGGAAAAACAGACAACAAATCTTCATCAGTTTGTATCGGTTTGGGGGGGATCATACACCCCTGTGCTTCTCTAGTACAACAATGTTTGCCACAAGGATAACTACACAGCCAACAAAGGCGCAACGCTAGAAGCCAAACAAAGTTTCCTGTAGTGCAAACGTATTGGCCAAGTAAGAAGAGGGAGGAACTGCTGCTTCCTCATTGTCCAATCACAGGCTGGGGGTAGATGTTCGTAAGGATGACTGTACTGTCTTACTTCAACTATCAAAGTCAAGTCACTAACTTGGTACTACTCCTTAACAGAGAACGTTTTGGCAAAAAAACTAAAACCACTTGGCAACTAAAGACATTTCCACTTGTTATTTTTTTCATCTTGATAATAAGATTACTAAATTCAACTACATCCCAGGCTAACACAACCGTGTGGGCATAATAGATGAGAGGCAAGAGCATACTTACAAACATTGATATTCTCTACTTCTAGAGCTTAATCTCCAATCTAAAGAACGTGCTCATCAACTGACCAGACAACATGCAATTCAACTGTGGTAAAGTAAAGGTACCCATACACGCATCTATATGCACTAGATTGATGGCCGCTTCGAGCGCCGCGCACATTCATAAATCTAGAGCATATCTAACGCGACTTGTCTTCAAACAGGATCAGTCAATCATGCAGACATGACCGTAAATCACTGCTGATCTCCATCACTTTTGGATGGTGACTGCGGGTCCCCATGCAAAGCCATTGAGCTCACCTCTCTCACGGGCATGGCAGCCTTAAAAGCTCCAACCAGGACAAAAATGATCGCCTTTTGTATTGTGATAGTATAATACTAAAGCTGGCCATAGATGGTTCGAATTGGAGCTGATTTTGCAGGACTCTATGATTTTTTCCATTCCCTCCAGCCAAGCCAAAATGCCACTGCCAGGAGGTAGAGCTTAGTTACAACATAGGGTGCAGGGCTGAAACCATAGTATATACACAAACAGTACCTATTCTCTGACTGACAACTTACCCATAGGCAGCTATTTACATGAATTGGGGCTATTTAGACATCATGTACTACATTAACATTCTGCATGGCAGTAAACAAATATGTGACACAAACTAATCTAATCAAACTAATGTGACACAAACTCCTATATGTAAATAGGTGCATGTGGTAAGTCGTTAGTGCCAGATTGTATGTTTTTATCCATAAGATGATCAGTGTGTTCAGAGAATGGGTACTACTAGTGTATAGAAACATGTTAGAGTTTCAACCCTGCATGCTCTGCTGCAGTTAAGACCTCCTGCCTGGTACTGGCCTTTTGGGTTGGCCAGAGGGAGTGGTACAAAGTCTTGGCTCTGGGCATTGGCCTTTTGGATTGGCTGGAGGAATAGAGTGAATACTGCATTATCTAGCCCTGCCTAATTTGCTAGAACGTGCTGTAAATTCACTTGACGTGTGAATGGCTGTACCTTCTATTGATTTTTTCTCTTTAAAACTATGTAGTGGGGAAAATACGTTTTTTAAACTTTTTTGTTGCATATTTAATTTCATTTTGCCCATTTTGTGATAATAAAAAAATGTAAACAATTAATTATAATAATAATCTACACATCTAAAATCAGTCTTTATACTGTATGTTTGCAATGGAAGACCATAGATATATAGCTTCCACACAACAACATTTGTAGGGCAGTAAAGTTCTCAGGTGCCTTATTGTAATTCCATCCTTATTGGTTTGTATGTCAATGAGTACACAGGCGCTGTTCTGCTCTTCTATATCAGGGTTATGGCTCCCTCTGCTGGCCAATAACAGACATTACACTGCAGGGCCAGACAAGGCGTTCATATGAGAAGTCCACCCTTCTTACACACCTAATTGATGGTTTCATATATAAATGTGCATAATTGAGTCACTTTTTTGTTATCTTGTAATTATAATCTTTGTAAAAATATGTTTCATAAAATGTGTAAAACATGTTTAGATTTCCAATTTCTCTGGTACAATCTTTCTGCATGCGATGTGATTTAAAGTCACACAGTCAGGGTAAGGTTTTTCTATGTACATTTAATTGGGGATAGGAACCATACAATAGCTAGAATATGTGGATCTATCTAAAGTCCCAAATAGAAGTAGCTTTTACCTTTCTGTACAATCTAAAAATAACACAAACATGTTGTTATAACAAATGGAGGGCAGGCAGCTGATTGGCTGGTAGTGTGGAAACCCCTGCACCATCCTAATCACTGGGGATTTAGTTCCAATATTTGTATTATGAAGGTGAAGTTACAATTCAATTTGCTGTAAAAATACAACTTTCGTGTATACAATTCGACCAAAGAAGACTTTCCGACCAGAAAACAGGGTTGTTTTAAAATAACACAACAAGCTGTATACCTGAGCTGTGAAGGGACACTGCCGTCACTCTCGCATGGATCACATTTGCCCTGGATAGTTTCAGCAAACCTGAGCATACCAACTTATTACCTCCTTCCACTGCCCACATATTTCCCTGGGCTCCCGCTAAAGACATGGCTCCTAGAAGGCAATACAAGAACCCATGAGGATACTGACATGATATGAAACAGTAAATCAACACTGCAACAACCCTCAAGGAATGGTAACACACAATACATGTAAATGGATTTCATTTCTGTCCATTGAGTACAGTATAAGGTTTACTGTAGAGATCATATGAATTACCTGAAAGCACATTAGCAATGTTTGCAATATTTTAAATGAAAAAGTCAAAACCTAATAAAAAACCGAATCACTTGTCTCTGCATTATGGGCTCTGGGCAGTTAATAAATAAACCCATATATTGGAAGACACGGGTCAATTTGTCACTGATCGATTCCTGGTCCGATCATTTCAGGCGATCAAACACCACCTTGGGAATCCGATTTGTGGCCGATTTGGACATGAGCCGATCTCCAAAATGGCCAATTCCACAAAATCCATCGATCGGAAAGGCTGCTGCATAGAGCTGTGGGTCCACCAACATATTTAGATCGGCAAATGATCGACCAAAAAAACCAACATGTTGGTTCAATGTCTGATCGGATTTTTAGTCAATTCCAATTTTATTTGGTCAATTGTTCAAGGTGGGCAGAACCCGATTGATCGGCGATTGATCTCGTGAACGCGCTTGGTGATCGATCGGCCAAAATTCAAGTGAAAAATCGACCCAGTTAGGGCTTGTTTCCACCGGTGCGATCCGCCGTGGCTGCAACCGCGTGGCTGCAGCCGCTGTCGCCGGCACCCCAAGCTGTTTTCATGCGGATGCACGTGTACGTCCGTGCGTTCGGATGAACACTCTGGGCAGCCCCCATGTGAAAGGATTCGGTCGGTTGCTGCACGAAAACGCTATAGCTAGCATTCGGAACCGCACCGCATCCACACTCAGCCGCACCAATGAAGCCTGGCTGCTTTCCCTATGGATGCGGTCGGAGGGGCGGCAGCCGCGCGGACACAACTGAGGCAAACCGCATCAATGGAAACAAGCCCTCAGGTGGATTGTGTGTTTGTCCCAGCTTAGCGGCACAGAAATTCTCTCAGCTGGAGCTTTGTTATATCAGCTTGAGCTGACGTTACAAAGCTCCAGGTGTATGGAGATGTGTTCTGTCACTAAAGCTGGGCAAAGACGTCTCGATTTGCAACCAATTTCGCCGCAGATCGATCTGCCGCAGAATTGGCTGCAAATCTAACGCTCCCACCTTGAATCAGGCGTAAAAACAGTCCGAAAATCTATCTTAAGAATTACGGACATGTCTGTAAATGTTAGATCGATTTCATTAATTTAGATGGGGACCAGACAAAATAACTGCATAGGAACAAGACATCTATGCCCAGGTTATGTCATAGACATAGCACTGCAGCATATGGCACAATGAGGACTGGGAAGCTGATAGCTGCCCCCCCCCTTTTAAACTCCTGCACAAAGCTGACAGAGTCGGAAATTTTTTTTTTTTTATATTTCTCCTGTTGATGATGCGTCTTATCAACAGAAGTGTCTTCTGTTGTCAGCAGAAAAATACAGTATCTGTATGAACTGATCAGGGGTTTACACTCTAAAGCCCCCCATTGCTCATTGCAATGGGGGGGCTTTAGAGTGTAAACCCCTGATTTTAATTGAGCAATGCAATATGGATACACATGCAAAATGAACCAACTTATCAGTGAAAGTAAGACTGGATTGCTCGAAAAAGAATATATGTTAGTAATGTTGTGATTGTCAAAAAAAGTGTGAAAAAATTCAATAAAGTATTAAAAAAAAAAATAAAGCCCCCCATACACGTATAGAATTTTGGCCGATCTCCTGGCAGATCGACCCTGTGTGATGACGTCACCACGCGCAGCCGCTCCTGTCGGGCACCCTTTGTGTGCCGGCCATTACTTTGGATGGGATCGCTGTAAGAATTTCTTAGATCGATTTCCCTTCCAATATACGCCCGAATTTAGCTTTTGAGCATTAGATTTGCAGGGAACGTCGACCACCGTGAGCGCACACAGCGGTTGATCGGTGGCAAAATCAGCCACAACTATAAACTTGTATGGTCACCTTTATATTTAGGATTTTTGGCTAATTTAGCACTGTCAAATAATGTATTCACTAAACATTTTTTTTAAGTTTTCGTCATTTAGAAATGAGAAGTTATATTAGAGAGTGGACCCAAATTATTGGTTTAGATACAAGAAATATGCCATGTCTTACACCAGAGCTATGACATATTTCACTGGGTCAAATAATTCAATCAATGTAAAGGTGACACCTCAAACCAGCAGAACAAATTACTAATGACACCTCGAGAGCCAAGTCTTTGCAATGTCGGTCAAGGGTCACACTAATGACTGCAGGCAATTAGTTCAGGATTACTACGGAAAACATGCAGAATGCTGAGCCAGGTAATGTTTACATGATTGTGTTCAGCATCCTATAGGCAGAGTCACAGCCCTTTAGAAATAGATATACAATGTCCACAATCATAGCGGACTATTATGAACTTATGCTAAGTGTAGTCTAAAAACCATCTTGGGCTCAAAAACATCTTTTTGCATATAAAAGAATAAAATTATAATCAAAATGGATTGCACTTCCGCCATAATCCTTCAGGATCACACCATCCAATTAAATTAATGGATTAAAAAAAATAAGTCTTTCCTTGCGATGTAATAATCCCTAGCAATTAATTAAATTAATCACATCCGGCCTTATTAATAGAAAAGCCTTTTGTGATGTTTGATAATAAATAACTTTTATTTATATAGCACCAACATATTACGCAGCGCTGTACATTAAATTAGAGTTGCCTTATGGCCTTTTACCTTTGGCATCATGGATGCGTCATGGTGACGTGTTTTGTCTGTGCGGGCAATGACGCACCTGTTGAGACCGGCTCATTGTTAACAAAGGCCGTGTCTGACAATTGTCCAAATCTCTACATTCAATGGAGGAAACCATGGGGATTTTGATGCAGTGGAGACAAGGCTTCAACTTTGAACATCTACAAGTATGCCATGCTGGAAGCTTTCCATTAAAGGCTGGTCTCCCTGTATTTTCATACCCTGGTTTCCCCTCTCCTCTATTATTAAAATGCTAACGACATTTTATATAAAACCCTCCTGTTGGGTCTCATCTTCTCTGTGCAATGCATAAATAATGGAAAGGCTTAACCTCCTTGGCATTATGCCTGAACCCATTACATGCATCATAAAACAAACTCTGCCTGCGTGAGCCTGCAGCAATTCTGCATTGCTGCAGGCCTGCCGATCGCTCCCGGAGCCACGTCATCAGAGGCGCTGTCTCTTTTCCTGGCCCACATCGCTGGTGTCATGTGTAGAGAGGAGAGTGGTGAATCATGGCAGAGTACAGTGAAAATGGCGCAAAAACACAGTAACTCCCAGAAGGTTATAAAATGTGGCATTGCCCATCAAGGAAATTAGAAGAGGTGTGTCCATCCAGTACATACATACTCTACATTCTGTGTAATCTGCTATAAAATAAAGTGAAATTACGTCTTTAAGGACAACTCACCCACTAAAGCTGGAATGGATACCGCTTGCCCATAGCTGGCTTTCATCACAGCACTGATGACGTCATCTATGAAACGCTGCGACACTCCAATGCTCTGCAAAGACTCTGCCACGGACTTCTGGGTCATATTCACAAAATGCTCCCCTCCAAGTGATCTCAGCAATCCTTCAACGCTCGAGAAAGCATACTTATGAGCTTGGTAATTATATATCCTAATAAAAACAAATGTTCCACATTAGAGTTTATAAAAACAATAAAATATCATCAGGTCAGAAGTAACAATGCATTCCAGAGACGACAAACCTCATGAATTTTTCCATGATTTCTTCCACCCACATCTGAAGTCTCAGAAAACTGATGCCGTAGTGCCACCAAAGGCGGAAGAGATTCAGAAGGTACCAGTCGGTTTCCTCCAATACCAGGTGCTCTCCATTGAAAATTGCGCTTTTCCCAGCCACCTCTCTCCGATGTTTCAGGCCTGAAATATAACATATCATAAACAACAAAAATACAGACACAGGACCGTGAAGTGGACATGTAAGGAAGGTAGACTCACCTAGCACCTTGACGAAGTCATGCATATGTAGGTTTAATGAGTGAATGGAAGCGCTCCCTGACTCATACTGCTGGCTATTTACAGTCAGGGTGGCCAGTCGTCCTCCAACACGTTCTGCCTCATAGACATCTATCTGTACCTGAGGTCCGAAATGCTGGTGAAGGAAATGTGTGACAGCAGAGCCTCCTATGCCGGCACCGACAACAGCTAGAAAACAGAAATGACATTCACTTATTCTATACACAGGGGTGTACATAAGTGATACTCTGATACTCAACAGGGGCCAGAAACTAGCTCTGCGTGCCTGTATTATAGTTACACAGCTCATATGTGTACTAACATCTTAGAGGCACTCCGTGTCTGGGCGGCCGCAACTTAATGTTACATGTATACAGGGAGTGCAGAATTATTAGGCAAGTGGTATTTTTGAGGAATATTATTATTGAACAACAACCTGTTCTTCAATGAACCCAAAAACACATAATATCAAAGACTGAATTTTGTGGAAGTAGTTGTAGTTTGTTTTTAGTTTTAGCTATTTTAGGGGGATATCAACAAATTTAGACCCCTTTCAATATTTATTGTACCAGTGAAACAATATAACATCTCAACATTCACAAAGTAACAGTTCTCTGACATCAAAAACAAACAAAAACCAATCAGGTGACCAATATAGCCACCTTCTCTTTGCAAGACACTCAAAAATGGATTCTGTCAGTGTTTTGATCTGTTCACCATTGCGTGCAGCAGCAAACCACACAGCCCCCAGACACTGTTCAGAGGGTTGTGACTGTTTGTTCCTCTTGTAAATCACACATTTGTGATGGACCAATGGTTCTCAATGGGGTTAGATCAGGTGACAAAGAGGCCATGTCTTAGTTTTTTTCTTTTTACCCTTTTCTTGCCAGCCAGCATGTGGAGTACTTGGACGTGTGTGGATGGGCATTGTCTGCATGAAAATATGTTTTTCTTGAAGGATGCAGACGTTCTTTGGCTGTACCGACTGCTTGAAAGAAGGGTCTTCCAGAAATCTGGCAGTAGGATTGGGAGTGTTGAGTTGACTCCATCCTCAACCGAAAAGGCCCCAAGTCTCATCTTTGAGTTGATACCCAGCCCGCACCAGTTCTCACTCCCTTGTGTGGTTGTCTGAGTTTGGCCTGGGAGCTCTCTGCCCGTTACCAATCGCAACTGCTATCCATCTGGCCCATCAAGATACCTCAGTTCTCAGTCATAAAACCTTAGAAAAATCAGTTCTTGAGTATTTCTTGGCCAGGTTCTTGACGTTTCGCTTGTGTGTCTTGTTCGTGGTGGTCATGGTTTAGCGTTTTCTGTCTTCTGAGTATTGCACAACCTTGTGTCTTTTGGGCCTCTCAGTGATGTTGCAGCTCTGAATATGGCCAATCTGGTTGGCAGTGTGCATCTTGGGCGCTGGCAGGATGCTGACTTTTTCTCAGTTCATGGCAGTTATTGTTGTGGCTTTGTTGTTCCCGGTACACGCTTTCTTTTGGGACCTGGTGATATTTTTGAATGTAAAGCGTTGATTGTTCGATGATCCGCTTCGAGAAGCGTGTTTGAATTTTAAGGTGCTGCATCCCTCTGCAAGATTCTCAACTATTTTTGACTTTTCTCTAAGCCTGTCAAGTCCTTCTTTTCGACCACATTTTGCCAAAGGAAGGAAGTTCCTAATAATTATGCACCCTAATCTAGGGGGGGTGATGTCAATTAGACCACAACCCTTTCTCATTAAGAGGCACCTCACCTAATATGCTATTGGTAGTAGGCTTTTCGAGCCTATACAGCTTGGAGTAAGACAACATCTAAAGAAAGGATGATGTGGTTCAAAATACTCATTTGCCTAATAATTCTGCACTCCCTGTACAATTTATGTCACTTGGATAACTGCAGAGAAATATGAAAAACTATGAAAGGTTGTAGTTAGGGGAGTGAAATTGAGAATGTAAAAATACTAATCCAAAAAATAAGATTGGACTTCTAAGGGTGTTGGAGATCTGGGGGTTGAAAGTCAGAGTAGGCATATTCAAGGGTAAAATCTGACAAGAGAAAAGCACTGTGTGACAGTTGGAATTTGACCATGAAAGGATGACATTTGGACTACAGATAGTCTCAGGGGTTAGTTACTAAGCCTGAAAATTTCAGAATTGCACTACTGAGGTATGAGATCTGGGGGTTCAAATGTGTTGTACTGTGAGACTTACATTTGACCAAAAGCCAGCTGGTGACCTGTGGATGGAGACAGCTATTTGGAGGCTCAATCAAGAACCGGGAAGTCCATCTGCAGCAGAATCTACCATGCAGGAAGCTGATGCAGAGGACAGTGAGGGAGACAGTGAGGAAGACCACCCTACATATGGGGCGAGTACCAAACACCGTCTCCTGGTACTCATATGAGGAGCTCACTATAAATGTTACATGCACCCCTGTCAAATTTTACATTATAGAAATCTCTGAATTTTACCCAACGTCAATATTCAACAGAAATTGGTGAGAAAAGAGAAAACCAAGAGGCAGAGAGATAGGTCTTCTACTATCCATGTCCAGAAGGAGGGATAACTCCTCTAACAGGCTGGACATTGTACATACCTCAGAATACCCCACATCCTTTATCTTTTAATGTCATTAGCAGTTTGCCTAGAGTTCAGCTAAAGTGTGCCAGATTCCATTCTACTGGTCTGCTGTCAGCACCAAGGATGTCCACCTGTTTTATATATATACCCGGGGGCCTCACTGAGCTCCCTAAATAGAAATTTCACATAAGTAGGCCACAGAACTAATGATACTCAGATGAGAGATGCAACTGTGGTAAAACCACAAGTGAACTTAAAGTAACCCCAGGAGTTCCAACAAGTGTTCTGAACTGAAGCCAAGCATGATATTGAGGCCCCAGAAAGCCCCTCACAGAGCTTCGGCTATATAAAGGCATTGGCTATAGAATAATGAGACCGGAAGGGACCTTTCCTTCCCTTATTACTGTCATACATAGGCCTCAGCCTCCCTCACATTTCAATGTAAAGACATTGGCTATAAAATTAGGAGACAGGAAGGGACTTTTCCTTCCCTTATTACCATCATACATAGGCCTCAGCCTCCCTTACATATCAAGTATAAGTCTTGTCTATGGAATTTATGTAAGTGGGCATTTGTATGTCATATCATCATAGAACAGTCACCATTGCCTCTTCTAAGGACCAGTGTAGTGAAAGTCTCGGCATGTTGTTTATACCTCTAATAGTATTCCGCATATATGATGTATTCTGTATGTGATTTTACATCACATGGGTTTGGTAATATTTTCCTCCATTCATATATTAATGAGCTGTATTAAGACATGTTAGCCATTTCATTAGACAGACTAATGGTGCGTGTCATATTGTAGACGAAAGTGTTGTGGTGCATTTCCACACTAGGATGCCATTTAGATGGTAATTCACCCTACTTTACCAAAATGTGATATGGGTTACAACAGCAGCCCTGTCCACAAGGTGACAACATTGCCGAGTGATTGTATTACAAACAGAGTTGTCATTCTGTTCAAGGAAGCATACAACTGGCAGGATCAACAGGTCATAAAACTATATTAGAAGGGTCACTCTGGAAAACAAAAACAGCAGGGTAATGTTAGACAGAAGGTTTTTATTTTGTTTCCAGAGGTCTTCTGTCAACAGAAACTCATTATATATGTGTGTGTGGTCATAGCTGACATTGTCTGTAATTTCGACTCCTTATACTAAATTACTTCCTATACTGCTGACTCAGAAGTCTGCAGAGCTAGATATTGCAGTTAGGCTTTCTGTATAATAATGGGAGGAGGATGCTGAAAGTTTACAATGTTCTAATTACTAATAGAGGCAGAGTGCAGCTAGATGGACTTTCATGATATCTACATCAGAAGCAGGTGGAGCCAGGAGAAAAGCAGACATCACGCGGGCAGTGCACAATAAACAACAAACATTCAAGTTGGGATGCTTTTCTTTGGACTGCAATGAATGTAAACCCCAAACTGATTTATTCTACAAATTATGATTATAGGGACACACAAAGAGAATGGCAGGCAGATAGAGAGACATATTATTACATGGATACTGTAGATAGACAGACACAAAGATAGATGAAAGACATACATGAAGGATAGATTTGGTGCTGGTCTGAAGCTGTCATCTCCTGCACCCCTATTTATCTGACACCTCTTGCACCCCTATGTATCACACACCTCCTGCACCTCTATGTATCACAC
>CM070034.1:39881512-39894072 GCA_036250615.1 Ptychadena robeensis | reverse complement strand
CCCCCCCCCCCCCCCAACAAAAAACAAGCAAGGAGCTCACCGTTAAATCTCGCACTTCCTCCTCCAGCTTTATAGCTCTCCTCTCAAGTGTCCTGACACTGTAGGATCTCTCATCCACGGTGCCATCATCGGCAGTGGTCTGGTCCCCGGCACTTCTCTGCTGAGGGGCTGTACTATATGCACATACACAACACCTGCAACAAAGGGAACATATGTGTGTAAAAAACAAGGCAATGCTGTACATTAAAAAAGTTGGTTGAATTAGCACAGCCTGGCTTGTATATGTCGTATGTTGGCAACAACCCAGTATGCATCCCATGAGCCTCTGGTTCTTCATTATTAATGATATCAGAACAATGGAAGAGAGGACCATGAAGAAAAACCCCATAGATACATCCCATGTACCCCCCCCCCCCCCCCCCTCCCCATCTGTTGTGTTCAATTGGTTTTCCCTTCTATTCTCTTTTAAGTAGAGACAATATGGAGCTTGCTGCCCTATTTGTCACACACACCTTATATTGGTATATATTGCTTTCCAACAGGTTAACATGGGACATTCTTGGTTTAAAATGTTCAAAGTTCCCTTTTTTCATTTGAAGAGCTTAGATTTTTTCAAAGTTGGTTATATTTGGTAGGAATGTCACATTAAAGTGGATGTATACTGTGTATACTGAAAAAAACGTATAGATACATACACACACCTAACAATATGCACACAATAGCACAAAAGGATGACGAGACACAGAAAATGACCGCCTGTTCTATTTAGATACAAAGTTATAAATAGCTACACCGACAGATCTTTGACAAATTGAATCAGCAACTCTACACATTACAGGTCAGGCCCTTTGACCTCAAATGTCCCAGACAATTATTGGTGTGAGAAACCTAAAGCTGGGCATACACGGCTCAATTTCTTCATAGATTCTAGCACAATCGAGCACGTTCACGGAACTCAATTGTGCTCAAATCTAATAGGAATTTGAGCCATCCAGCCTACCTCAGTCGAACAGGGTTCCAACATATTGGAAAACCCTGTTCACTTTCCATTACTTTGGATGGGGAGCGTGGTTCCTGTTGGACTGACTCCTAAAGCTAGACATACACACATCTACTTTTGCTTTATTAATCTTATATTTAAATGACTAGTTAAATGTAAATATCTAACATCGATCAATGGTACCTACTAACCACACAGAGCAATCAAAACTGACCAATTCCTTTCCTTCGATCCGTGTGCATGCTCCATAGTACCAGCAGATAGAAAATCCACCGAAATACCAAATACAATGGACTGAAAGTTTTCAACATAACTAATCACGGCTCAGTCGATTTTTTGTTCAATGGACTGAAATTTTGGTTGATTCAAGTAAATAAAGAAATCGATTTTATGTTGCCTGAATGGACCAATCGAACCATTTATGCATGTCTCCATCAGGCTAGACTAACGTGCATGTGTCAAGAGCAATAACGTTTTTTTTCCTTTATGAAAGAGCATTTACATATGGCCCCTGATCACCCGGACTGTCAGCCCCTCTAAAAGCAACTGACCACAACTGTGTGTAGTGCGTCAATACAGTGTGTGGGCACTTGGTGGGGGGGGGGGGGGGGGGGGGGGGGGGGGGGGCGCTGAAGTATTGACATATGCCCCCATGCTAATCTTATGGGTGAGTGACTGAAAATCGCCTGGTGATCGCTTCATGACGCGTTCTCCGAGCTTCAGGTGACTGGTCCCGGCAAACACATAGTTTCCTGACCATGTGGTTGAACGCACCTAGAATAAATTGGACTGCTGTCTGGGATCCAAGTCTTCTCAACTGCCATCAGTACCCAACCTGAATTGTGGTTGAAGTACACAAGAACAAGTACCACCCCATGCCCCCCCCCCCCCAAAACACCACAAATGCTTTCGCAATGGAAGTGATAGCAAGAAAGAGGGGAAATGGGCTTATTTTTATTAATTTTTTCTTCTATGGTATAGAAATTAAATATTTACCAAATCATATGCGATGATGGGCAGGTGCCCATAAATTTTACTTGGAGACAACATTATCTGTACATTCAACCATTGCTCTGATTGGAGCCCACCAGTATCCCAACACTAACAGATACATAACCCCCCCCCCCCCCCCCCACATCCCGACACATTTCCTGGTATCCATATTATACATGTACCAACTATATTCTCTCAATTTGTCTTGAAAAGTGTTGCAACCTTTTCACCGGCCTATGAAACCCAATATATGAAGGCAAAGAAAAGGGGCCACTGTTTCCCTCCCCACCCCCACTCTGTCCCCTGAGCGCTCTAGAAGGGTGATAGGAAAGTGGCAAACAATGAGAACATTCCTAAAGCGAGACCTTGTGTGATCCACCAACGCAGCTCGGCTTACACTTGTCACGCTACACTCCATGGGCAAGAAGTGAAAGAGGAAATGAATACGGCATAGGTCACCCAACAAAGCCTTCTGTGAACCTTCCCTGTTCTGTATTGTGATCCACATCCATACTGGAGACTTGTGTGACACAGCAAAGGAACCTGTGCGATGGAGTGACAGGAGATACAGGGATGAAGTGCTTAGAACGTCCGGCCCATGAATATTTATCGGGTAAATATAAAAGAAGTGAAAGTAATGAAATGAGTTATTTATTAGGAAGAGGCATGCTCCTTCAATATTATACTCGCTGTGTACTGACAACTCATACACAAGTGTTACCGCTAAGCATAAAAAGAGTAAAAAGGCTTGTTGTAGCCATGTGTAGACATCTACCACCAACGTAAACGCGTGTGCCCATAGACCACGTGCTGGGCACTTGATCAATGATGTGTTCGAGCGCAGTGCGGTCATGTCATGATGACCACGCTGTGTTTGGGCGCCCTTCGATTGGATGAGAATCAAGGCGTACCACTTTAGGTGCCCGATTTTTGGTTAATCATTGAGGGTCCACATCCAAAGGAATGACCGACCAGGATTTACAGACATGTCCATTACCTGTTTGACAGACCTGTGTTTGAGAGGGATCAGCTGTTCCTGCTCGAAGACAGGGGTGGCCCCATTAGATGGGAGCTAGATAGATGGATGTGAACACACACAGCATTAGAAGCGGCTATTGATCTAGTGCATATGCGTGTATGGAGACGTTTAATGCCGAACAAAACCCTATACTGAGGACCAACGGCTGGGCATACACATACCGAGTAGGTCAGACCGACCTACTCCGATGTGTGCCGAGATGCTAACGTGATGACGTCATCACTTTAGCACCCCGTTGCATTGTGGGGCCCCTTCAGCCATCTTCATTGCAGCTTATGGCATCGGCTTGCATCGGCCAGAGAAGATCGGACATGTCCGTTCTCTGGCCGGCCGAGCAGTGGGGCGACAGGGATCTGTGGGCACATGCCATGTGGGCACATGCCGATTAGCGGCCGATTTTTAACCTGACCGACGGCGCGAGCGCGCACGCCCGTCGGTCAGATTAAAAATTGTCCGCTTATCGGCATGTGTATGCCTAGCATTAGGCAACTAAAGCAGTATGTTGGGTGACTCTATAGCACATGTATAAGGCTTTCCAAAGGGTCAATCATTGGACAGCCTATATTTTCGGCATAGGTACATGTGCTGTCCTCCATCCCCGGTCAGCTTATCACCTGATAGTAGTCACATTAACCTGTGTGTGTCCTGACATTTTGTACCGCATACAAGCCTGTTACATGTGTCGATTTTTTTCTTCAATCAACTGCCAATTAGATTTTTCATTCTAAAGCCCCCCATACACGTTCCGATTATTCTCCCGACCGATTTTTCGTCCGATCGGGTCACCCGATTTTCACCTAAAATGTTATGGTCGGTCGGTCGGCTGGCATCACCGGTTGATAGGCCCGACACTATTAACAGCAGATTGACCAAAATTTACGGACAGGTCCGAAGCGGTCCCAATCGATTTTTTGGCTGATTTTGAGAAATCGGGATTGGTCGGGTACATAATTCCGCATCCGATTAATCTCCCGACCACGTTGGTCGGCTGGGCAAAATTGGTACGAAAAATCAGATGTGTCAGATAAATACAGAAACAAAATGTGACTGCCAGCAGGAAACTTTTACTAAAGTTTTCCTAAACATCTAAAAAACAGAACCTGTAATGAGTAACATTAGCTCATACATTGCTCGGCTTCTGAGGAACTGAGCGGTGGCGGGCCTGAGTTCAGTAGAAGAGTTATAAATCTTTGTGACTGGTGGCTACGTGAAGGCGAGAGGGAGCAGAATGGATTCTGGGTGAGGTTAGCTCGGTCCTCCTCCTCCTCCCCTCTCTACACATCTGCTGCAAAGTCCACATGTGGGGAGGGATGGAAACTAACTCAGAAACTTCAGTTTTCTTGTAAGGAATATAGCAATACGCACACATCCCCGGCAATGACACAAAACGGATCTTCATTTCTAAATAGAACATACACAAAGCAACCTCACTTCACTCTGGATTCCTAGACTAGAATCTTCCACTATAAGCCGGACATGTAGATGAATTTCCTGTCACCGCAGCCATACTGGTGAAGTTGGCGTGATCAGCCCCCGATATGCCACACATGCAGGCCAAGGCTCCAGGAGTGCTGCACCTCCTAAAACAAAGTGTGATGCATTGCAAGTATGTCGCACCTGTGTGCACTGGCCCAATGAATAAGGGAAGCATTTCAGGAGCGTCCAAAAGACGAGCCCCGACAAAACGACGCAGTGGAACCTTGGCCTTAGGCTGCATGAGCAAGATATCCCATAAATGGATCTAACAAATTACAGACATGTCTGTAATTTTTAGATCGATCTCTTCACTTTGGATGGGGACCAGCGTCCCCATCCAAAGTAAATGCTGGCACACAAAGGGTACGCAGCCAAAATCGTCCCAGCATTGAGATGTCTATGGCTGGCTTACATAATGGGCTGTTAACCCTTTCTGTTATGCCTTCAGTGGGGTAGCACTGATCCACCCTAACCTCATCACTAAACAGAAAAGGATGTTCAGCAGTAGTATCTGTACAGCAATCTTCTGTACCCCTGTCACCAGAGATCACCACTAATACCCGCTCCAAAAGCTGGCCATACACGGTTCAAATGTAGCACAATCGAGCTTATTCGATTTTAGATCTTTTCATTGAACATAATTGAATACAAAGCAGTACCACATGGAAGGTTTGATCGCAATACGACCAAAATAGACGATTTTCGTTTCCATAAAAAACACAGGAAAGAGTATCATATGTAAATAAGTCGGCCTGACCAACAAACAAAAAGGCGACAATTTTCTAACATGTCCGATTACTTTTCAAACAATGTTCGGCAATTAAAGCATGTGTGTTGCATAGGATTTAAAGGTAGCCATACACGGGGCGATTTCCCACACAATTCCTGGCTGATCGATCACCGGGCGTGTGCACGCCAATCGATCGACGAGGAATTGAGTGCAGCCCACCTTGCCCGATTGACCCCGCCCGATCGACATGGCCCCCAAATCGGATCGGCCAGAGAACCAACCTGTTGGTCTTTTCTGACCGATTGAGCACACATCAAGGGGAGTTGACATTTGTGAAGCGATCGATCGGGCACAGAATCGTCCAGGAATCCGTGGCCTAAGGTGGTAGGCACAGACTTGATTGGGCGATCGATCAACGCCTGTGGCTGCACCGGAATCGATCGGATGGTTGAGCGATCGCTCGGGAATCCACACGTGTATGGCTAGCTCAAGTTTGATCGATGTAAACGTTGATTGTGTTAAGTCGATCGAACGCTAAAATCGAACCGTGTGCATAGCTTTAGGAGCAGAGCATTGAATAATAGGCCGGGTTACATGACTATATCACTGTCCTGCATGAGGCAGATGTGACCTCCAGGGAACATTTCATGAATAGTCAGATGAAAGACAAAGACTTCTGAAGTTATATGAGAAGTTGGCATTAGCCAGGTTTATGACAGGTGAAGCTGAAGGAACTGTGTACACTTATTTGTAAAGCCCCCCATACACCTTTCAATCACACCACCAACACCAACTATGTAGTGCTGGGTCCTCCCTGATAGAATACATAGTGATTGGAAGGTTTAGAAAGGTCCTCATATTACATGGTTTTGGTAGAAGAAAAGAAATTACAGAAATTGTATGGAAAGATTGTAAGGTGTATGGGGGGGGGGGCTTAACTTCACAAAGCAGCCTCTGCACAGCAATCATGTCTGAAAGCAAATTGAATACTAATCTTATCTACACCCTAAAGGGTTCCAAGACTGTGTGTGATCAGACAGGGTGTGATCGATCTACATACAGACAGCGCAGGAAGGGCTCCAAGGTTGGAACTGAACCTTCACAGATATTTCACGGAAGCTGTGACAAATGATCATAGATACAAATCATCAAAAGGTACAGATCACTAAATGGCAGCTTCTAAAACACAAGGGCTCTTTCACACTATACGCACTGCGTTACTGCATGGTAGACAGGTTTCCATGGAGAACCTTTTCTACCATTAACACGCACATAACACACCGCCGCATGCATTACTTTAGCGCAGCATGAGCGGTTTCCACACATTTATATGGGAAGTAATAACTCAGCACATCAGCAACACATGTAGTGTGTACTATGCAACACGTGCGGTAATGCTAATGTGTGTGTTGCCGGTACACAACACAGAGTGTGTAGTGTGAATGGGCCATAATGCTATGCATGAAGGTATATGTTAGGTATAGTCTCCACCACGCACCGGACACAGGGAATTCAGGGTGGTGAGGATAGGGAGCATTATTTACATCTAAAATAAATGGGTATGTGTACAGTACGTGTTTTTGGGTGCGTATTGTAAGCGTGTTGCCCATGGGTTATGAAGGTGCTTTAGCCACATCAATAATAACACACCAACTAATATCTTGTAAACTAGGACACAACATGGCTGAGCTCCCCATTGGGCGTGATGGACGTGCAACGCTGATACGTCTGTGATGCCCAGTAGAGACTAGGCCTCCCATACATCTTTTGATCACTCCATACAATTTCCTTTAGATCAACCAACAATTATGTAGTATTGTGGCCTCCCTGATAGAATACAAAGTGATTTCATGGTTTTGGTAGAAGAAAAGTTGTACATAAATTGTGCGGTAAGATTGTAAGGTGTATAGAGGCCTAAAGCCCCCCATACACCTGACAATATTACCATACAATTTCTGTCCAATTAACTTTTGCTCTACCAATACCATGTAATATGAGGACCTTTCTAAACCTTCCAATCACTATGTATTCTATCAGGGAGGACACTACAGAGTTGTTGGTAGATCCAATGGAAATTGTATGGAGTGATCTAAAGGTGTATGGGGGGGCTTAAATGTGTTGTGGTATTGTTCAGTTTCATTGGCACCCTCACCTTTAACAGAAATACACTTCTGCCTTAGCACACTGCAAACAAAAGTAACCCATTACACCATGCCAGTGGGTGCTGCGCTGCTAGAACGGTGCATGTCCGCTCCATCACCAAGCCGCTGACCTACCTTACTGTAGCAGACACTGACATATCACATAATGTATCAACACTACCTGGCTCATGACAACCAGATTCTGGGCAACGTGTAAAAGATACTAAAATCTAAATGTTGGTGCACACATGGGAAAACTTCATTCACTTTTCTGTGTAGATATACAACTTTAAGCTAAATATATGGAAGTGTACACAACCATCTGTACATTCATTCCTCTTACATGACAACTCATGATCACATGACCACTAATGAACACTGGTGTTCCTAGGTCAGGAAGTTTTTAATGGCATGTTCATAACACGCACACACGGGACATTCCAGTAGTGTTAAGTGTTATGTAAACAGTTATATAATAGGGTCAGTCACGAAGCAGCAGCAATCTGTCTGATGGGAAATCAGAGTAGTAGACGGTCAGTACACATAAGTGACTCCAACACAATAACCTAGAAGACGCGGGTGTGTGCACTTTACCAGCACTCTCTCCATGTATATTCACACTTTATATTACAAACATTACCCTCTTCTGATACAAGTGATCTCATCATCATACCAAACACCTGTTTTGGATTGGAGGCTACTCTACAAGTCAATGAAATGGTCTTCTGTACAGTGCTCAATGTACAGCTGTGCCAACAATCCTCCCCCACACATGACAATAGGAGTCGTGACAAGATTGCAGCAAACAATGACAACGGGCTGTGAATAGGTTCATTAGTATAAAGGGGGAAAACCACTCAGCAGAGAGAGAGAACACCCATCTGGTATAGCTCTTCTGTCAGACCACCCACACAGGGTCATTAGGAAATGGGTGGGCAGCCTCTCCATACATAGTGACCCCAGCAGAGAAGTACTGGGAATAGAAAATAACCAAAAAAAAGGGAATATCAGGTAATAAGTGAGCGTGAGGTGATGTGAGTAGGTCTGGCATTGGGTGTGACAATCTATAGGTCTGGCATTGGGGTTCACCCACATAGCCCAGGCCACTCATTGGTTTTTGAATGTAAGCGTATGTCTCCACTACGTTGTGTGATCCGTCAGGACCCCCTACGTTAAGCACGGGAGTCCTGAAGGAGCACACACACATTACCTGCTAGGCTGATCCTCTGTTCACATGGCATTGAGACGATGGCTGGACTGAGGGTGAAAGCCGATGCAGGGATTAACTTAGTGCAGTACATTAACCCCTGCATATGCGGATTTGTAAAGAGAATCTGTCGGGCAGGTCATGTATATGTGCTCTGCCTCGACCTCACCAAGCACTGGGTCCAAACGGAACACACGACGCAACGGAGACATAGCCTTAGGCTTCACTGTACGCTGGGATCCGCTGGTGTCTGCTCAAGCCACCGTTGTTTTCCCATAAGCTAGCCATACACGGCACGGATTCCCTGGCTGATCGATTCAGCACCCGATGGATTCCAGCGATTCCGCCGGCATCCACAGGTGAGAACGATCAGCCAATTAGGGAATCCGATCGTGGCAGCCCACCTTGTACGGCCGGATCCGGGAGGGATCCGTGTCCGATGGCTCGCCTCCCGGACCGCAACGCCCCCTGATCAGAGCAGAATCGGACCGAAAAGACCAACAGGTTGGTTCTTCCTCGGATCCGATTCTGTGCCCCTGATCCAGCGGATGCGATCGGACGGGCAAGGTGGGCTGCAGGGGATTCCGGCACGATGGATCCGCGTGCACGCGCCCGGAATCCATTGCGCCAGAATCCGGCACGAATCCGTGCCGTGTATGGCAGCCTATAGACCCAGCTTGCTGCGTCAATTTCAGCCAGCTTGGACCAGCATTCAACGCAACGGTATTAGCGTATAGTGAAGCCCTAGCCTATGTTTTTACGGCATTTATTGATGTGCCAATACCTCCTGCATTAACTGCATGCACTGATGGGTATGTCAACGCAGCCCATACATATAGACGACTTAACAAGAGGTTAACGTAGGGACCCGATGAACGCCATGGAAACAGGCAAGTCGGGAAGTCATGTATAAGTATGGACTGCGTCGACATTCCCATCAGCAGTTAATGATGCTGAGGAAACATAGCCTTAGTGTATATGACAGGGCACACATACATATCCTGTTTTTTTTTAATAAAGGCCCAAACATTTTTGGGTGGGATAAAGTTGCAGTACAATGTGTGCATTGTAACATTTGTAATGTCCTCGGGGTCCTTCACCAAAATAAAACGAAACTTCCTCCGACCAGTTGTAATCTCCATCTCACCACGATTTGAAGGTCCAGTGAGAGAGATTTTGGGGCACGATCCCAAGAGCCAGCAGATCCCATGTACATGTACTTCACATGAGAGATGGCAGGACACTTCTCATGAGGATTTTAAAGTTCATACTTACAAGAACTCGTTTGTCATTCTTTTCCGCCATCACCTACACTTCCTCTATTAATGGTCTGAGTGCTGACACTCGGCACATGGAGATGAATGGCTGGAGGTTATGCAGCCACCTCTCAGGGATTGATGACTATATGTTCTTATACGGGAAGATGTGGCGGGGTGTCACCCCCTGGCTCTCTACCCCATATCAGAAGGGACAGTAGCACATGATTAAACCCTGCTGAAGGACCCATGAGATGTGCTGGCTGTAACAGTACTAATAAATCTATGGACGGTATATATATATATATATATATATATATATATATAAATTGTGTACATATGTCAGTATAACCAAGCAAACATTTCCATCAGGTTAGAAATATGTCAGCCTCCATATTATTCTGCCCCCACACACTACATGAGTATAATATGACATGAGCCTGTGTGTCTCACCTATGGGGATGTCTGCAGAGCCCTGCTCTCCTATACAATCTATACACTGCTGTGAGGAGACTGTCCATGGAATTGCAGCACTGATCCCTTCACCAGGAACAGTGACCACGGCGCACACCACCTGCCACCATAGTGTTCCTGGGTGGTCAGCGAGCACGTTGTCATGGTAACAGGGGGACACCCTGGATGACTGAGGAGGCCCTCGTATCACACACAGCTCACTTCGTACACATCACCCCAAAACTACTGCCCCCCTTGAATATTGCATGCATGCATGGAGAGTCACCCCAGGGTACACCGAGCACCACCTCACCTGCTCTGCCGCGCGCTGTGTGTCAGTAGAAGCCGTAATTGGTCCGCGGCAGCTTTCACCCGCAGTCCAGCCATCATCATTCCTTAGCTCTGTGTGTAAGCGGAGGTGCCGCGCGTGCGCACTGCCCCTCAGCTGGCCCCCGGGGCAGAACAGCCGGCAGCCAGTAGGAAAAGGGAGGCGTGTCAGACTACAACTCCCAGGGTCCCTCTGTCTGGCTGCTCTTGTGACTCGTGGGCGGCACGAGCCCTTCTGCTTGTCTATCAATAGTAATAGTCCGCCCATCATGGGGCGGCTGTGTGTGACCTTTATCACAGTGGACATCTGGAGGCAGATTCTCTGTGTATGGCTGTTTTCATAATGTGGAGATACTGCCTGTCTGTGTGAGGGTCACCGGCACACTCTGAAAACCTAGAGGGCTTGGTTACATACATGTGGAAGCCACACATCTCTAGGGTCCTCTCACAAATGTCACCCCACATCACAGCCACATTTCTCAAACTTATTTTAATGAAGGAAATAAACATGGGAACTTTCTCATAGAGAGGGTGTACCTGCCCCCCCCCCCTTCCTAAGGTACCGTATCCCATCCCCCCCCCCTCTAGAGGGATACTTACCTCCATCAATGGGTTGGTTTACAATTCAGCACTTGACCACAGCTCTGTTCTTGTCTTAACAGTAGATCTCTATAGACTGGAGTCCATCTCCTCTTCTATATACCATACAGTCCCAATGTAAGTCTATGGAGATCTTCTGTACAGGCATGAACAGGAGGGCCGAGCCACAGTCATGACAAATATAGCTTTATTCGCTCTACAAAATGCTCGTTTTACCTGCAAAATGGAAGGAAACCTCTGTCCGTCCTATAAAGTGCTGGAATACAGCATGTTCCAGCAGAGAGGAGGCCCTTCTCTGTGATCAAAAATGCTGTATACCGGAATTTACTCAGGAGGAGGGGCAGAGATTAGAGCCGAGATCTCTCTGTCAGATATCCTTTAGATCTACCAACAACTATGTAGTATAGGGTCTTCTGCAACAGAGACTCTGAAAGACTTGTTCCAGTTCTCAGTGCTGAGTCTCCGGACTGTCAGCAGTGTCTCTTTTCTGTGTGGGGCAGTGTGAAGAGACCCTGACGGAAAATCAATCCTCTTTATGACTGTAAAGCCAGGCATACACGGTTCGATTTTAGCACGATCAATCTTCAATTGGATTTTAGATTTTGATCTTTTCATCAAACATTTTGATCTTTTCTCTTCATAATCATATCTAAAGCAGTACCACATGGAGGGTTCAATCATAATATGACCAAAACCAACTATTTTAGTTTCAACCAAAAAACACAGGAAAGAGTCATATATAAAAATGTGTCATCGAATACAATCGGCCTGATCAACAAACAAAATGCTACAATTTTAGTTCAACCATTGTACAAAAAAATTTCCAACATGTCTGATCACTTTACGATAGATGTTTTGATCGGAATAGAACAATTTTTGCCGATCGAACCATGTAAAGTTTGATGTAAAGTTTGATCATCACGCTAAAATCGAACCATGTATGCCTAGCTTATGTCTCTGGCTCTTAGGGCTGCCCCTCCTCCCAAATAAATAACTATCTACCACATGTGCCAGCAGACAGCCTGGAAAGACGCATAATGGTTTTTGACAGGGAAATCAAGGAGAAAAAATGAAGAGGGGCCGCTAAGAGCCCAGAATGAGTTTTTTTCCCTTGATAGTATCATCACTACACTTGTTGGGGATGTAGAGAAGGGTCCAGGGTATACTTAAAAAAATTTAATATATATATATATTTTCTGAAGTCAAAATTCTCTCTCTCTCTCTCTCTCTCTCTCTCTCTCTCATCTATCCCCCCTTACGTGATCAGCTGCAGTGGGGGCCTCCGGCTGGACTGATTGGCGCATGTGTCAGCCAATCAGCAGCACGGAAGGCGACTCT
>CM070034.1:39852417-39871553 GCA_036250615.1 Ptychadena robeensis | reverse complement strand
TTCGATCGAATTGATGATCGATTTGATGTCAATTGAACCATGTGTGGCTAGCTTAAATGTCTTCTGACCAAGACAACGGCAGGGATTGTCTGTGTACAGTCTGCATACACAAGTGTCAACATCTCAGTGATGCCTGTATAATTGGTAACCTGCCTTCTTCTTCCTCTCCTGGAGTTTTACCATCATTATAACTCTGGGACTAATTAGATCATCCACGTGTCAAGCAGTCTAATCCTTCCACCCCTCTCGCACAACATAGGAAATAATCATAGGAAGTGAACGGAATCTAGGTGTCAGTTTCAACAGAAACAGCACAAGGTCTGTGTGTGGTGAGGTCTGTGATGAACTTCGGGAGGAAGGCCCTGTTCTTTCAGAACAAACATGGACGTTCTGTAATCACAAAATTATTAGAGATGTTCTGTAAACCTTTGTGTAAAGAAATCGCCCAAACATTTCATTTGTTAGTAAATCAGTAATATTTGGCATGCTCAAAATGTCATAACTTTAGAACATCTGCAATCCAAATGCCAGCAAATATCCAGGGAACAATAACCTAAACACGCTTTGGCCATACAAAGTTCGGCTTCTGCATGATTGTGCTAAAGGTAGCCATAGACGGCCGCCATGTGCCAATCGCCGGGCAGTAGCTCGGAACAAAAATCAGGATGCCCCACCTGGTGAAATAGACCAGAAATCTTCTGGCCGATCCCATTACTTTGAATGGGGATGGCAGTCTCCATTCAAAGTAATGGCTGACTGCAAAAATCGCCAGCTCAGGTGATTCATCTAAGTGGGAACATAGCCTAAAAGGTATGGTGAATCTATGGTCAGTTAAGCTGACCATACACCTTTAGATCTCTCTGTCAGATATCCTTTCCATCTACCAACAACTATGAAGTGCCGGGTCCTCTGTGATTGAACACAGGTAAACTTGATTGTTTAGAAAGTCCCTCACATTACATGGTTTTGGGGAAACAAACAGAGATCTAATGGAAATCTGACAGAGAAATCTAAAGCCCCCCATAGACGGGCCGATTCCCGGCCATAGTTGTAGCAGACCAACCTGCGTGCTCGCTCCCGCCGAGCACATAAAGGTTGGTCGGCCGCAACTATGAGGGAGCCCACCTTGAGTTTTGTAGAAAATAATCCGGCAGGTCGGATCGCACACAGATCCGTCCTGCTGGGTTTTTTTCTGCACGATCCTCTGTTCCTGCACTGCAGTCTGTTAACTCGGAGGGGGAGTCTCCTCCCCCTCAGAGTTAATTGGCTACAGTCTGACAGGAGTCCCGTGTGTTAGTGGAACACACAGGATTCCTGTCCGTTCTGTAGCAGACTGATCACAGCGTGGTGACGTCACCACGCTGTGAAGAGTCTGCTTAATGTCGGCCATAGATCGGGACGTCTATGGCCGGCTTAAAGGTGTATTGGGGCCATTAGCCATTAATGGGTAGCATAGAAATCTAAGCAGGTTGACTATACATTTTCCCATTCAGTGAAATAAACATTCCATGTACATTCTTGAAGGTCTCACAGCAATAGGTTTTAGTTCAAAAGACGAGTAGGCCGCTGAAATCCGCCCATCTATAGACCATCTTTGACTGTTTACCTTGAACTGAACCCATAAAATCTCAGCTTTATTGGCAGCCATAAAAGCACAAACTCTACCTACAAATCTCAGACTAGTTGTTCTTCATTATTAAGGACTAGCCAGAAATGTGTAAGCAAAGCTTGAATGTTTATGGCCGTTCAATAAAGCTGACGTTTTCTGGGAACTCCGCCGTGTGGCTATCTTTAACTTTTTAGATTTTACAATTTCACAATATCCTGTGCGGGACGTCTACTTAATGAGCTTGGCATTTGAATAGGTGAACTATCTTTGGGGTTAATTTATTCTTCATGACAGAAGTATTTGGGTTTAGGCCTGGTGCAAACATGCAAATCCACGTCCAGCTTTGTGTTCAAGCAAACGATCACAATAATTTTCTAAAGGGTAATAATTTGGTCAAAAGTCTAGAACACAGCACACTTTCTAATGTTAAAGTCTTTAGACAAGTTAGAACATTGCCATTGTTGGTTAATTTGCTCTGTATCTAATAGTTTTTAATGGTATTGTAAAATTGGATCAGACGTTAAACACAGCTTATGTGAATGAGGCCTTAAGTCTGATGTAAAGCAGGGTACAGACATGTAGATATGGGCCGGATCAATGGCCGATTCGAGAGCCATGCGCACTGACAGCTACCTATCTGGCTCATATAATATGCCCCCATCGCTGTTTTTGAGCAGGACCAATCAATCTCGCTCGAGAACAGCCATATCGCACATGACCATTAAAAACAAGCGATGTCCGTTGCTTTCCATGAAAACCGCGGGGTCTCCAGGCAAAGCATCGGCTGAGCTGGGCAGAGCAGAGCTGTCTACCCGGCTCCGCCGATATCTGACAGCAGCGTGATGAAGTCATCACGCTGCTGTAGGGAACACTGGGCGGCTCAAATGTCGAGCTGTCTGTACCCTGCTTAAGGGCCCCCATACACCTTTAGATTTCTCTGATTTCCTTTAGATCTCCTTTTGTTTTACCAAAACCATGTAATATGAGGGACTTTCTAAACCATCAAGTCTACCTGTGTTCAATTGCAGAAGATACGGCACGACATAGTTGTTGGTAGATCTAAAGGCTATCTCACAGAGAGATCTAAAGGTGTATAGCCAGCTTTAAGCCTGCCATACACCCACCGATGGGCGTGCGCGCTCACCGCCGTTGGTCGGCGGCAAAATCGTCCGCCAATCGGGGGTGCCCACATGGGGCGGCAGATCTCTGTTGCCCCACAGCTCGGCCGGCCAGAGAACGGACATGTCCGATATTCTCTGGCCGATGCCAGCCGATGCCGTTACTTTCAATGAAGACCGGTGTCACAAATGGTGCCCGCCGATTCGGTCATCTCTGGAAAGCAGCGTGATGACGTCATCACACTGCTTTACAGAGCTGATCTAAGCAGCTCTGTCGGCACCCACTCAGTGGGTGTATGGCAGGCTTAATGCCTGGCATACACACTCCGATTAGCGGACGATTTTTCCACTGACCGATGGGCGTGCGCGCTCGCGCCGTTGGCCGGCGGCAAAATCAGCCGCCAATCGGCGTGTGCCCACATGGGGTGACAGATCCCTTTTGCCCCACAGCTCGGCCGGCCAGAGAACGGACATGTCGGATGACCGGCGTCTTCATTGAAGGTAATGGCCGGCACACAAAGGGTGCCCGGCAGATTAAAGCAGCCCCAGAATGCAACGTGATGACTTCATCGCGTTGCATTCTGGGGCTCATCGGAGCTCGTCTGTCTGGTAGGTGGGTGTATGGTAGGCATAAGTCAGCCGAGACAATCTATATTGATACTCTTGGATGAATATCTGACGTGTTCAGGTATTGGGCACGGTCATTGACTGATAGGTCTAAAGGGATCTATTAATGACCGTCCTGCCCAACACCCACAGTCTTCTATGGGAAAAGATTAGTTTTTTATTCATTAGTTGGTTTTCAGGGATGATTGAAAACATTACATTTCCCAGCATATACCCAAAATTCAGCATTGTAGAAAGCTTCTAAAATCTTTGTGCCCTTGAACATTGTGTTTGTTTTATATATGAAAGAACAACATTTTACATAAAGTAGCTGGTCTTTCTTAATGTGATGTCCTAGGTACACCATTGCAGACCATGCACCCATGGATTTCAAATGCAAAGAGTATGTTATTGGTATGGATACATATAGATAACTTCTATCACTGCATCTGTGTACATGGTTTCCATCCTAGCTTGAAAAATCAATATAGATTTCAATGGAACATTTCTCTAATAGTACAGACACCCATAAAGCTAGCCATACACAGGTCGACTTTTCCTCTAATCGATCTTAGATTTGATCGTGTTGTGCGATTTTACTATCATGTGCCAGTCTAGCATCGATTTCTGATTGTACAATGAAGCGCAGGCTCCAAATTGATCGAAATACCTAGAAAAAACATCAGATACTTTTATCACTTTTGGACGATCATACCAGGACCCGCGGTCTACATCCAAAGCAATGGACATTGACTGTGATTTACGGTCATGCCCAATATCCATGTTTTCAAAAACAGGGATGGTTGCATTACATATGGGCCAGATGGCCCATATCTATACACGAATGGGTTCATTTAGACGGCTATAGAGAAGCAGTGTGGCTTATTTTGCAACAAGAAAACTCATACAAATGCCCCGCTAGATGATATACACTTGGTTTTGTCTCGTTTTACACCCAGTTGAAGGAAATAATGTTAGGATGCACCTCTAAAACAGATCTTGAACTCAGCATATTATGTGTATATTAATCGTTCTTTTCATACTGTATATTTATATTGGGGTACTATAGAAATATGCTAATTTTGCTGTTTCCTCTTTCCAACTGTAATGTCAAGAATTAAACAGAAGAGAGACAGTTATGTTCATCAACCTTTTATTGAAAAACAAATGTACGATTTGTAAAGTGCATACAGCTCTTTGTACAATAGTGGCACAATATGCAGAAAATATCGGGCCAAGCTACGAGGGCAACATTCATCCATGTGTCCCCTGAATTCTGCCACAACTATCGCACCTTTTACAGAAATTAGAGCTATTCAGTTCTCTGGACAGTTGTATGCAATGACATGTAGCCAGTGTAACTACATATAACAGCATGCCACAGTTTATCTGACAACGTGTAAAGCTGGCCATAGACGTTTTGCAGGCGATGACGTCATCAGGCAGGGCCAGTGGTGCCGAGAATTGGTCCTGCATGCTTTGTGCGCCGGCATTAATGAGATCAACCTAAAAATTACAGACATGTCCATAATTTGTCAGATCAATTTCTGGGCCCAATTTAAGGTGGGTGTGTTAGATTTGCATCGGATTTTGCGAATCTTACCATTTATGGCCACCATAAGCAATTGTAGCTAGCTTCAGTCCACAGAAGAGAATTACTATTGTTAACTGAAAAAGTCCACACAAGTTCTGGAAGCGTCCAGGGTTATATTCTGTTTTTACAATGTACAAATCGAAAGGTGCCCATGTAGTTCGACTCAAAGAATTTTTTTCAGTTCATTATCACTTACAATAAACCAACAAAAGGTATCTCAAAATCTTACACTCCCTTGTCTCTGTGTACATCACAAATGTAAGGTGTCCCTTTTACAGCACTAAAGTGGTGATTAATAAAGTACTGGCATCAGTGTTACAAAGTCAGACTATCGGTAACCAGCTGCTTTATCCATCTGTATTGTTTATCTCAGCAGATCATCGATATGCATTACGACTTGTCCCCACTTGCGCGGGCTACCACCTCCATTTATGTCTATGGGCTTGTCCCCACTCAGGCAGGTAGCCGCAGCTAATCGTGCCCATTGACATGAATGGACTTAAATGGCATGTGGACGTGGATCCGATGGTAGCTGCAATGAATTGTAATGAAAAAAAAAAACCTTGTGCACATGTGTCAGCCACGGGTCCGCCCCGCAACACGTCCAGCTGCCAATGTGGAGACAAGCCCTTACAGTAGAATTTTTCCACTTGCAGAATTCCATAAGTCAGAAACACGATATGGCTTAGCATATGCTAAACCATCCCTGATTCAAGAACGCAATTTGTTCACCAACATTCCAATAGAACAGTCAACATCACCAACTATAAAAATAAAGGAGATATCATTCATATCTGAAATATTCTCGGAGTTTGCATGCTCCCAGGCTATATTTCATTATTTTCTTCTGGTTCACTTTGAATAGAGAAGTTTGGAATCCGTGGCTCACAGAGGAAGGATAAGAAGACAACCCTGGAACATTCAACGCAGCATTCACATTTTTATCCTGAAAGGATCCTTTTTAGTAGTCTGGATAGGAAGGATGTTTACTTTGTTTATTGTAATCTTGAAGATTACCTTTAAGAAGGTTGTGTGACAACATTTAACTGCAAAAACCGGTCATTAAAAATTAGGAATGGTCCTATTATGGTAAACTAACATCTAATTACTGAGTCACTATTTTACACGTTGCACTTCCTTATTGCACAAGGCTATTCATGTCAATTGTGTAAATTACAGAATTAAAGAGATTCCAAATGACATCTTACTTATCTTCTGTCAAAATCAGGGGGTGGTCAGCAGGTAGGATGTGTCCTTCCAGGAAGTTTAAGCTCTGTGACTGCATTCTTATAGTAGTCCAACCAGACTGACATTCTTTAAACCAATTACATTAAAAGCAAATTTACTATTCCATGGAGCATATCTCTTCCTTTACATATACTTTGCATTATTATTGGAAAGCATTAGCCATTCCCTGCCATAACACTGATAAAGACTACCCCTAGGTATGCTGGGACTTGCAGTCCTCACCAGCTGTCCAGCCACCTTTTACCCAACCCCAGAAGCTCTGACAATTACCCTATCTATGGCATATGGAGAATCAGTGTGAAGATTCCCCAGCAATGCTCACCTAAATAGAACATCCTCATAGGGATAATCTGCATGTGGAAGCAGCCATAGACAGGCACAGCATGGTGTAAACCCCTGACTGTACTATTCATAGTGAGGGTGGGTTTAAGCCAAAGCCCATGCTAGAACTTTCACAGTGACATTGCTGCTGTAGTTCCTGAAGGGGAGGAGGAAAGGCAATCCTGTTGCTGCACTTGAGGCAATCCTGTGAAGCAAGCCCTTAAGCTATGTGCACAAAAAACAGCACTGGTTGGGAAGTACAGTGTCGCCCCTCCTCTTGTAGTGAAATGGTGTCACCCCAGTTGCAGATCACCTCTGCATATCATTGATGTTATGACAAAGGCTGTAGGCCAGTGGTAAGTTGACCTCATTTGGAAATGCCTGACCTACAACAATGATTTTAGAGGATCTGAAGTGGGGACCAGGTTATAAAGTTTATATGTAAGCAAGCAGATTACTTCCCAGAATTGTAACCGGTTAGTTTTTACGCTATTTGTTTTCCCATAATAGTCATCAGTCTCTTTGTTTTCTGTTCTCCAGTAATTGACTGTCATTAGGTTGTCCTCATTTGGAGAGAAGACCACCCAACAATGCTAATGCATCAAGTGGTCTCTTGTAAAGTAAAACGGTCTGAATATTCCAGTTAATGATTTACAAAAGTCTTTCCGTTTCCTTTCCATTCAACTTCTAGTACTGGAAATGATTTTATACATCTTAAAGCACACACAAATCCATCTTCTTCCCTTTAAGTCGAGTTCATCCCTTTGGACTCCTGTTGCTTGTGCTTAGTCTGGATACACCTCAGACAAACATCTAAGCCGACGTCCCAAAACAAACACTTGCACAATGTGAATGATTCCAAGTTTCCCATTTGGTTTGGCTGCATAAACTTTTGGTTTACTGTTTCTTCATTTCCCATTCCTGAAAAAAATGGTTGCACACATCAGTATCATGTAAGCTTATTCACATACAGAAAAAACTTTACAAAAACGACATCGTTCTGGGAATAATAATGAGTTGTAATTTGCTATAGGCTCATGTAGTACATTGTCCCACAAAATGACACAATTCATTATCCAGAAATAACATATTTCTATATGTATATATGTATAACGCTGGCCAAACACCTTTAGATCTCTCTGTCAGATATCCTTTAGATCTAGATTGAACACAGGCAGACTTGATGGTTTAGAAAGTCGCTCATATTACACGGTTTGGGTAAAACAAAAGGAGATCTAAAGGGAATCTGACAGAGAAATCTAAAGCTAGCCATACACAGTCGGATTCCATGGCCGCTCGATCACCTATCCGATCGATTCCGGCGATTCTGGCGGGAATCGCAGGTGTGATCGATCGGCCAATTAAGAGAATCCGATCGCTGCATACCACCTTGTCCAACGGATTCCGGGACGATTCCGTGTCCAATTGTCCACCTCACAAATGGCAACTCCCCCTGGTGTGTGCAGAATCTGATCAACCAACATGTTGGTTCTCTGTCGGATCCGATTCTGGGCCCCTGAACGATCGGACGTGATCGATCGGACAAGGTGGGCTGCACACGATTCCGGCACGATCGTTTCGCGTGCACGCGCCCGGAATCGATCGGCCCGGAATCCGGCCGGAATCCGACCCATGTATGGGGGCCTTAAAAGGTGTATGGGGGCCCTAAACCTGCCATACACCCACAGACGGGTGCAGACAGACGAGCTCCGATGAGCTCTGGAATGCAAACATGATGACGTTATCATGTTGCATTCTGGTGCATTATGGGGCTGCTTTAGTCGGCCGGGCACCCTTTGTGTGCCGGCCATTAGCTTCAATTAAGACGCTGGTCTTCATTGAAGTCAATGGCATCGGCCGACATCGGACATGTCCGTTCTGTCACCCCATGGGGGATCTGTCGCCCCATGTGGGCACACGCCGATTGGCGGCCGATTTTGCCGACAGCGCGAGCGGCCACGCCCGTCGGTCAGCGGAAAAATCGCCCGCTAATCGGCGTGTGTATGCCAGCCATTACACAGCATTTCAATGAAACTATCTAAACCAGCTTTGGAAATACAGCTTTCAACAATGCCCTTATTCGACTGCACTCTTAAAGCATACACACATAACTGAGCTACATTAAGTGTTACATCCAGTGTTACAAATAGAAAATACATTTTCCTATATTTTTATTGTCACCAGGATATTTCACATAGGGAAATAGGCTACCTTGGCTTTTTGTAACACCTTTCCTTTACTGCTTGTCGCTATGGAAGGCGTTCTGCGTTTCAACTCTGCTGCGCTGTTCACAGGTAAAGGGCGTTCACTTTCTTGCTGGGTCTTGGGAGTCTGAAGAACATAAAAATGGGGATTTTCATTCAACAATGAAAGTAACTGTAAAGAAAAAGTTGATACATAATAATGTATTCATATCACAAAGGAGGAACTTTAGGTCATTGATGATATGCTGTCCTGGTAAAACTTGATCATAGTCCGCTAAATTTCGTTAAAACCAGAGTTACCTGGACCGTTGCTCAACGACCTCATATAGACAAGGTTTTACCACCACTTTTTACTCTGTTAGCCAAACCTTACTAGATATGGTGAAAAAGATGCAAAAAGTACATTTTCATGCAAATTTCATGCAGACTGCAGTGACTTTAAATTAGGCATTTCAAATTCTATGACTGCAGAGTTTGCATGTGTATTGACCTGGTCTTCTTCTATAGTGCTATATATATGCAGGTTATACTCAATTTGTCAATTGTTTACCTAAAATACAAGATTTTGAGAATTTGACATGAACTGTTTACTTACAGGATTTTCCGGTTTTCCAGCCACTGCCAGTCCAAGGGAAGGGCCCCCTGCAAGGGATTTCTTCAGATTTTCTTTCACCTCTGAAAGCTGAAGCTCCAAGTCTACACGGCTCTTCTCATTGTCCTTGCACTGTTCCTCTAGTGAGGCCAACTTTGCCTCCAATTCTTGTTGCTGTTTCCCTGGAATTAAAATGTAAATGTTGTTAGTTATCCTGTATTTATGGAGCAGGATCATTTGCATCCATGAACGAAAAGAATGTGCATCTAGCCTTATTTAACTTTTTTTAACTTTTGTCCTCCTATAGCAGTGATGGCGAACCTATGGCCACTCCAGTGTAAACTTTGCCTTTTTCCCCCTCACTTCCTATAGGGCTTGTGTCCACTGCTGATTCAAATCGTGCATCAGCATTCCATGCTGGTCGCAGGTAGTTTGCCCTCGGCAAAATGGGTTTCTGCTATTAAGCTTCATCAGGAGATTTAAAATTAGCATAAATGTAAATACAATTTACGGAATAGACATACTTCATATATAGTTATATTTGTAGCATTATTTATATCAGTCATATACTTATGCTGGCCATACACATACCGATAAACGGCCGGATTTTAATCTGACCGACGGGCGCGCGCGCTCTCGCCGTCGGTCAGGTTAAAATCCGGCCGTTTATCGGCATGTCCCCACATGGGACGACAGATGCCTGTCGCCCCACTTCTCGGCCGGCCAGAGATCTGACATGTCGGAAAATCTGAGCCGATGGGAGCCGATTGCCATAAGCAGCAATGAAGACGGCGTCTCCATCGCTGCTTATGGCCGGCACACAAAGGGTGCCTGGCCGATTGTGGGGCCCCAGAATGCAATGGGAGGCTAACGTGATGACGTCATCGGGGGTAGTCTGCCTGCACACATCGGCGTGTGTATGGCAGGCATTACATCCTAGGTGCCCAACCTGCGGCCCTTTGGGACTGTTAATGCATAGGGCATAGCAACTCACCTGTGGTCACACGCTGACCCAGCTTTCCTAATTAATTTTGGCGGACCTACATCAGCAAAATTGGCAATGTTATCAGGGAAACCAGGTCTACATAAGAGCGCTGCACCCAGGGGCAGGAGGGGGAGTGGGTGCTGTCGGGGTTTGACTGCCTGACAGGATCTGGTCCACCACCAGCTGAGATATGTTGACAGGGGGAGGGTCTAGATCGATGTTATGTGCGGCCCTTTAGTAATGCCGAGGGCCGCACTTAGGCCCTACATATCAACTCAGTTGCCCACCACTGACTTACATCATACTCCTATACTTACAGATTTAGATTACAAGTTACAATTTGGGCCAAAGGGAACCAACCCACATAAGGAAGGTAAATGATAACAGAGGGACCTTTACCTTACTTATGTGGGATGATTTGTTGTTGGTTCCCTTTGGCCCAAATTGCAACTTGTAATCTAATCTGTATATTATTGATTGTTTCTTAGTAGCATTATTGATATTTAAGATGTATGGATATTCCATAAATCGTATATACAGTTAGACTAGTTAGACAAAAAAAATAATAATTGGTGTGCTACAGCAGTCACCCATAGTTAAAAATCCCCTAATAACCTATAGATTAAACTAGTTTTCACAGAATTTGGTAGAGAATGGCCAAGCCATTATATCATACATATTTGAACAACATGTTCTGTTTCACTTACCTGTACTATTCTTTAGAAGTTCTCTCAGCTCTCTCCTTTCTTTCCTAAGGGCGATCAGTTTGTTCCGAATGGCCTCTTTCTCCTTCTCCAGGCGCTCTTTCTCGTTAACAAATTTCCGTGCATCTTCCTCAGCTCTATTTTTGCCATATTTATATTGGTTGGCATCTGGAAATAGGTGAATAAAATATTCTCCATATAACTAAGCTTTATAGTTTCTTTACCAAATAAACACTAGCAAAATCTAAACCCTGAAAAATTCAGTATTTTGTAGACGCAAGTGTCAAGTCAGGAATTAATTATCAAAAGCAGTGGTTCTCAACCTGTGGGTCGGGACCCCCTTGGGGTCGAATAATTTTTTTACAGCAGTGACCAAATTCACTGAAAGCATTATACCTACCGATTTCGTCCGGTATTTAGAATGTGGAACTGACACCAGAACGTCCACCTTCCAAGACAGGAAGTGTCACATGACGTCACTTCCGGGGTCACAAATCTAAAAAGTTTGAGAACCACTGGTCTAAAGTATATCTTTTAATGAGAGTATAAAATGGGCTTACTTGAAGCATGCCGTTTGACTTTAACCTCCGGGTCGACTCGTCTGGACTTTTCACTGCAGGACGAGGCATGGCGTTTTACCTGTGTTCCTCCTTGTGCTCGCTTAGGATCTTCCACCTTTAAACATATCCACAATCAACCAAATTCCATATTCTAAAATTAACACTGACATGGATCACATGAGACTCTTTTATTGCAATGTACACTTCAATATCTCGGTCTCAGGGAGTCTATCCCACAACATCGAAGTTCTACCTTTAGGCTATGTTTCCATGGCACAATACCCTCTGCGTTACAACGGGGATGTCGGCGCATCCCATACATATGCACATATGTTATTATATGTGCACACTTAAAATTCTTCTATTGCTGCACTCTTGCTGTAATTTACAGAGATAACCCACCTCAAGCAGTATATACTGGAAAGTCAGGCAAACCATTTTTATTTATAGTACAACAGCTCCCACTACTGGACATTATGTAGAAAGCACAAAGTACATATAAGGAGAATGGTTCTCAAATAAAAAACAGAAAGCAAAATAACTTACCTTTTCATATGCCACATCATCATATATTCTGGAGTCACTACTACTGCTATGTGATGATTTTGCCCACCTAAAAAAAAAAATCACAGATACGGTCAGCTTACGTGTTCAAATGTACTTTGTACATAATGACTAAATATTAAGGGACATCCTTCAGGTGCCTATAGAAATCAGATGAGGTAACATAGTTCATATGGTCATAATACCACCATGGATTGGACAGGGTGGATTTGCTAAGCCAACCAATAATTATTGCTTCTAAATTTGGTTGGTTGGAGTGCCCTCCATTCCCCCTTTCCCTGTATCCCTGATGGTAATGTACATGTTTATATGAAAATAAATGTTATCATACAGATCTGTTGACATATGTCTATAGTTACTGTAGTTATAGGGGGCAATGATGGATAGGGTAACCAAAAAAACCCTGTGTGAAAAAAATACATCTAAGTGATAGTGGAATGGGTCCTACAACCCATCTAACCTTAGTCTAGTATAATTAGACATTAAAGTTGCAAAGCTGTCCAGTTTGCACAAAATGGTGTACCCAATTCTAGATGACTCTTCTAATTATCATACTAGTTGCTATAGGACTGCTTAATGCTTAAGTTTTTTTCTTAGATTTAGAAGCAACAAAAGGACTTAATATGGTAGAAGGCTAATCATAGGATCTAAAATGATAAATATTTGTGGTATTTAGACTAGTGATGAGCAGCATAGGCAACATTGGTATTCGCGGCATGCGAATATTCGGCAATATATTCACCATCTTCGCGAATTTCCGAATTGCCGATATTCGCGTTTAATATTCGGAATCCGAATATTTGCGATCATCACAAATTTAGACATAACAACACTGCTTATTCATAAAGAAAATGACTGTGGGCAATTATTACATATCCGTGAGCACAGTACTTAAATTTTACCATACAATTTCTGTACAAGCAACTTTTCTTCTACCAAAACCATGCAATATGAGGACCTTTCTAAACCTTCTAATCACTATGTATTCTATCAGGGAGGACCCGGCACTACATAGTTGTTGGTAGATCTAATGGAAATTGTATGGAGTGATCTTAAGGTGTATGGGGGGCTTTAGTCTAGATAGTTATTTGGTAACAAGGCATTTGCAGCTCCCTACCGTCCAGGAACCACAACTACAGGGCAGCAGAACTGCGGTCAGGGGGGGGACAGAGGGGACTCCCGGGCCCGAGCAACAACTTACTTCCTTATTTCTGCTAGCACCCCCCCCCCCCCCCCCCCCCCAACTTACTTCTGCTAAGGGGGCCCGGAAAATTTTTCAGTCAAGGCCCTATGATTTCTGACGGCAGCCCTGCAGGGCAGACGCATCATGCTGTATCTCACCCACCATTGCCCAAAAGTATACAAATGTGGGATATTCAGGAGTGATTGAGAACCGGCCAACAAGATTGAAAAAAACCCTACTGAGAATTGTTCTTGTTGTTACAGGGCACCCGCCACACCATAACCATCAGAATTGAACTCAAGTGATCTTCCAGTGACATGGTAAGACAGTTTTGTTAAACAATTGACTACTTACAGGAAAGAGTGACGCACAGCAGTGACGATGTTGGCTATTGTTTCAACATCAACATAGTCATAGTGTAGAGCATCAGGTTTGGTTTTTGAGCCAGTCTGAGCCAACAGTAGCCCCAGCCATCGGCCCATCTCTTCAGAGGAACTAGCCTGCAATAAAATGAGAAATAATACTATTTATACTAATAATACTAACAGATATAGCCTTATATACAACACACAAAGCAATATTTATGATTACTGCAGCTTCCTAGTATATTGATTTAGAGGCTGAGACATTGTTTGCTTCATTTTCTTGAGGTAATCCTTAACATTGTACCTATTCTTGGATATTCTCTATGGGTGGCCACCTGGATGGGCTTTCTGTGTATATTTACTTACTTGAAAATCAGAGCCAAGGTGACTTTCTGCCTTATAGCTTAACTTTGCCAAAATACTTAAAAAATTTATTAAAACTGCCCATCTCAGCAGCTCTCTATCTGACTGACATTTTAAAATAACAGGAGAGGACATTTTGACAATATGGTACTTGCCTCTAAAACACAGACTTCTTGGTTTTGCCGCAAGATGCGGAAAGCAAATGGGTGCTTTGGTCCAAATCCTGGTGAGACCTCACAGCCCCGCAGTGCAATAGAGTTAACATGAGTGCGTAGATCATTGCGGTCCTTGTGGAAGTACAGTGTGTAACCTTTTAAACGGCACCAACGCTCCTTCCAGCACTGGTTCACAAGTACATTCAGGAAACCTATGAGACATCAAGAACAGTAGGCAAGAGGTGAAGTTAAAAGTAAAGTTTTATGCATATTTAAAAATTAATAGTTTTGCTGTCATTTTGTTGAAATTACTTGATGGTACAAAAAAAACAAACAGCCTAACATATAAAGCCATTATTGTACATTCTTGACATTTGATGTGAAAATGACCAGTTAAGCTAGCTATAGACCATTGCCTAAGATCTGCTGTCATCAGTTGGCCCCATTTACAGCACATCCAATAATTTTCTTGTCAGTGTGAAATGGATAAATAGGGGACATACAAATCTTTTTGACAGATGCACAGCAATATTGTGCAAACTGTCAATACGGTATCAGATTAAAATTTTTTATTTACTGGCTGTTGGTTTTAATGTGAAAAAGAATCTTGGAAAGCAAGATCGATTTACAGAGAACACTTTAATTAAGTCATCACCGAATGAGGGTGTAATGCTTTATACTTACAGTATATGAATTTTAAATCTTTGAATAAATGCAAGAAGCTATCCTATACATGTAAAAGTAAAAAAACAAACATATGACGATATTTACATTTTCATTTGGAGATATGGTTTTTAATTATGTGGATAAATGCAAGAGTTACCCTATAGATGTAAAATAAAAAAAAACAATTAGCATTTTAATTTGGAAATATTAATTTAAATTCTGGGAATACATTCAAAAAGCTATCGTATAGACAGGGGTGCACATAAGTGGTACTCAAAAGGGGCCAAAAACTAGCTATGGGTACCTGCAATATTGTTACAAAGCTCATATGCGTATTAACAACCTAGAGTCGCTCTGTGTCTGGGCGGCCGCAGTGAAATGTTAAATGTATACAATTTATGTCACTTGGATAACTGCAGGGAAACATGAATAACTATGAAAGGTTTCAGTTAGGGGGGTGACATTGGGAATGTAAATTAATAACAAAAAAAATAAATAATAAGATAAATAAGTAAGATAAATAATAAGATAAATAATAAATAAGATTTGACTTCTAAGAGTGTTGGAGATCTGGGTGATGAAAGTCAGATTAGGCATATGTAAGGGTCAAATATGACAAGAGAAAAGCACAGTGTGACAGCTAGAATATGACTATGAAAGGTTGACATTTGGACTGCAGGTAGTCTCAGGTGTTACTTGGCAGAAAATATCAAGGTTGTACTACTGAGGTAGGAGATCTGGGGGTTCAAATGTGTTGTACTGTGACAATTACATGTTGCCCAAAGTCAGTTGGTGACCTGTGGATGGAGACAGCTAATCGGAGGCTCAATCAGGAACAGGGAGGCCCATCTGCAGCAGAACCTACCATGCAGGAGGGTGATGCAGAGGGAAGTGAGGGAGACCGTGAAGACCACCCTACATATGGGGAGAGTACCAAACCCCATCTCCTGGTACTCATCTGAGGAGCTCACTAAAAAAGTTATGTGCACCCCTGTCAATAGATGTAAAATAAAAAGATAAATTTAATGATATTGGAATTTTAATTTGGAAATCTGAATTTCAATTCTGGGAATACATGCAAGAAGCTTCCATATAGATGTAAAATGGAACATATGATGATTATTTCCTTAAAACAAATGTTAAACAATGGTAGATGGATTGGCAGATTGCCCTTTTCTTTCATACATCTTATTTCTAACTCAAGAATTCAGATAAATATGGTTCAAATGTTCCCATTAAGACTTTTTGGGTAATTTGTTAGATCCTCACCACAACAAGGGACATCTTCATCTGTGGATGATGTGTGCTGTTCCTCTGCCGAGTGCTTCTTCTTAGAGAAACTAATTATTCTTGTAATTTTCTTCCCCGCAGCCCGACTCATTGAACCTTTCAAATCAGCTAAGCCACTTCTCCGACACTTCACTAAGGGTGAGAGGTCAAAATATATATAAGAACTCCAACACATAAAAATGTATAGTATGTGTTTATTGGTGCTATTGATTTGTGTCTGTCATTGATATTTGGATCAATCTCTTTTATTTTTTTCTGTTTTTCTCTCTCTTTTGTATTGTTATATTCTATTTAATTTATGTTTGTGTTGTTCTATTTTGGAAAATTTCTTTAAAAATAAACAAAAATTATTATAGTATGTCAATGCAAGTAAAAACTGAGCACCACAGGTAACCACTAAGTTGAGATACACATTTATAAATTGCTTCAGCAGCCATGGATTTGTAATTGCATTAACCTCCCTAGCACTCTGCTGCTGAGGTCCAGATTTCTGTACCAAAAGCGCACCATAGACTTCAATGGTAAATTTTTCTTTATGTTGTAGGCCTGTAACCTCCCAGAATATGTCCGTACAAGGGTCTAATAGACATCCTGACTAGAATAATGTTTGAAACAAACAATTATGTAAAATATTTATTTATTTTTTTAAATAAAATTTATGAGAAAACACAAAAATCAGGGCACAAAGCTATGCTGCTATGTACTAAACATCGCCCAAATAAAGTCTCTGGGGCCCCAGATGTGCCCATTTGCAGTTAACCCTCTCTAACCTGGTGTAATGGATGTGGTAAAATCCCACCAGGGCAGATACTCGACTGATTAAACTTTCCGACATGTCCGATCATTTTTAGATTGATTTTTTGGTCAATTTCAATCGAACTAGTTCGATCAAACCATTAGGACAGGCATCAATCGATTTCAAAATCAGTTGGTTTAGGTCGATTGAACGGGAAAATCAAAATGTGTATGTGGGCCTTAATGGGTTTGTCAGTAAAGCTTAACTCAAAGCTGGTGTAAAAATTACAAAGTACTACACACAGTACATACTCTAGATTCTTTGAAACAGGGACCTTCTAGTGGTTATAAACAAAGCAAACACTGTATGGATATATATTTAGAGGGGGCCCGAGATCCCCAGATTTAAAAAAAGGCTCTAGTGAGACACCTGTTGGTAATGCATTTTGTGGTGCACAGATACATAATAGGGTATTTGGTTGTCTCCTAGCTCTTTAACAGTATCTTTGCTAGGAGACCGCCTATGGATATACAGTATGGATATACAATTAAGTGAAGGAATTTAATATAAACCATTGTAATAACATTTGTTACCATTGTTCTCTTTGCCACTACTGGGGGAGCTATTTTCACCATTCGCTGCGCTGTCTGAATCAGATGTCTTATCATGTGACAACCTCTGTGGGAAAAGAAAGTGCATAGAATTTAAAAGACCTAAAGACAGAAGTTTGGCAAGATATATAAATGACAAAAAAAAATTATTATTATTAATAATATATATATATATATATATATATATATATATATATATTATACATATATATACAATGCACATGCAATAAACAAGCAACAGATGTTTTGCTTTAAATGGAGATTACTGGACACTGAATACCTTATAACAATTAAGTCTTAAGCTGGACACAGTTTGACGGGTTTTCCATTCAATCGACTTAAAAAAACAATCGTATTATGTACATCATTTAAAAATGTACTCTTTTTTTGGATAACATTTTTTAATTGGAATTATATACAAAATTTTGGTAAATTTCTGATGATCGTAAAGTATCTGAGTTTTCTAGATATTTTGATGGCTTTGGATTTGGTGGTACTATGGAGCATGCACACAGGGCTAAGGAAAGGAATCGATCTGCTTGGAATCTATCACCAAAAAACTATCCTATTTTGAAGCCTGCCATACACCCACAGGCGGGTGCCGACAGACGAGCTCCGATGAGCTCTGGAATGCAGCGTGATGACGTCATCACGGTGCATTCCTGGGCTGACTTAATCAGCGGGCACCCTTTGTGTGCCGGCCATTACCTTCAATGAAGACGCCGGTCTTCATTGAAGTTAATGGCATTGGCCAGAGAACATCGGACATGTCTGTTCTTTGGCCGCCGAGCTGTGGGGAGACAGGGATCTGTCGCCCCATGTGGGCACACGCCGACTGATGGCTGTTTTTGCCGACGGCACGAGTGCGCAAGCCCGTCGGTCAGTGCCAAAATTGGCCGCTAATCGGCGTGTGTATGCCAGGCTTAAGTCGAATGAATGAAAAATCTAACTGTGTACACCAAGTCTAAATCAGGGAAGTTCATCTCTTGCCTGGGGGCCAAATCTGGCTCATGGTGTCATTATATATTTTAAATGTAATTGAAGAAATAAATGGGACAGATGTGCCTTTTATTTGACTTCACATGTGCTGAAGTATTACTCTTCAATTCCAGATTTAATGTTTAAGCAAGAACTAAATTTGTTTTTATATAAAAAACAAAAACCAGAAGGAAAAGGTTCCTCAATGCAGACATTTAATATTTAGGTTGGCCCATGAACATGTCCAAGCTTTTAATGTTGTGTCCACTGTGTTCAAATTTTTCACCGCCTGAACAATACAAAGAGCTTCCTCCTTGTACAGATTACCCTGTAGAGGGAGCTGCAATCCTAAAGTCCAGGCTGTTCATTTTTGACTAGGTCTAGTAGTCCTCATATAAATGTTTCTAGTAATATAACAAAATATAACATTTTCGCGAACATATGGCGAGTTCGGTTCGCCTCCTATCTTTTAACATTGATGAAACTTTGACCCCTGTGAGTCACAGTCAGCAGACATAATCCAGCCAATGAGCACCCCCCACCTCACAGACCCTCACACCCCCTATAACATAGCAAGTACAGGACGCCATTACACATTCTGCTGGAGAAGGAGAGAGTTAGTACAGAGCTGCTGCTGCATAGGGAACCATTAGCTAGGGCAGTGTTCTGTGTAATCTGCAGTCT
>CM070034.1:39821541-39852317 GCA_036250615.1 Ptychadena robeensis | reverse complement strand
ATAACTTTCCCAACACTATTGTGGCCAGAAAGGGTCCCTTTGTTTTTTAAAATTCGCCTGTCCATTGAAGTCAATGGCGGTTCGCCGGTTCGGGAACTTTTAAGAATGTTCGCGTCCGCCGTTCGCGAATGGCAAAATCCGGGTTCGTGCCATCACTAGTTACCATTCACACTGCATGCGTTGCATTTAAAACACAGCGTTTCCGCATACGTTTTGTATGCATTTTTTATACATTTAAATGCATATGTAATGTAAAAAACACATGCTTTTTTGCATATATGCAGAAATGCATGCCTATAAAAAATGCATATAGTGTGAAAGGGCCCTCACTGTAATTTTTTTGCTAAAAGTGATAAATTAATTATTAGAAGTGGTTTATGTTCATAGTGGAAGCTTAAGGAGTATTGGTAGGGGAGAACAGTGTTTAATTTTCTAATGCAAGATCATAATTGTTGACTTGAGCAGTTGCATTTTGCTAAGGGTTCTTTTTTAAGAGTCTAATAATAATCAAACGAATGATGGAAAGGTGAAGACTTATGCCTGGCATACACATGCCGATTAGCGGCTGATTTTTCCGCTGACCGAGGGGCGCTCGCGCCGTCGGTCGGCAGCAAAATCGGCGTGTGCCCACATGGGGCGACAGATCTGACAGATGGCCAGAGAACGGACATGTCGGATGTTCTCTGGCCGATGCAAGCCGATGCCATTAACTTCAATGAAGACCGGCGTCTTCATTAAAGCTAATGGCCAGCACACAAAGGGTGCCCGGCCGATTAAAGCAGCCCCAGAATGCACCAGAATGCAATGTGATGATGTCATCACGTTTACATTCCAGAGCTCATCGGAGCTCGTCTGTCTGCACCCGTCTGTTGGTGTATGGCAGGCTTTAGCTATCATGGAATAGCTAGACGCTGAATGTTTGTGCAACTAGAGATGTATATAGGTCTTCAGAAAATCTCACCTTGTCCAGGTCTAGTTTATGCCTCAGTGCTGGGGAAGCACATAATTGCACTGAAGTTGGGCTACTGGCCTCCTTGATCACCTTTATGAAGACAAAAGGATAAATATTAATCATCGTTTCTACAAGCATGATTTGTAGAATTTTACCTAGTAAGCTCAATATCTCATAATGACTCATTAAAATTAGTTATTTATCTAATACAATAACAAGTACACGTGTTGCACAACTCATTCATTTGATTCATTTGTTATCAGTGCCAGTAGAGTAATGTGAGATTTTAAGTAATGTGAGTAAGGTCAAATTTACCTGCATTACAAATCTCAAAGCTGTAAATTGTAAAGTGTATGAAGGTCATCTGCACCCCGCTTAATAATCTGATATTATAAAGAGGAATGCATAGAGGAGCAGGATGCGGGGTAAACAGAAGAGGCACACCAATGGATACACAACAATTTATGTAACATTATATTCCAGCCAGCTATTTCTTACACACACATTAAATCTGTGTGTACTTTGTACCAAACAAGCTCATCATACAAAGAAAGAATTCTCACCCTCATCCATTCCTCAGCCTGTTCCCGACTCTGACACGCCAACACAAGGATCTCTGAATTGGGGAGGCAGAAACGTAGCTCGTGCTTCTTACGCCGGCCATCTTTTGGAACGTAGCTGACATTACACAGAGGCAGTGGCATCTCCAAGTGCGGATTCTGGTCCTTGGAGCTCTTGTAACACTACAGAAAATGTTCATTGTTGGCATTAGATAACATCAATGTGGAAAGTGCAATATAATTTTTAACTTAAGTTTTGTTAGTGCACAAATTCCATGTATGAAAATCCTGATTAATTATATATTATATTTAATTATAACTAAAGCTAACATGTAGGCATTTAGATGGCTAATGCTACATATTATCTTTTGAATCCATATGTTAGTTCTTTTTCTTTTCTACTTTTTCTATCTTTACATACAGTTTAACAATTGACTTCTGTCAAACTATCTGGGCTCAACATGGTTTTGTTAAAACAAGGTTGAAAGTGCTCAACTAGTTTATTTGGTTTATGTTAACTGAAAATCCCCCAAAAAAGGGATCACCACCAAACTTGCTGGAGACAAGTAGAGTTATGGGAACATTCCAAAAAAGTATTGTTCTAGCACATGTTTTTGCATATATAATTTTTTTTTGACTTTCTACTTTTTTTTGGAGTTCGCAGGTATGGCAGATCCCTGAAGAAGCGATACCCTGAAAGCTCAGGGATCTGCGATACCCTGAAAGCTCAGGGATCTGCGATACCCTGAAAGCTTGCTTCTCTAATGACTTCAGTTAGCCAAAAAACAGTATCACTTGAACTCCAAACTCTCTATATTTATTGGTGGCTAAAGGCCCCCATGCACCTTACAATCTTTCCATATAATTTATGTACAATCAAATTTTGTTCTACCAAAACCATGTAATATAAGGACATTTCTAATCCTTCCAATCACTATGTATTTTATCAGGGAGGAACCGGCACTACATAGTTGTTGGTAAATCTAATGGAGATTGTATGGATCGATCTTAAGTTGTATGGGGGGCTTTACATGGTACAAAACTCTACTATTACTATTATGCAAACAAAGCTAGAACAATACTTTTTTTTTATGTTCCCACAACCCTACATCTCCATTAAGTTTGGTGATGATACCTTATTCATGGGCCTTTGCAATTCTTTTTTACATGCATTAGAATAAAGCATATAAGCTTGGATCAATGAATTAGTGCCAGAAATGTAACACAGTGACAGGTATTAGGGCTCAGCCAATTCACACAACACTTTCCGCCTGTGATGTGCCAGCGACATGTGAAAGGTCTTTAATAATGCTTGTGCATTTTCAATGCTTTCCAGCTCTCCCTTCCAAATGCCTTGTTAGCACACTCCCCACTTCATTCACAGAACTCATAGAATGGTGGATGCAGGAAATCCTCTCTGGCGCTCAGACTGTTTGGATTTTGTTACAGAGTAACAGAAAATATTTTCTTCCTTCCTTCCTTCCCTCCACAGTGTCAGTGTGTTTGCTTAGGACTGTACCTTCTACTGCTAGTTAGTGGCGATCTTGCCATGCAGGATATGTGGTTTCTCTTACCAGCAGTTTATTATCTCTGATTAGTGTCAGTTGTTTGGCCCACTGACCAAAGCGCTTCTTTCGGAGGAGGAAGGCGCAGATTCTGCTGTCCCGGACCAAATGCAAAGATGCCTCTTGAGAAGGCCATTGGTGCATTTGACGCTGGGCTTTACCCTCCTCATCTTCTTCATCATACGACTCATAAGAACTGCTCAGACCATCAGACTCATTATCTGCATCAATAAGAACACAATTCAGGGCTTATCATATTGTGAGATCTCAGCAAATCAAGAACCAAGAACTGTAGGCAACTTATCCATGATTCAAAGTGGCTATACACGGTTCGATATTTCAGTTTGATCACCTTAAAGCGATAGATTTTTATGATGAAAATCGATTTCTGTCCACCAGGTACGATTGACCAAAAGTGATCGTAAAATTGATCCACAAATGAGCGGACATGTTGGTAAATTTAAGGCCTCCAATACACCTTACAAACCATGTAATATGAGGACCTTTCTAAAGCTTACAATCACTATGTCTTCTATCAGGGAGGACCCAGCACTACATAGTTGTTGGTAGATCTAATGAAAGTTGCATGGAGTGGAGTGAAGGTGCATCAGGGGCTTTAGTCGATTGTACAAATATCTGATGGGTTTTCCATGTATTTCCATCATTTTGTTTATGATCGTATTTAAAATCATAATTACGATCGTATTTGGAATCAGAATTTTGAACACAAATGAAATCTGAATTAGATTCGTATTTGGAATCCGAACTACAATCGTATTTGGAATCATAATGATGATCATATTTGGAATTTAGATTATGATCAGAATCCAAATTACGATCGTATTTTCATTTGTGCACTCCACTCGAAATCAATCATGTTTAACTCGATCACACTGTGTGGTGGTACAATCTTACAATACACTTTCTGTACAATCAACTTTTCTTCTACCAAAACCATGTAATATGAGGACATTTCTAAACCTTCCAATCACTATGTATTCTATCAGGGAGGCCACTTTACTACACAGTTGTTGGTAAATCTAATGGAAATTGTATGGAGTGATCCAAAGGTGTATGGGGGGGCTTTAGACTGTCCTACGATTGTAAAGCCACACAGCACTATCGATCCTGGAAAAGTTGACACGTGTATGGCTAGCTTTAGAGTCCACATTAAAGCTGGCCATAGACATCTCAAACCATGGGCGGCTTGTAGTAGATTCTGTGAGGAGTCGGCTACAGAACTGACGGAAATCCTCTGTGCTCCCCCTTCAAATTAACTGCCTACAACAGGATCGGCCACAAAAAGTACTGGCTTTTTGGGTCGAAACTGCAAGGTGGGTACCCCTGTAGTTGCGGGAGACCGACCACCATGTGTTTGGCGTGAGCATGGACACCAATCGATCGCCTGCAACTATGGCCGGGAATCGGCACGCCTATGTTCGGCTTAAGACCAAGGCCTTTGAAGAAATGTCTTCAGTTCATAGTAGCAACACATAGATTAATATAAGTCACTGAAGGCTAATGTATGTGTGCCGTTGTTTTATACCTTGAAATTGTCAAATTAGCAGTACTGTGCATCACAAGCCAGTGGAGTAGATGTCCAAACATACAGTAAGTATGACAAAAGTATGACAAAAACAACAGATGTACCAAATCTTTCTCAGATGGACACAAAACTGTTAAGAATAGGCACTTTTTCTAGTGGATAACAACATTTTAAATATGGAGTCCTTCTTCATAAGTGCAGCCACCAATCAGAGGTCCATCTTGTTCTCGTCTGACTTTAGTGAATTATAATTGGTGGTGTAGTGCATTATATTGAAAATAGGATGGCATACCAGAACACAAAAGGATTCCCCTAGTGTATGATAATATACTATGTGAATCCCACAGGGGCTTGTGCTCCCACCACCTTCAACTGTCAATCATCTCCATTGAAGGATTGAATTTCACTTTCCCTTTGAGATAGAAAAAGATCAAAAATTTTCAGCTGCCATCTGAGCAGATGAGTGAAACAACGTAATGGGATCTCCAGTTCCCTCTTCACTTCCTTTGGAAGATTACTTCCCACTCTTTTTTTTGAACATTGAGAGCCATCAAACCTTGGTCCTAAACATTCCCCACAATATAGGTTTCATTTTAAATAAGCATTTTGTTACGTTTAAAACTGTTGGAGGCCTGGATTTCATAATTGCAGTTCTATGTATTGTCACTTACATGAATGTTTTTGTTCTCCATTTATTTGAGTAAGGGGATAATTATTATCAGCTTCTTCATAATATCCATCTTCTATGGAATTGGGTGGACTGGAACTATCTGTGAACACATCAGAAAAAAAGTCTATGGAATATAGTTCAGTTGGTATCAAGCAAATCAATCATCATCTTGTAACAACAACACACATTTTGTGCAAATGTTAACAGGAAAACTCCACAAGTGTATTTGGTCGATGGGTGATAAGTGAAGCACATGTAAATATCTCATGCACCTGTTTCCACCATCCCAGCAGTTCCGCCTCACCCTGTCTGTACTTTGTATATTAGGGAATTCTCTCATTGGCTTGGCAGGGAAATGATTTAGACTAGAGGCACAAACACTCAACACCAAGAAGGTGGAAAATTCACCATGCCAACATGTGTTTCATCCACATTTTGATACACAAAAGTGGAGATGTTTTATTTTGTTCTAATTTATTATTGTCCCATAAGGTTATACAGCTCTACTGAGCTACAATTATGAAATAAGATCTTTTATAATCAAAGGCAAAAAGTGGAAACTGCTCCCCTTCCCACCTATGAGTAATGAGATATGGCTGCTGCTCATTTGCACATTTTCTCTACCTTAAGTCCCCAAAAAGGCCACCTCTCCTGGCTACACTTTGCCCCAGACCTTCTGAAAGGAATAGAAATATTGATCTTAGATCCTTATCCACTGACTGTCTCTGTTCTCAATGTCTTCAAAAAACAGACTCAAAACAGGCTAATTGGCATACTTTTTCCAAAACATTACCTCCAAAAACTGTGCAAGTACATGATTAGGAAATGGTAGTCATAGCTCATTACTACATGACTTTTCTCATTCAAAACTCAGTTTTCTTAAAGCACTGTTCACTTAATCGAAACAAAAGCTCTAGAAGGAAAGGCATCTATGCAGATTCACAAGTAAAACCCAAAACCGACAGCAAGATCTGGCCCACAGTCAATATCTTTTATTATAGTCAGCAGACCTGTCAACCTTACCGTTTTGGCCGGGAAAGTCAAGTTTTTAAGTGGCTTTCCCGGGCAAATCTCAATTTCAAGAAATCACAGATTTTTTCAGAATTCTTGAAATCATGCTGATCGAGCAGGGAGTGGGCGTTTTTCTACCTGCTAATGTCCCACCCCACACATTATCAGCACAAGCGGGGTGGGACATTAGCAGGGAGAGTAACACCCACTCCCTGCTAGATCAGCCGAGAAGTCCATCACTCGCGGTACATGGAAGAGTTAAGATCCATATACCGGAAGTGACTTCGGCTTCCTGTACGTCCCTCGGTTTTTTGGTTTCCAAACTTGACAGCTATGATAGTCAGTCAGTGTCTTCCTTTATTTTATATGGAATTTTAAAGCGGGGAACACACGGCTCGATATAGGAGCCGTTCGAGGTTCCCTGCAGCAGTGCGATGACATCATGCTGCGGCCCGGTATCAGAGGAGCTGGCGGCACAGCACTACTGTGTCTTCAGCTCCGAGGAGGACCCATGGTCTCCATGCAAAGCAATGGACATCGATCGTGGTCTACGGTCATGTCCGATATCCCTGTTTTCGAGTGGGATTGATTGGTGCTGCTCAAAATACTTACTACGAGATGTAATGTATTCCGTGAACTTTCCTGGCCCAAGTGGCACAGCTTCCTCATAGTAATCTTCTGGTGGAGGAGTGGTAGGCAAGGGTGGTGGAGGGGCACAAGGTGCTGGAGGAGGTGGAGAAGACTGTCTCTCTGCGTCTTTGTATTCATCCTGCATGTCTCGTAACTCTTGCAGGTCACAATCTGAAGCACAAATCCCGGAATTTAAACAATTAGGCTGACTTTGTGACCTATTGTTTATAACCTATAAATGTGTAGCATCAGTGTTGAAAACTTCCCATAAACTCTGTACCAAGCATGACCATTTATTGTATCCAACGTAGAGGGAAATCTCTCTATAAAGATTTAACAAGATGACTAACTCAATAACACTGCTGAGGTTACCAATTGTAACTAAGTGAAATTGTGTTGGGTGGCCAATTGTATAGTTTCTTAAATAGGAACAGATTTTTTTTCATCCTACTCTCCTGAAATGAACTAGAATACATAATAGGATATTGTGTACAAAGATCTTACAGATTTAATGACCCAAAGAAATGAAATGTAATATATTACAGCTTACTAGTCAATGGATGTGGTGTCTGCATTAAATACCCTTTAATTTACAACTACAGACAATACCTGGTAATCTTGCCAGAAATGCAACACAATATTATTCATCAAATGTTGTAACCTAAGGGCACATTTACATTATCCAATGTTTGAAAATACAGATGCACAATTATATCAACCAGCCAAGTCCACAAAATGCATTAACCCATAATTCAACTACTCCTGAAAGTGTAACATATGATTTTGGGAAATGGTTTATTGGACTTATTAATGCAAACATACCGAACTCCTCAAAGAGAGACTCCACAAAGCTGGTGCCATTGTGGTAGGCAGCGGTGTTCATATACTGAAAGTCCAAGTCATCGCCTGAAAAATAAACACAAAGGAATACGTAAATACATTATGTAAATAAAATGTGTTAATTAAGTATACATTTCAATGGTTAAAGGCCCCCATACACCTTAAAATCTTACCATACAATTTCTGTACAATCAACTTTTTTTCTACCAAAACCATGTAATATGAGGACCTTTCTGAACCTTCCAATCACTATGTATTCTATCAGGGAGGACCCGGCACTACATAGCAGTGATAAATACCTTCTAATCACTATGTATTCTATCAGGGACTATCAGCTACTAAACTAGTTGTTGGTAGATCTAATTGAAATTGTATGGAGTGATATAAAGGTGTATGGGGGGCTTTACGTGGATCTCAAGTCAAAAAGTTAGGACCTGTGCTCGACATTTGTAAATGGTTTTAAACAGAAATCCTGTAAATGTTACTTAATGTACTGAATTATTTTTGAGGTGTAGTGTATTCTACACCTATGTATTCCTATACCTATAGCTGCCTCAGAAAGCTAGCTAGGAGTATAGCTTTGAGGTCATTACTGTACTGCTCCATGTTTTTTTGCCTCTACTAAAATGTCCACCTAGATGCAGATACAATGTGCAAAACAAGGCATTTTAAGTCACAAATTGGGAAAGAATATCTGCAAAGAAACCGCAGGAGCATTCTTGCTCAGTATCCTCATTGTTAGCTCTAATTTCTGGACACCTAGAAACTTATAAAGTACACCTGTCATTGGAGAATTATGGGAGGTAATCACTAAACCTTTGAGAATGTTTCCTGGCTGCCAGGCTGATGAGCTGGCTTTATTTCTTCCTGAGTCACTGACCTGGAACAGAATGACGGAGTTCTGATACTTCCCTGACACTTATTTACATCAGAGATATTCTGGTCAGCACCATGAAAGGTATTTTATTACTCTTTAACTAACTAGCCCTGATACAATTTTAAATACATTCCATTCTGTTGTCTTTGTTTAGATAGATCTTCAGGTTCTTCAGGCGTTTGGTGAACTTTGAAACTCAGACCATTTAGGGTTCCATATTTGAACTTTGTACCAGAGTGGCATGATCTACATTACTTACATGAGAAATGTCCAACTCAAGACATCAAGGGCAGTAAATAAGGTAAGGTGTGGTTTACAAAGAGTTCAGACAACGACAATATTTACACAATTTAAGTGGGCCTTAAGGACTACAGATGGACTTACATCTACCCAACAAGTACATCTACCAATGCTTTGCTGAAGTTGTAAATCCTGTGCTTTACATAATAAATCTAGTATGTCTATTTTGGGATGTAGAATAGCTCATACCGGGTGAAGGCTGTAGCTGTCTCAGTATGCTGCATACCGCACTTTGCTTTTCCCGCGTGGTGGCACTGAGGAATTCATGATCCAGGAGCTTCAGCAGTACATTCAATTCTGGCAAAAGTTGGTCTAGAACTAAAGGGGAAAAAAGTGAAATATAAGCAAACAAGATATTATGATTTAAGCATTGTGTAAGTATACACAGCAATTCAGATTAGCATTAAGATAACAAAAGCCACGGTTAACTAAATTCCACTCTAAAAGGGGGTCCCTAAAGGCCCCCATACATGGGTCGATTCCTGAACGATAGCTGCATGCAGTCGGGGCGATCGTTCGGGAACTGCCCACCTTTAGTGAGCGGATAACCCTTGATTGAAACAAGTACAGTACATCCAGATTTTATCAATGATGTCAGTTATCATTTGATGCAAAAATTTACTACCCAAAACAGTTCCTCTACTTGGTTTTACCCTAGCTCCCTGTTTTACATGGGGGGTTGATAACCGCTTTCAATCTAACATTGATCGATCATACCACCACAAAGTGTGATCAATTCCTTTTTTTAGCCCTGTGCATGCTCCAGAGAACCACTGCATACTAATCCAAGGAAATACCTAGAAACCCCATCAGACACTTGAATATTGGACTGAAACTTACAAACACGTCCAATCACTACTCAACCCATTTTATGTTCCACTTTTGGCCAATCGAAACAGGTTAACAAGAAAACAACTTGCAAATGATTAACTTAAACAATCCGTGTGTGGTCACCTTTACACCCCAGGAAAGAGATCTCTTCTCACAGCACAAAATCAATTTGGTATTTTGCTTTCTATCAATAGTGCTGGTTAAAGACTTCCAGCTAAGGAAGTGCATGTGGATGGTAATACATGAATGATCCAGATGTTTAGCACCACTGTTTGCAAATGTATAGATACAATTACAAAGATATAGGAAGTGCTTATTTTACTATTTAGGTCCCTATATAACCACATTTTACATTGAACTCTTTTACAATCGAAACATATATTTGAGGATTTATACATAGCTCAGCATAATCAAAATCAGAAAAAGGTTAAAAGGTTAATTTCACAGAAAAAACTGAACTCAATAAAGTCCATGAACTTTCACAAAAATCTGCACAGCGGCACTTAGGAGGTCCAAGTCTATCTTAAGAGCTCTAAGTGGCAGGTGGAATGTGTGTAATGTAAAAAGTGTGTCTTAAACATCAGAGAAGTAATGCAGAGACAGGCATGGCGGTTTGCTTTATCTCAGCTGTTTACAGAGGCTGAACATCAAGACTCGGGTCATTGTATGACTAATAATGCAGTCATGGGGTAGCCTGCTTAAACATCTCAGTACAAAGCACTAACTGTCTGCATATTCTTTCTATCTGCCAATGTTATATATCTATAGTATCTTCTTGGATTAATGTTATCAGCTTCACATTCCAGCAGGTGCAACAAAAGGTTAACACAATACATAAAACAGTAACAAAGTAGCATGTAGGCTACCTAGAAATAGTAAAATTTGAGCTGTACATTTGGTAACTATATAACATAGAGGGATTTTTCAAATAAGCAACAAAAAAGAATACAGACTTCATAATAAATGCAAAAAGCAACACATGAATTGTGTATAAGTAAAAACATACACTGCCTGGCCAAACGAAAAGTCTCATTTATTTTGTTGGACCGCCTTTAGCTTTGATTACGGCACACATTCGCTGTGGCATTGTTTCAATAAGCTTCTGCAATGTCACCAGATTTATTTCCATCCAGTGTTGCATACATTTTTCATTTTTCAAGATCTTGCATTGATGATGGTAGAGTTTGACCGCTGCGCAAAGCCTTTTCCAGCACATCCCAAAGATTCTCAATGGAGTTTAGGTATGGATTCTGTCGTGGCCAATCCATGTGTGCGAATGATGTCTGATGCTCCCTGAACCACTTTTTCACAATTTGAGCCCGATGAATCATCGGCATTGTCATCTTGGATTATGTCTGTGCCATCAGGGAAGAAACAATCCATTGATGGATAAACCTGGTCATTCAGTATATTCAGGTAGTCAGCTGACCTCATTCTTGGAGCACATGTTATTGCTGAACCTAAACCTGTACCTATTTGCTTGGCCAACCAGTGTATAAACATATCCTAGGATATAATAGTTGTCACATGACACTTATTTTACACTACAGAAGGCTTTTCTTCTTTTTACAGAAATATTCAGGCCAAGCTAATATTTGCAAAAAAGGGACATTAAGTCTCCCAAAAGCATTGTGGAAAAATGTGTTCTGGTTTGACGAGATTGAGGTTTAACTTTTTCACAAGGACATCCTCCCCACTGTGAAGCATATTGGTGGCAGCATTTTGCTTGGGGGTTTTGTCAAGGGGGAAGAACTGAAGAACAATTTCGACAACTAGACCCTTTTGGGCCATAACCTTCAGGTATCTTCTAAAAAGCTAAAGATGAAAAGCAATTTTATCTTAACACAGCAATGACTTCCTGCATAAATCTAAACCAACAAAAAAATTACTTTACCAGAAGAAAATTTAAGTTTTGGAACAGCCTAGCCCAGCCAGACCTAAATCTAATAGAAAATCTGTGGGGTTATCTGAATAGGGCCCATGCACAAATATGTTCTCACAGTTCTTTATAAAGTTTAGGCTTATATAGCCAATGCAAGATATTTCATGTTTAAAGGCTCCCACCCTAGAAGACTTTGTTATAATTACCGTAAATTAAAAGATGTCTCAACACTGTATTAGATAAAGGATTTGCACATGCCATTGGCCTATAAATACACCATATGTACTCCCTGATAGTGATGGCCGTACTTCGGCCGTGTCCGTCCGCCCGTTCGCAAAAAAGTCAGCCGTCCGCCCGTTCGCAGACGGATTTAAATTCCCCGCCTCTAGGCTGGGAATTTGAATTGGAAAACCCGGATGTGACGTCAGTGACATCACATCCGGCACCTGGAACGCATAGTTCCTGGTGTGCTAACTTTACAAGCCAGTTTTTCACTGAAAGACCGGGTTCTGTACCCGGTCTTCAGTGAAATATTCTTCCTGTGGTGGGATCTCGCTGCTAATGATCCCACCGGAGGAAGAATAGAGGGCTCCTTCTCGAACACCCGTACTGCCCGCCGGCGAGAAGGAGGGCGAACATGCTTGTTCACGGCCGAACTGTCCACCTGAGTAGAATAGCAGGGAAATAATTTACAGAGTAATAAATCATGAAATGCTTGTCTAGTTTTTAAAAGCTTATATTAGGTTTTGCTTAACAACAAAATCTATTTGTATGGTGGATTAGCTACGGAAGTGTCTAATATCCTTCTTTCAGACGTGGCTGTTTACACCTTCTTGTGGAATGTTACAGAAGGGAAGAGATGGCTCGAATGTATGGACAGTAATAGCTGCCGTATTTGAGAATGCAATGACGGACTAACAAACGGCACTGGGGAACAACAAAGACCAGTAGTGTCACGTGTATGCTGTAAAAGTAGACCTGACAGTTATCCAAAATACCTCCCCCTGAGGTGCCTACAGAGTCTAACCTGTTCTTCTGAAAGATTTTGGGGTTGAGAAAATTGAGACAATACACTTGATTAAGAAGAATATGGGAAAGCCATATGTATAGGAGGTTGAAGAATTTAAGAGCCCGTGAAACAAGCAAAACAAACAGTTGAGGTTAGCCCAGAACTTAACTTTAGCCAACTTAAGCTAGGCACACACGGGTAGATTTGTAAAACGATTCGAGTACAATCAATCAACGTGCGCGGTCACGGTGATTGATTGTACTCGAATCTGCTTACAATCCTTCCTGTGTGTGCTGTCCTTCGAGGGGGTTCAATAGAGCCCCCTCGAAGTACATCAATTGAATGGGTTTCCAACATGTTGGAAAACCACATTCAATCACATTCAATCACCAGCACTCTACATCAAAGAATTTTCATGTACAGTGCAGGGAAAGCCGACATCATCACAGAGAAGTGACAGCCCGCGCTCAGAGCAGAGTGTGTGTGAAGGGGGGCGGAGTCAGCACTCCACTCTGCAGCCGGGCTCTATGGGGAGAAGCAGGGTGGATTTCTCTACAGTTTCCAGCATGTTCGGCTTTACAAGCTGGATGCCGTAGAGAACTCTAGCTAGCCGTCTTCATTGAACGGTAATCGATGTGCCCATGTGGTGCACATTGATTTCCGTTCAATTGATCCCCGATCAATCACAGCGTGGTGACGTCACCACGCTGTGATTGATTGGTGGTCGATTGCACGGGAATCTACCCGTGTGTGGCTAGCCTAAGTTATATGGCCCTGGCCACAATGTATTGGCTGAAGTTGGCAATGACTGAACAGCAACAAACATATGGTTTTTAACTATGCTGTGTAGTAGTTTTTCTTTAGTTTATGGGAGTCACAATCAGGGTCTTTAAAAAGTGACTGGTGTGGACTTATCTTCGAGTTCCTTCTCTTTAAGAACAAACACTGTGTCTCCTTTGTACCTCGTATTTAAGCTACATTCAAATACGGACTATGAAGTTTTACCTTTTTTTAACCTGTAAAAATTCCATCTACTATACATTCAGATTATACAATGTATATAGAGATCTATGACTGGTGGGTGGTGACCACAGAGACCTGGAAAAGCTTCTGGAGACAAGCCCCATGTAATCTCCTCACTTCAGCATTTTACCAGGCTAGATAGTAATAATCAATAAATGACAGGCTCTGCTATACAAACAGAGCCTGGGATCACAGCAGGTCTAGCAAACAATCCTGGGAAAAAGAAGATGAAGGCCAAAGAGAGTCAACAGGCAATGTGAGAGCAGCACTAGGCAGGGGGCAGGCACCTGGACATATCCATGTGCTGAAAACCTTTTTCCTTCCCACACCACTCCCTCATTTATTCCTGCTATCTAGACTTCCTTATGAACTTCTCATGATTGTCTGTCTCACAAGAATTCTTTCTTTCATTCTTTCTTTCTGTGAATGTTGTGAATATCCCAGCGCCTTTTCTCACCGTGCAGGTCATGTGACTACATTCATTTCTGAAACAATCTTTGGCATCCAGACCTCCTTTGTGTTTTCAGCAATTCTTTCTTACAACACATTGTTGGGTCATTCTTTACAATATGACTATACAAAATAATAATAACAGTAACAAAAAAAATGCATATCCAGGAGGACCCAATACAATGTTCATGCCATGGTGGTTGAATTCCTATTCAATGTCAATTAAAGGGGGTCCACATTTTTGTCTAGGTTGCCTAGATTTCGAACACTATTATTAAACTAAAATGATGGAACCCTCTGTCCGTCTGGAGCATGGTTATCTTTATAACAACATGGAGATCCCCTGTATACATGTGTGAAAATAGAAAAATTGTGTCCAAAATATTGACATAACTTCCAAATGTATGAGATAAAAAAGGGAGAGAAGATGACAGGAACAATTGCTCGAAGGACCCATAATCTTCTGTGAAGAAATTCAAGTTTTATGAAGAAGCAATCTGGTAAATTACATACGTAAGTATAATCCTTATTGGATTACATGGATCACAGCTTGGGGCCTAAAAGTCCCCACACACACATAGATATTTTGATCAATTGGCGCTTCAAGCACCCTGCGCGTTCACGGCTTTCTATCTAGCACCCATGTCCCTATGTCCATAAAATCAAATGTCATTCCTTTGAATGGGGACCGACTGAGAATTGGGCACCTAAAGTGGTGATCCTTGATTCCCATCCAATCGAAGTGCACCGAGCATAGAACCTTTCAGATATGGCACATGGCAGCCAGCAGCAATGACCACTGTTCTTTTCCTTCAACTCACCATAGAAGCACTGCCCACTGTCCGCATAATGATCTATAAGAATAGTTTGTTATTTAACAAATGTTCAATAATTTAGAGTCCATTTGGGACGCGTTTCGAGCGAATCTCTTTTTCTCTGGTTGAAAAAGAGCTTCCGCTCGAAATGCGTCCCATTGATCCTGTTGAGCCCCCCAGCATCTGTAAGCAGGAAGTGATCTCATCCCCAACCAGGAAGGGAGGCCATTCTGGAAAGCACATGGCCCTGAGAGATCAATCCTTGTAAACCTCCTTTAATGTGAGTATCTTGTCTTTTGTTTTATTTTATGTCATATTATTTAACCATTTACAGTACCTTACTTTGTTGTACTAGGTTTTGCGCCTCATGTCCTTGTTCCTATTTGTCTGTTACAGGGGGCCATACTTCTCCATTTTGAGAGCTGCACACCTACACACAACTTAAACACGCACCCCTCATACTGACCCTATTTTACTCTGTGATCTTTGCTTAGGCCCTAAACACCCACTGAGGGCCTTTCTGGCCACTGACATCACTGTAACTGTGTAATCACTGCTGACGGTTGTGCGCAACTATTTATTATCTTTCTTACTGCTAACTGCTAAAAGTTGTCAGCATGGAACAAGTGATGTTACTAACAGGTACTCCAGTTGAAAACAAATTCACAAAAAAATACTCAAAAAGGTAAAAACAGATGCCAAAGATACCCCAGAGGTTTGGGGTAAATTTACATCTTGAGTATATGCCTCTATCTTTGTATTTTATTTCACCAACCCTCCTAGTAGACAAAAATATGTTACATTATAGATTTAATAGTTCCATTTAACATAATTGATACATACACAGGCATGCCTAATTTCTTAGGTCACCTCCAGTGGTTGCCCTACCATTGGTGACCTAAACCTGGATGAGTCAATCTTGGTCTTATTGTGCATTTGCTACTGTGCTGGATGTAAATGAACATTTCACCCCCACCTTAGACCACTGCCCTTCCTGCCTCCCCCTGCTGTAAACACATCAGCAGCGAATGTATATCTATCTATGCAGAACTTCTGTTTCCTTCCATCTACTGGCAGCCAAGTGAAACAGTGACTGCAGCAGATTTCACTGAGGGAAGTGGCCAACATTTACTCTAGACTGGGAATGACAGAGATTTATCAATGAAAAGGTTTTCTACCTCCCTCTGAAAGAGGAAGAATGAACGCAAGAGGAAAAGATCTGCTCATGCCAGTCCGTCCAGCCAAGCACATGGCTTATGCTTTATAGTCAGTCAGGACAAAACTTTAAAATCAAAGTGCCAAAATACATCATGCTGGGCAATTTAGGTTTCACACCAAGGAATGGCAAATGGTCTTTTCAGTATTCGTTTAGATTTTTTATGTAGATAACCCTGCAACTGAGCTCAACCAGATCCCAAGTCAAAAACAGGCCATACACGGCTCAGATTTTCAATCAATCGACTTAAAACGATAAATTTTTTAGTCGATCGATTGTAAATTGAGTTTTGCCCACCTGGTTAAATCGACTTAATCTGATCAAAATGGAGTGAAAATTCAGTCGTTTTTTGATCGGACTGGATGGTAAATTTTGGTCGATTGAAAATTGGTTCCGTATTTTGAGAACCAAGTGTGGTCAACCAATTTTTGATCGATTTTTCTACCTATTCTACCTCAATTCTGATTGAAATTTTAATCAGACTATTTTGGATCGATTGTTATGTCGATTGAAAAAAAATAAAAATAAAAAAATCGATCAAAAATATTGTACTACATATGGCCCATGATACAATCGACATCAATTTTATACCGACTTAAAAATTGATCGTTTTAAGTCGATTGATTGAAAATCTGACCCGTGTATGGGCTGCTAAAAGCTATCCCAAGTCTGCTGACTTGTCAATGAGGAAACAGATGCAATACCCATTCAGCTACTTATATTACTGTAAATTCTGGCGTATAAGACTACTTTTAAACTCAGGAAAATCTTCTCAAAAGTCGGGGGTCGTCTTATACGCAGAGTGCTAAAACTTCTGAGCCAGAGGAGTCTGACTGTCATACATCGGAAGCGCCCTTATCACCCTTCCCTCTCTCCCTCCTCCATGTGTGAGACCAAGCCGAGGTGCTCACTAAAGGCTGTGGCTCCAGTGGCTGAAACTGGTATTGCAGCTCAAACACATTAAAACACATTCACTGTATCCTGTGACGTGATATCCGTTACATTTTTAATTGCCAAAATTCTTTGAATTAAATGTATACAAATTGTGTCACTTGGATAACCGCAGGTAAACATTAATATGAGAGGTTGCAGTTATGGGTGTGAAATTAGGAATGTAAATTACTAAAAAGAGTAGACATATGTAAGGCCATGGGTCCACTGCAGTTTCCCTGAGCTGGCCCAAAAAAATGACATGCGCCGGCACATTTGCCAGTGGATTTCCAGTGACTTGCAGGCAGTTTGCCCATGTCATAAGAATTAAAATTACCATATTGAAAGCAAATCTGATGTTTTTTAAATTTTTATTTGGTGTGTATTGGAAGGGGTAGTCTTATACCGGGAGTATACCCCAAACTCTATATTTTAAGTGGAAAAGTTTGGGGTCGTCTTATACACGCAGTCGTCTTATACGCCGGAAAATACGGTAATTTAAAATACATTTTGTTTTATTATACTATTTTATTGTTTTTGGGGGGTGAGGGGTTGGCTTGAAGTTGTATAGGCATGAACAGACCTAAAGGCTACTGGGATACAAAGGAACAGTCAGACCACCTTAAAGCTCTAATATGATGCCATGGTTCAATAAACAGCAAAGTTCTGCTTGGTTACATGTGCTTATTGATTTGAAGTGGAAAACACAAGAAGCAACAATAACAGATGTGGTTCTATTGATCCAAACTTAACTTTGACCACTTTTGGTTACTTGTTCAATTATCATCATACTTTATGTCAAACCCAAACCATTTTTCTTTTATCTTTGGATAGAGAGAATGGCTAGGATGTCAGATTTTTTTTTCTTTGTTCTCTTAAGGGAGCCTTATGCTAGCCATACACAGCCTGATAAATAGCCCGATCAACCAAGCTCGATCAAAGTTTTTTGTTAATCGGGCATAAATCGGGTTTTGCTCACATGGTCCAACAGAGATTTCCCGATCAAAATTTAGCAGAAAATCGGCCATCACATGATCGGACATATTGGAAAATTTTAAATCGGTCCGGTTACATCATTCTACTTTTCTTGTAGCGCCCGACTAAATGAACACCGATCATCCCCGATATTACTATTACTTCCCATTGAATGAAAAATTGGACGACAAAAATTACGATAAACTCCGACTATGATGTACGATCAAAACTGTTACATCGTTCAAAAATCATTTTTTCTATGTGGGGATTTTTTGTTAGATCATCCGAGAAAACGCCGATTTTTTTATCGGCAAACTTTGATCGGGCTTGGTTGATCGGGCTATTTATCGGGCTGTGTATGGCTAGAATTAAGGCCTCCCCACACGCAGCGAGCGGAAAATCTGCCACCAATCCAGGGTGCCCACATGGGGCGACAGATCCCTGTTGCTCCAAAGCATGATGGTAGAGGAGACTATGCCTTAGAGAACAGACATCAGTAGGCATGCCCATTGGGAAAATTCCTGTTGTAGCCTGTGATATTTTGTCATTTTTGATGCAATATTCTGATACAAATATAAAAAGGATGAATCTATTCATTGGGGCAGCAATAAAAAAAACTAGAAGGTTCTTGTACCTGTGCTAGAAGGTACAGGAATTGTGTAACCACTGTGTTCTAGTGTTACCACTGTACCACTGTGTTCTAGTGTTAATGCCAATCTAATCTGGTTAAGCATTATACAATATTACTGTATAATGAGCTGTAAATTTGTATTACCAACAACATATTCTATAAATTTCCCAATTTATGAATATTTTAACAAGATTTCCGACAACCAATTCCTATTACTTTATTTAAACTTGTTAAATCTACGTGGACGTTTACACAACTTCCTAGGGACCACACTGATATGGTCAACATATACACAGTAACAACTTCTAGTTTATTGCACTAAGCAAAAACAAACCAGCTCAACCCTTCCTGCAAAGACGATATACATTATCAAAAAAAGTTCCATTGTATACCTTCCAAGTTCAAAGGGATGTTGTGTGAACCTGTACCATATGCAAAAAAGATTACTGAGGCTTTCCAATCATCACCCTTGCCGCACAGAAAAAAGTAACAAGATGACACAGTGTTGAGAGTATGGCGGAGCACATCAGTAGAATGGAGTTTAGGCAGCAGCATGGGGCCACAGCAGTCAGTGGATGGATTAAACATTTCCTGCTGGCGTAGATTTCACTTGCTTTACTGTAAGATCGGATTACTCTGCAGGGAAAACACACTCTCTTTGAAGTGCTTTGTTTGCAAAGGGGCAGATTAATAGGTACAGATAGCCAGACCCATGAGCATTAAGATAAAATAGCTTGCAGGACTGTAAAGTTATACAGCAGACCGTACTGTATCTTAACATTGTTAGGAAGATTAATCATAAGTATACATTGGCAGATATACAATATGAACAATGGGATGAGAAGACTTCTGCCCATTCTTAAATCACCCTATTTTGAACATGACCCACAGAAATCTTGTTTTAGGAATGCAGACAAGAGAGAGTAAAAAAAGTGCTAATGTGTGTCAAAAGGATTTTCCGGGTGAAATTTTTTTTGCCAAAAGATTACAAAAATGTAAAAATGCATAACAGCCACACGTGGTTGAACCAGGAAGGACTGGGTCCTTGTAGATATCATTTTAGGTGGGAGGATCTTATAAGAAGACACAGGATATATCTGGGTCTGGAGCACCATTTAACTACCCTGCTTCTCCGCCATGGAGGCGATTAACCCAACACTATCACATGTTGAAGAATAACCAATTCTGTGTAAGGAAACTAAGCAAACACTTCGTACTAATACTAAACGTGGCTTTCTCTTCCAATAGCATAGCAGAATATCAGGGGTTCCAAAGGAAGAGAAGTGCTGTGGTGCTGGCATTTACAGATGCCAGTTGCTTATCCCTTCATGACCAAATCATAGATTGAACACAACAATCACTAAATGTCTACTAAATCCAGAAAGTCCACTAAGGCCAGCCATACACGAGTGTTCAATTCCAGATTAATCGACCGCAGCGCACGTTTGCGGCAACCGATTGTTCCAGAACAATCGATGGCTGCCCACTTTGAGTGCAGGGCCAGAATTGAGCAAGAATTAATTGAACAGTGATCATGTTATTTCCTGTTCGAACACTGTTGCTTTGGATGGTGACTCTTGATTCCCATCCAAAGTATTAAAGCAGAGCACAAATCGATTTTCCAAGGCCATGTGCACTTCGATTTTGCGTTTGTACAGCGATCGCAGGGGGAATCGCAACATTTCTGGCAAGCTAAAGTAAGTGTCAAGAGTGCATTAGCAGGTCCAGCCAGTAAGACCAAGCCAAACTCATTTGGGTGGAGGCCATCCAGCATCACTTTGCCTTGTCCTCCCCTGGCCTGCTCCTCCTCATTGGATTTCAGTCCTCGGAACCACATGAGTTTAGGCCCCCATACACGTCTAGATTTTTCTTACAATCTACTTAATTCATTAGAAAAAAAGGAGTATGGTTTTTTTTCTATATTATACCGGATGTGGTGAAAGTAGCTTCCGAGTCCCCCTATTCTTAATTGATTGAAAATCTATGGCAGCTCAAATGAATAGATCGACCTAAAACATTTTGATCGAAAAATCAGATATGCTGGAAATTTTTAATCGGTTGAAATGGAACCTTAATTCAATTACGCTTTCAGAAAAAAAAATCCCCAATAATTTGATCAAATATCTGTTACTACAGTTGGCATAGATTACAATCACTGATTTCCCTGACCCCCCAAAAATGTATCTTTTTAGGTTGACTGAATGACATACACCTAGGCATTTCCATCATTTCATAATCTCCTGCAAGAGTCTACAACTTGCATCAGGGCTGAGGAACAAATAAAATACTGGGACAAGGGACTGGGATGTTTCCATGACTCCTGCCAAGATCTTCCAGCATTGCATTGAGAAGCACACTGACTCAATGGTTTTTGACCGCTGGATTTAAAATAATGTCATATAAACTGACTAACCTTTATTTAATCTTTTTATTGTATTTATTTTACATGTTAATGGGTGGCCAAGTAAATAACAATATCAGCAGATAAATCTTTAAAAACATGGCCCCCACATATCAATATTCACCCATTTAACAACACACACTACCAATTGCAGCAAATGAAATAAAGTTGTCCCTTCAAAAACTTTTGGAATCCAGCATGTCTGGGAGCTGCGGATTCCTGGTCCTCCACTCCAATATGGTTGCACCTGCCAGCCTTATATGATTTCAGGATACAGTAATTACATTTGGGCTGGAGGGAGAAACCACAGAGCACAGTGGGGGGCTAGGAATCCTATACTCCCAAATTAAAGACATTCTTCCATCAGCAGCATCTCTGCAATACAGGAGCTCACTGAGTTTTAAACTATGTAGGGACATGTTTTTTAAACTTTAAGATTTAACAACAGTGATTTATCCTACTTTAACCTGAGATTCATAAAAGCAACCCTAGTGACATTTACTATGTACTTAATTTTATTCTCGTTCTATGCACCCTTCATTGTTTAACAGTACCATTAGGTGGAAAGTGGTGTTGGGATCTGCCAGTTTGCTCTACAAAGAGATTTCAAAAAGAATCATTTGATTTTATTTTGCCTAAACATTTCACAGAAAACATCTTCACAATAGTTTTCCTCTCAATTATCAAATGGGAAATCCGCTTGGTATTTGTATCATATTATTTTTAGCTCTAGGGTGTCCCCTTTCCTGAGAAATCAACCATTATAGCTCTTACTACTTCCTGCACATAGGATCAGCAAAGCAACATGACAATTGTTATACAGCTGTTAGAACACACAGATCACACCAACGTCACTCACAAGTCTGAACGATGCCCAGGATGTAATTGGCATCTCAAACAGTCAACCAGGCCAAGAGGCAGGCCAGAAACAATGTGAAAAAACACAGGATGAAGGTCAGCTTGGTACAAAAAACTGAAAATGTACCCTCTTACAGAATACTTTCTAATATAAACTACTTATTTATTAATTATAAGTTGTACTTATTTATTAAATGTATTAATTCTAAGGTCATGTAATTAAGTCAGTCAATGCACAGGTGTAGGTGTGTTGCATTGTGCTGCCATTCACTTTCAATGACCTATCAACACTCAAATGAACCTGCATCCTCATCCATCACATCTGCACAGTACCTTGAAATATAAAAACAGCTGGAATTTGCCTAGGAAACACGGTCAGAATATACAAACTCTTTGCAGGCAAGCCTACACAACCGATCTCAGGATACTTATGAATGATGTCCTACATTTCAGTAGTTCTCCGCACACTTCTGTTTCAATATTTTTATTAAAATAATGACAAGTGCAATACAAAGTACGGCAACTGCAAAAACTCAAAACCACAAGAGGGCCCATAATCACAGGTGATAAGCCATGAAACACATAAGGTGCCCCTTCACTGGTCGATACCTGTTCGATTGACGAACGCTGAACAAACCTGGTCCCCATCCCCATTGGTTCCCTGTTTGATCAACATTTCTTTGAGTGGGGTCCATCAAACAAGAGTTTTCACGTTCGATTCCCAAACTCGACCGCTCAGGAATCGAACAACAAATCAATTTATGTATGGGTACCTTTAAGACCAACTCATACAAAACTACAAAAAAATTATATGGGAACATAAACCAACCCAACACATCAGGTTGTAACCATGAGAAGAAGGTGAGAAAGAGAGGCTTAGAAAAAGAAACAAGGTCCCTGAAGAGGCAAAAAGAGAAAAAAGAAAAAGGTAGTATGATAAGGCAGCATATATATGGGATATGTCTGCTCTCCCTTGCTCCTCCATCAGTAGTCTACATAACAAGTAAAAATTGGGTAAAGGAAGCGTAAATTCTCTCTGTCCAAAGATGGATGGTCATATAAAATCCAGGGGTCTCACATTTTTTAAAAACTTCTCATCTCTGTCTACCAGGATACGCACAAGTCCTAATTAAAATCAAGTAAGCCCATATCCAGATTTCCAACATATTTTATAAGATATAATAAAATTATCTCTCCCAAATAATTTGCTGAGTAAGTAAATGGACAGGAAGTGAGTTGTCAGGAGGCTCACCAGGTAACCATTGTGAAGAGCTTTAGAAAAAGGCCCTTTTTATAGTTACTAAAGTGAGTCATGTTGGGGGAGCTTCTTTACCAGCTTAGAAAATCAGTCAGGTCTTTTTTTGAAAGGGTATGACCATGTTTACCGTCTATGTGATCATTCAATAAAGATTATACAGGTCCAGTTCAAACCCAAGCAACACTCATTCAGGCTGATTACTTCTAGTATTTTACAGATTATAGTCCAAGAAACAAAAAGGAACTACATGGAGCAAGTACGTTTAGGGTCAGTAGGGACAAATAGTGAACAAAAGCCCTAGTCTTCTGCCAGGATGTGCCTCCTTCACCCTAACAGACACATTGTAGACCTCTGAAGTCATAGCAGAGTGTGTCTCTGAGCATGTCAATCACTTAAAGCATTGCTATAATTATCAGCCAGACATACAGCATCCAGCCTCTACACGAGCCACAGTGACCCGGTGACCCGTCCAGTGCTAGAAAGGAATTCTGTGCAGATGTCAGTGATGAAACTGGAGCAAAAAGTGTGCACAGATTTTCTTTTAGCAATACTTATTGCCCAACTATCTGCAAACAATTTCAGAAAATATACAATGGAAATTATTTTTTCTTATTATCTGCACCTAAATGTGATCTTCTTTGCAAGTTAATTTTACCAGGATATATATCTATATATAAGAAATCCCAAAGCTTCAGGGCCCACTGCTTTCATCATATAAGAGGTTTAATCAAAAAAAGTTATGTTGATTCATAATTATAAACAAGCTAAAAGGAATTTGGTTATCATTGACCACTTGTTAATTTCTATAGTGCAAAAAATAATGTAAGCCCATCACCACTTGTGGGTACAGCACTGGACTGGCACGGGCTGAAGTTTGTCAGAGGACCTTTTTTCTTTATGGTTAAGTATGAATATATTGTTCATGAGTCCAAGGCAGAGTAAACTCAGCCCTGCTCAGGTCAGAAGACTATTAGGAAAAGTGAATCTTAAGCTGGCCATTCACGCTTCACCTTTTCCATTCAATCGACTTACCTAAAAAAATCAATCAAGTCAATTGTTCAAAAATGTATTCCTTCTTTTCCTACCAAATGGGATTGGAATAAAACAAAAGAACAATTGAGCAGTTGGTACGTGTTGGTAAATTTTGATTGTTCAAGTATCTGATGGGGTTTCTAGGTATTTGGATGGATTTGTATCCAATGGTATTATGGAACATGTGCACAGGGCTTAGGAAAGGAATTGATTTGTTTGGACATTATGTTGTGGTAAACACAATTTAAAAAGTCAATCAAACTAAAAAATCTAACTTTGTATTCCCACCTTTAGACTTTTTTTAAGCTGATCAGATTGCGATGTTAAAAGCCCCTATTTAGGTCACTCCATACAATTTCCAACAACTATGTAGTTCCGGGTCTACATGGTTTATACAGAACTTGTATGGTAAGCTTGTAATGTGTATAGGGACCTTAATACATGACATCATTGCATAGCATAAGCAAGTAATGATTTAAAGTTTTTATATAAATAAAGACTATTATTAATTAAATAATGCATATGCCTATAGCTACAATCCTAGGCCGGGTTCACACCCTTTTTTTCTGCACAGGCCAAACATGTTAAGCATATCCCAAAAAGTTCACATTATATCCAATGGGAACGTCAACAAATGCAATGAGGATACGTGTGAACCAACCGTGCCTGTGCCGTCCCTGTTCATTTGATCTCCAGGCACTAGGCGTATGGGTGCCTGACTGGGGGGCGTTGCCAAGAGGAGCAGGCATCAGCGGAAGTGACGCGAAGAGAAGGCGGGATCTTTGCGTCAACAAAAGGAGGGCGGATGTGACGTCGCCCTCTCTTGAAGAAGATCATCCCCACCCTCCCTCCCTGAATATTTTGTTTTTCATGGGTTTGGGGTGTGTGGTAGTTTTGAAGGTTGGGTGGTGATATATCGGGGATGTTTTTGTCGCAGCGGGGAGGTGGGTCCCTGGCAGTGTCTAGCAATATAGACGGATAATGGACTTGGGTGACGTGCTGGTGATAGGGGGCAGTCACTGGGAAAGGAAACGTTGCGCTCTTTTGAGGGTCAATGACCCAAGGTGGAGTGGTAAAGGTGGGGGAGGAGGCAGCGTTTTAGAGTACCCACCGTGCTGGTGTAGGTGTGGCAGGTGGCTGGTACATGAGGTAGAGGTGTGGTTAGTTTGGTTGGGGGCACTATCAGGGACAAAAAGTTGTAAAAAGTTGTAAATTTCAAATCTGTTTAGGCTGTGGACAATAATATATATACACTTTTTTTCTGAATAACGTTGTTCTGTGTCATTCTTTTATAGTTAAGTTAATTTGCACTTTAAGTAAGGTAACCGGATAAAGGGTCAACACTCCCACAGTAATTTCCCTGCCAACAGCAGCGGGCCATGGCAATGGAACAAGAGTAATCATAAACAAATTGTGATGGTATGGAGGGAGAGATAGTACAGTTCGGGTTCTGAGCAAAAAAGTTTAGTAACTTTACAAGCTGATCAAAGCTCAGGCACTGTATGGAACAGCCACTAAAAGGAATAGGTTGGCTCAGCCTGGATGCTGCACATGATGTTCAAGTCAAAAGGCAGTACAATAAACATTTAAATGTGCAAAAAAGCTAATTAAAATACACAGTATACACATAAAAGATGGCTTGGTCATTGAATATAAAATCCCCCTCCCAAACAAAAATATATGTTCATATATATGTATATGTTAGTTTCTAGCCATCATTTTTTCAGGTTTACAAAAGTATTTGATGACAACATCAGGTATTTAAGTTTTATTCTGTTTATCCATGAACCCCATAATTTCTCAGCATAGCCACAGCACATCTTTCTTTAAGAATAAGTCAAAATTGTCCATGTTCAAAGTCTCACAGAACATTTTATAACATATATAGGAGACTTGCATTCCTTTGTTGCATCATTAAACATCAGCAAACAGTACAGACAAACAGGTTCTCTTTTGACCATCCAGCGTATCTAAAAGGCTTCCTGTAAATAAATTGGGAAGCAGAAGAAGGAAGTTGTGAGAGGATCATTATTCTAAGCTATTAGCAAGTGGCCAATGAACTGAGTGAGCGAGGATAGGGATTAATAGAGTGCTTAGTTCCCACTCATTCCCCCAGGCACTGATAAGTGATATCTTTCCATTAAGACAAAAAAAAGAATTGTTTGTAGGCTTGGGGGTCAGGCCTTTAATATTTCACTTATGTGAAGATTTATTTCATGTTTGTGGTTTAGAGACCTGTATACAAAATGCCATATCCGCCCATCCGTAGCAAAGAAGATTGTTATCAGCCTGGGACCGTATCCACCTGCCCCCGCATAAAGACTCATTTCACAATCAGGCTTTTCTCTCACATTTCCCATAATCCTCGGAGGCCAATACATAAAGCTTTACTATGGTCACAAACCAATTTACAAGTGATTGAAACCAGTCCTGGACAGGCCACCTGTATGAATACAACTACAGAATTCCAAACAATTTATATGAGTAGTTCCTATAAAGTTCTCTATACTTCAATATAGTTATAGTAATACAGGCCTTTTGTCAATGCAGGGAATTTTGTATTTTACAATAAAGAATATATTCTACCATTGTAGTTGTATGTGTCAATGTGCAGTCAAAATGACCTTAGAATAAGAGAAAAGTTACAAAGCACAGAAGAGTTACTAAAAACAGACAAAAGCCTACTCTAATGAGTCAAAAGACTCCACAAACTTTTAATCCACCATGTTGCGTCAAACAACTCATCCATGATGCCCAATGGACCCAAGCTCTAAATAAAGGTATTTAACGGTATTATTGAAAAACTTGAGGACAATTAGACCATGTTACCAAGGCTTGTCAGAACTTGTCAGAAATCTGCCCAAAAGTTGTGTATTTGGACAAAATGCAGGTAGTTGGGGGGAATTGACAGGTGACCACCAAAACATAGTTGACAGCCAAGGACAGAGCAGTATAATTGTAGTTGACCCATAAACAAATCTTGATCTATATTCAGAACATTTGGCAAGATATACTTAACGCTCCATGCCCTGTCTGCATCTATCTTTACCTGATGACAACCCAAGCAATAGTCTTCAGCACTAGAACTGATATCTTAGTTTAAGTTTAGTTTAATCAGTGGTTTGGGCGTGTATGTTATTTTAGGACAAATCCCATGATCCCCTCAACCTATGACAAACTAACTTACGGTAGTTCTCATTTTTGGTTGTGCAAATGATTGGAACTTCCGCAGTAGAGGTTGTTTTTGCAGATTCCCAAGCATTTGCCTAGCCAATATATGTGGATAACTATTCAGAAATGCAGTGGTCTTGCAGTAGCCTTTTCAGTAAACCATGGATGCCTGCACTGCCCAACCTGTCATTGCGGTGACTCTGAGCGTCGGTCTCAATGACAAGCAACACGCCCATTTAATATCACTGGACTTGTAAGCTGGACATGGAAAAGCTGTAAATCATAGGGTGTGGGTTTTCTGAAGTTTCCCTATTCAAATGCATAGGAAACAAACAGTGGGCAATCCACTGGTTGGGCGTAATGGACGCATCTGCCCTATGAAAACATAACCTAAGTATGAGCGAAGCCTCAGGGATGTTTTGTTCCTGTTATTGCTGATGTTAAAAGTCTTGTTGTCCCTCAGATACAAAGTAAAGCAACAGGCAATGCAAAGTTTATTTTTCCCTATAAACAATGCTATCGTCAGGTTTCCTGTCAGATGGGCAAATTCTCTTGGACTGAGGCGTCTCATTGCTAAAAATAAGAGCATCAGCCAGTATGAAAACAACAAGTTAAAGGATGAACACATACTTGAAATATCACATGCAGAAGAAAAGCATCTAAATGTATTTAGAATATGATTTAAAACACAATGAATGGTGCAGCCAAGTGAAGAAATATGAAGATCCTGTTATTAAAAAATACATATTCCATGAAATCTGTTTTAACAACTATTGGGCAACAAGTTACTGTCAGTTCCTGACAGTTTAAGGGCAAACCCTCAAAGATTATATACAGACCAGACCAAATTTTGTTAACTTTCTGACTTTATTAACTACTGTATATTCTGGCGTATAAGACTACTTTTGAACCCAGGAAAATCTTCTCAAAAGTCAGGGGTCGTCTTATACGCCGAGTGCAGAAACGTCTGAGCCAGAGTAGTCTGCATGTCAGACATTGGAAGCGCCCCTTTATTTGGTTGCCAAAATTCTTTGAATTAAATGTATACAAACTATGTCACTTGGATAACCCCAGGTAAACATTAATATGAAAGGTTGCAGTTAGGGGTGTGAAATTAGAATGTAAACTACAAAAAAAATAGGACTTTTAAGGTTGTTGGAGTATACATATATAAGGCCTTGGGTCCACTGCCATTTCCCTGAGCTGGGCAAAAAAATGACACACGCCGGCACATTTGCTGGTGAATTTTCCGTGACTTGCAGGCAGTCTATGTCATAAGAATTAAAATACCATATTGAAAGCAAATCTGATTTTTTTTAATTGTTATTTTGCATGCATTGGAAGGGGTAGTCTTATACGGCGAGTATACCCCAAACTATATATTTTTAACTGGAAAAGTTGGGGGTCGTCTTATACACCCAGTCGTCTTATACGCCGGAAAATACGGTATTTCTACTTTTATTTACTGCTGTAAGAGAAATGCTTACAAAGTGATAGTATCCTTTAAGTACTAGAGAGGAACACGATAATGTAAAGAACTTATTTTTTTTCAAAATTCATTATGTGTCAATCATCAATTTCTTAAGTATTTCAAAACCTTAAACCTTTTATGGACAAGAATTACAACATCCATCAGTGAACTAAATAGAAGTGATAGCAATGTTTCTACTGGATCAGAAATATAGGGGATATGCCCCAAGGAGGACACTTGCTGTGGTGACTTTGAAGTGTCTTATCCACTTCCTGTTATGGCTTCAGGAGAGGTCACTTTAGGAATGTAAATTTGCCCAACAGTTTGACGTGGGTTTTACCTTTTCCCTACTATATCCAAAATATAATAAAAGCTTTAGCTATAGTTTACTGTTCTACAACTTATAAGATAGGTGCCTTTAGGAAGCTACATAACATACTTCCACTCTCATTATGGATGGTACATTAGTTGAAGTGGGCACAAGTTCATTCAACTAAATGGAGGCGATCGTCACATGCGATTAAAATTGCATCGGCCCCGCACCTGATCGCCTATGTGGAAACATAGCTTTTAAGGAATGAATGATGCTCTTTCACATCAGAGTGCATGTAGCTATTTTTGGCTGACCTATGTTAAGGGGAAAAACTTATTGGCCCAAATGGATTAGATAACTCTTGTTCTCTTTAAGATAAGCAAAGCTGGTATGTCATCCAGTTCTCTACCCTAGACCAAAGGCACACACATATCGAACTCATGTCTGTTATATCTATAGGGAAGTAGGATAAGAGAAAGGATCCCCCATGGGACTCTAAGTTGGAGCAGTGAGGGCTAGTGAGATAGACGTAGTAAAAACCAAATATTTATTGATATATTTTTTAAAAAGAAAGAGAAAATTGGATGTTTGCAGATACAGAAAACACACATTTGCCGTATGATACTGGGCAGATGGTGAATACACTGAACATCAAATATACAGTTTTCAAGTACGATACAAAATAATACTCCAATTTGTAGAGATGAGGCGGAGGATAAGGGGGGATGATTAAAGATGCACGTAGGGCGACATGTTTCGCTAACAAATTAGCTTCCTCAGGCCTGTGCAACCGGGGGTGTGCATGAAATCACTGTAGGAGGGGAGGAGCGAGAGTCAGTATAAATGTTACCGTGAAGTGTAGATTAAAGATCGAATCCTAAGTGTAAACATACCTCTTTATATAGGTATACGATGGGCTACCATGTTGTGTTTTTGCCACATCCCAATAATAATATGGAAAAGTTTAAGGTAAGAACAATTTCAAACCTCGAAGCACCTTGGGTCACTATGTAAACAACATAGGATCCACAATAAAAGCAGGGCGGGACTTTAACCGGCAAAATCGTATATAAATATATTCAAAATTTCGTCCAATAAAGTTTATACAGTAATTTAATATAGGTAATCAAAAAAAGAAAAGTTTTAACAATACAGTTTGTAGTAGTTCATAAATGTTCTTGGCGCGTTTCGCGGTATACACCGCTTCATCAGGAGAAAAATGTTTGGTACATCAATAGTTTTCTGTGAACATAAAGAGAGGACATATTAAAACCACCATTACGAAAGTCCCAGTGTACGTACCCTTTGAGTACATAGGTATAGATATCTGTAAATATCTGGTTAGGTTAGTACATCATATTGTCAAATCGTCACCTGTAAGGGGATAGATGCTCTTGTTGGTCACACGGATTTTCAGGAATCCAGGACCGTGAGGTAGGTTTGACCAAAAAGCGGCAACGGAGGAGGGACGCGGCGGACGACCGAAGCGGCGCCTGGCACGGGGAACGAGGGGCCGAATCCCAATGCCGATCCTGTATTATCTTGTTTGTATTTGTTGT
>CM070034.1:39795168-39821441 GCA_036250615.1 Ptychadena robeensis | reverse complement strand
TACATAGTGACCCAAGGTGCTTCGAGGTTTGAAATTGTTCTTACCTTAAACTTTTCCATACCTCTTTATATGATTGGAGTAAAAGGCTTCTCTCGTGAACAGAGGGGAGGAGAGAGAAGACGGGGCCGTAACGCCAGACCAGAAGACCGATAGTAAGCCCTTGCAGGAATCTGGGCACTCGGGGACCACGGACTGTGGTCTTCAGAGATACCCCTGATGGTATGAGGGGCTGTGGTGGCTAGGTCCTGGTGTCCTTAGGGGGCACTGAAAATGTAAATCACGGGTTTAAGGTGTGTACGATGTCCCACATAGACAAAAGACATACTGTATAAATCCGATGGTAAGGTTCAATATATTGGTGGCTGTCGATTCCACCATCCTATATAGGTGGTAGGGTCAGTGTAATCAAATTAATGACATCAGGGAAAGTTCCTCTATCGATATCATGGGTATAGTATTTGATATAGTGACATGAATACTGGCCATAATAGTGTAGAATAATTGAAATTTACCTTAAGGACATCAGTGGTTGGCTGGTGGAGGAGGAGGAGAGAGGAACAAAATCCGTGTATCCCGCTGGAGTGTGGATTCCTGGGAGCAAGCAAAGGCGGCCGTGGCCACCGTGCTCCTGCAGAGACTGACAGTTCCACACTTCAGTTTGGCTCTATATGAGCCGATAACGGAAGTGGGAGGTCAGTTAGCAGGGATCCGTAGCTCCACTGTGGGCGGGTGCTCAACAAGCGTCCCTGGTAACCCTGGTAGTCCGGGAGAGGAAAGGGGGCGGGCCAGCCGCTGTCACCGGCAATCCAATGCCCCAGCTCATCCGTAGGGGCCAAGGGATGGCTGACAGAGCGGGTAGAATCGCACGACGCCTAAGCAGCCGGGCGATCCTAAACCAGGGGAAGCCTACCATGTAATCCCGCCGGATAAAAATCGGCAGGGAGGAAACATGTGGCATTCCTCTGACGCGCCCACAGTAAGGGCAGTCAGCTGGTGTGTATATTAGCCCGATGGTTAATTTAATGGGTGAAGAAAAATAAAAATAAAAAGAGGGCAATCTATAGAAATCAAAAGGACATGAGTGTCCGAGGAGATTGGGCAGACTCTCGCTGTTTCCCGTCGCAGTTACTCATGCACATCCCTAACCGCCGACAATGTTATATGGTTATAATAAGGTAACTGTAGATGGAAAAATATGTCACAAACCATGATCAAAAATACAATACAATATAATTTTTTTAAAAAGTATTATGGTGTACAGTATAAATATAAAGTATCCCATGAGTATGGGTGTGTGTACTATCAAACAGGAGGATATGACGAGTTATAACTCTCAACAGCAGAAAATGTAAACTTTATAGTCTATAGGGAAGTAGAGTAATAATCGGGGGTGCACATAACTTTTTTAGTGAGCTCCTCAGAGGAGTACCAGGAGATGGTGTTTGGTACTCACCCCATATGTAGGGTGGTCTTCCTCATTGTTTTTGGCATCACCTTCCTGCATGGTAGATTCTGCTGCAGATGGACCTCCCTGTTCATGAATGAGCCTCCAATTAACTGTCTCCATCCACAGGTCACCAGCTGGCTTTGGGTCAAATGTAACTCTCACAGTACAACACGTTTGAACCGCCAGATCTCATACCTCAGTAGTGCAACCCTGACATTTTCTGGCTTAGTAACTAACCCCTGTGAATACTTACAGTGCTTTCCTCTTATCAGATTTTACCCTTATATATGCCTTTTCTGACTTTCAGCCCCCAGATCTCCAACATCCTTAGGAGGTCCAATCTTTTTTTCTTTTTCCAATTTTTTTTTTCTGAGGGGGGGGGGGTTAACAGTCCCAATTTCACCCCCAACCTTTCATAGTTATTCATATTTCCCTGCATTTATCCATGTGACATAAATTGTATACATTTAACATTTAGCTGTGGCCGCCCAGACACGGAGCGCCTCCAAGTTGTTAGTACGCATATGAGCTTTGTAACAATAATGCAGGTACGAATTGCTAGAGTACCACTTATGTGCACCCCTGGTAAAAGTGCATCCGAAACACCTCTGTGTGTATTCAAACCAAACCCAGGCAAAAAACATTTTTAGAGATATAATTGCAAATCCTTTGGCTTATTTAGTAATTTCTCTGACATTCACAACTCTGGGTTAAAGGACAAACAGTAATGCAGAAACAAAGCAAGGGTGCGGTACATAAATTCAGACCGTTTCTAAAGACCCAAAGGTATTATAAAACCAAGTACTAAAATAAGATTTCAAAATTTGTAAACACTCCTTCCATTACTAGCTATGGACTGCTGCAAAGCATACAGAGGTTTTTCATAGCTCATACCCCCCAACAATTCTCTGGATTTCTGACCCAAAAAGAGAGAGCGTCAATGGGCATGTTTTTTTTTTAATGAAGAGATGTCAACGAAATATCAATTTCACTTGACCAGAACTTGACCATGAAATTTTTGATTTTGGTAGAGATCTATAAAATTCCGACATCTTACTTACATCTAACGGGGTCCACTTCACCCCTTATAGACAGTGCTAGGATAGGGGACCCTGTCTAACGGGGTCAACTTCACCCCTCAGTGGTCCATAGAATATACAGGTAAACAAGAAAATATAAAAGTTTATGGGTCATGGTTATAGACAGTGCTAGGATAGGGGACCCGTTAGACAGGGTCCCCTATCCTAGCACTGTCTATAACCATGACCCATAAACTTTTATATTTTCTTGTTTACCTGTATATTCTATGGACCACTGATTCTATCTATCTGATGTATTGATGTTAACCATTCCAGCAATGCCATACTGTATGTTTTGTAATCATAACTATACAATAAATGTTCTTATATTTTACTTTTAATATATTTGACATCTGTATTTACTTTGTTCCAAATTCATGGCCATTAAAGTCCCCTAGCCCCTGAATTTCTTTCGGGGGGAAACCTTCGCTGCTCACGGATGCTCTCTACACCATGGGTAGTTTTCTACATATTATGGGGAGATATACTTCCCATCCAGGATCCACCCCTAGGATCCTCTACATTATGTAGAGAAGACACTATAGAGAGAAGAATAGCAGCATCAAATGTGTCTGCCAAGCTGGCTAAACCACCAGCTATGGACTGCAAACATGTTAATGAATCATAAATGGCTGAAGCAGATGATGCTACTCCAATGTCTAAATTTACCTATGGATGCATACCAATGTGTCTTCTTGGAGAAAATGTAACACCTAGAGCTGCAGGTTGGTAAAGTGAATCAGACAACTTTTTATGCAAGAAAGAATGGTTAAAACTTTTCCTCCCTAACCCATTCCCCTTCTATCCAAGATAACATTTATTTATTTTCACCAACTATCACAGAGGACCCACAGACAAATGGATGTCCCCATCAAGTAGGATTCCAGTACTCCGCATATTACTGTGAACTTTGCATAATCCTTTACCACTCTCCTGAAGTACATATTTCTAGTCCTTTATAGAGGGATTCTGGGGGACAATAAATGCACCATACTTTTGTTTTAGGTTAAACCTAAGCTTTTTTAAGCTAGGTTGCAGAATTTCCTCCTCTGGGAACAAACAATTTACAACAAGACTATATTTCAAAGACTCCAAAAGATGCAGGCTCCATCTATTGTTGGTAAGCCTCACACATTAAAAAGAACTTGTTTACATGTAAGCTTTGCTATTTTGGGCTTTTGATCAGTACACAAAAGGTCAGAACATAAAAGAAATAAAATTGGAAGGCTTGTTAATTTTTATTTCCTGGCATTTCACTAAAGAAACCAGGATACTATTTTTAGTTATACATCAGAATGCAGCTGAATCTTTAATTACTCCTAATATATATAAAAATATTGGTAATGATAAATAATAAAAGTAATACCAATAAAAAATTACATATATTGTGAAATATTATATATATAAAATTAATATATTAATTAATAATGGGATATTTAGTGTAAGACATTCAAATCCACCCACCCAAATTCAAGTGCTTGTCTAGTGTACAGGGACATAGCTAAAAACATTTTTTACACTTATACTGCCAGTTATAGTCCCTCTTATGGTTATTGGGGCTCCTGTAAAGAAAGGAGTCCGATAACTGGGTGCATAATTCTTGTGGCATTTTCTATAATTTAAGGGATGATGGCTTATAAACCTTTTTTATTCGCTTAACTGATTGGGAAATATATTGCTCTAGATTTTTTTACACTTACCTGGTGTGCCAGAAGTGACATGGTCGAGTGTCACTTCTGGTATTTGAAACGCAGAAGCGACATTCGACCCCGGCACATATCCATGTTCCAAATACTGTAAATTGCACTCTGAAGTTAGAGAAGTGAAAACTTTTCTCCTGGACCTCCCTCCCCCAAACCCCTCCTGGACCTTACACCCTAACCCCACTCTGTTTCCAACCATCTGGAACTAAGAATGAATTGGCTTGAACAGAGAGAAAAAAAAAAGAACAGGCAGTCAGGCCATCTTGTGGCGACAGGCCCATAGCGGTCGCTGATTATAGGTAAAAGTTTAGAGTACTTTATTATTTGGTCCCCCAGGGTCTCCTCCACATTTATTCTCCCCATCACTTTGTTACCAAGTCAGTCATATGCTCTATCCCCAAACAGATCTGGGTGGGAGACTCCTGCTTAGATTGGTGGCACCCTTGCAAAGGGTATATCAGCTTGAAGAAAGTGGCCACTAGGAATGAGGGAGTTATTAGAAATAGGAGTGAAGGAGTCCAAGCAACTAGCAGGATAACAAGTATTAACACGCAGCAATGGACAATTGGTGATGAGCGACATAGGCAATGTTCACATTTGCAAAATATTGCAAATATTTCACCTAATATTCTCAATAAATTTGTAAATTTGAGAATTTGTGATCTCCAGTCATTGTTACCTACCTTGTGAAAATCAGCACTTGTGCATGTGCATTTTGCAAATATATATCTAAAGATATAGCACTATATTTGAGATCTTAAATTTCAACTTCAAATTATGGAAGTGCAGATATTCGCAATAAAAATTCACGTTTAGTATATTCGCAATGAATGACACGTTATTTGAAAGACTGTAATGGCAAAATATAAATTCATGGACATAATGTTGGGAACACATCCATCATTACACCCTAAATAGATCAGGTTTCCAAACAAATAGGCAGAATTCCTAACTATAATCCTATATGGCACTTCTAATAATCCATTGTGAACATGACCCTCAAGCTACAATATAAGCTCACACTTTGTTTGAGGGGCTTGTTGCTAGGAGAACATATATTTTAATACAGAGGAAGCGAGAACATTCTTAGACAGTACTTAAAATAGAAGCAAATTGTATGAAGTATGTTTGTCCTATAGTGATAAATTATCCATAAAGAATAAACATTGAGACAAACTTAGGACCATGTAAACAGAAGTCTAGGGACATCAATAAAGAGCTGTATACACACACACAATAGGGAGGACTGGGCAGCCTTCACCTGGGATGAGAAGGAAATGATCTGTCAGAGGAAGGAAGGAACAACTCTGAGGTCATAACATTATCGGTCAATGTAAGTGAAGCCCAAGAGAGAGAACAAGTAAGAGGATATGACAGTTATGGAGACCAGGAAAGTATTGGCCGCCCTTTAACACCTGTAAGAGCCCCCATTACATGCCAAAAAAAAACTATTGATAGTCATCTTCTAAGTGTTCAGGTTAATGAGAAGGTACTGTATGTACAACTAATCTGCAGACCCTCAGAAGCTGTCTTCGTCCAAGACAACTTCACTCACAGCAAAAGTCAACAGATTTAAATGTATTGCCTCAGAATTGGTTATAGTCCACATAAACATCCATCTCACAGGTATAAGTAGTATACTTTGCCGTGCACGCTTGCAATCGCTGTTCAAGCAGAAAATCTTGAAAAAAAATTACTTCCAGTTGAATCAGGAATGGACAGGTCTATAAATCCTGGTTGATCAGGGATGCAGAGTTAAGAGAGGCTGCAAATTGTGGTGGTAGCCCCCTCCTCTGCAGCCGTCCTGTGTGCCTTTCTCAGCTACCTGTCAGCAGCTCCCAGCCAGTGTTGTGGGATATTTTCCGGTACCGGGTGTACACAGGACCAGGGTCCCCTTCAAACGGGAATCGATGTTCAAAGTGGTGCACATGAATTCCTGTACGATCGACCCGCAATTGAGTGGTGACATCACCACGCTGCAAACGATCACAGGTGGTTTGAGCGGATATCAACCCATGTATAACTTAACATTGAAATGTGGCAGAAATAAGCAAAAACATTTTATTTTGTGATCTAAAGAAGTAGCTTATATGGCCTCCTAACGAGTGTAATACAACTGTGTTTCCAATTTGTCACAAAGCTAATAAATATTAGGTCACAACACAACATTGGAATTCAAAGTGGTTAATCCTTTGGGTATTGTTACCAAATCTGAAAAATGGGATCTATTAAATGGTGATTAGAGCCCTGATAGATTCTACATATTGTCAGTCTATCGAACATGTTGATGAGAAGTTTGTTATTCTGCTGAGGAAGCTTTGAACCTGCTCATTTATTGCTGTTTTTGTAGCAGATCTGTGGCTTGGAGTTGTGTGCAAGTAAGAAACACCTTCTCACGGTTCTAGAATAGGCCAGCAATGCCTTGTGAAAACCTTCAGATATTCTATCCACCAACAATAAAATGTACATAGACACAGAGGTCGGGGCAGAGGTCAGCAGATGAGTTACTTTGCACTGGGTGTGGTAATCATCATGACATCTTCATTAGGGGAACATTCAAGACTAGATAGCCATGAAATTGGGCAAAGACCTAGAGCTTAAGCTCTAGCATTACTCTCACAGATAAGATTTCTGGGCTATACAAAGGGCAATGTGAAAATTTCTTTATGGCATTCTCCCTCCATTAAAGCCATTTTCCAGAGCCATGACAGTTCATGATGGCAAAATTTTAATTAAAACTCAGCTTAAAGCTAGCCATACACAATTTTTGCCCGATTGACCATTGATTTTGATTGAATATCGATCGTACCTATATGGAATCTTTGCACTTAATTTTCGTTTGACCAAACACGATGTTGAATGAAAATCAAATGACATTATAACACATTCGATATACATTTGATGTTTAACAGATCGATCAAAATTTACCAACATGTTCCATCACCTTTTTTGTTCATATCAAAAACTTTTGATCGATCAAACAAAAATATCAAACAGTATATGGCCACCTTAAGGGACAATATTTCACACTTAATGTACACCATGTATGACCTATGCTTCCTTCCCTTTTCTCCTATAATCATTAAATTACCCATGTTTACATTACATACTTTATTTTAGATTTGCTGAGGTTATTACTGAAGCTTTAGGCCTCTGTCTGCATCAAAGCCAATTCATTATGCATATCAAATTGCATATCAAATTGCCTTGATGACAAAGGGTTTTACTTTATGCCTAAAGCTAGGCATACACGGTTCTATTTTAGCGTTCGAACGGCAGAAAAACCGGCGTAAATCAAAGTTTACATCGATCAAACTTAAATCGTATACTGCACACATGGTTTGATCAGCAATAATAGTTCGATACCGATCAAAACATCGATCGGAAAGTGATCGGACATGTTGGAAAATTTTTGTCGAATTTGGTTTGTAGGTCAGGTCGATTGTATTCGATGACTTATTGTATTCGATCATTTATATACGACTCCTTCCTGTGTTTTTTTATTGAAACTAAAATCGTCTACTTTGGACGCATTACTATCATATTACGATCTAACCTTCCATGTGGTACTACTTTGGATTTATTTACGATCAGTGTCCAATGAAAAGATCAAGATCTAAAGTCAAATTGAAGATCGATCGCGCTAAAATCGAACCGTGTATGCCTAGCCTAAGTAGATAGATAAAATTATTAGAAGGTAAAAATAACCAGATTTTCTAACTGTTCGTCAATCCACACATGTACTTGGAATCCTTATCCACTATAAATACAGTCATAATTCGAAGACTTAAGACACTTATGGATCTTTACATAGAAACTTTCCAAATCATATTAGTTACAGCAAAACAGCTGCACTTCAAAAGAGACGCAAGGCTATTTAAGGTTTGTAGATGCCATACTTATATGTACACCAGTGGTATGTATCTAATAGGTTCTACCATCCTGAGAAACATGAATGGACTTTATGCAGCAAACGTGCTTAAAGATGAAGTTCCATGCAATGCAGACAGTGCTTTTTGTCAACCCTCTTGCAGAAATGCACTCCAGACTATTGCAAGAAATCAAAATCATGGGATTTGTAAGATCCCAGCTCTGCCAATACTCATGGTGATAGCAGAATTGATGGTGGTTTCTGGGGAGATCAGAAGGACTGCAATAAATAATACATTTTACACTGCTCAAAAACAATTATAGAAGAGTTTTGGAGTATAGTATCAAGTCAATAAAAATTCTGGGATACTGATCTTGTCAAGAGCTTCCAGCAGACAGGCAGGCACGCTAGGAGTGCTGGGCAGAACCATTGAAACAGGAGACAGGTCCTTAACCAAATGGCAAAAGTGCTGCCAGGGCCCTACAAAGTGACCTCCAATGGGCCACTGGAGTGAATGTCTCTGACCATTAGAAACAGACTTCATGAGGGTGGCCTGAGGACCTAATGTACTCTAGTGTGCCCTGTGCTCACACCCTGGTACCAAGGAGGGGATTTGGCAGAGAACACTGGAATTGGCAGGTCCAGCATCTGATCCCTGTGCTTTGGAATTGGCAAGTCCAGCACCTGCTCCCTGTGCTTTTCACAGATGAGATCAGGTTCAATCTGAGCTCATGAGACAGACGTGGAAGGTTCTGGAGAGGCCGCCGTGACCATTATGCTGCTTGCTACATTATTTAGCATGATCGGTGTGGTGGTGGGTCAGTGTTGGTTTGGGGAGGTATATGTATGGAGGTACGCACAGACCTGTACCTAAGGATAATATCCTTAGACCCATTGTTAGACCTTTTGCTGATGCAGTGAGTTCAGAGTTCCTCCTCATGCAAAAAAATGCCTGGACTCATGTGGAAAGAGTATGTAGACAGTTCCTGAATGTTGAAGGCATAGATACCATTGACTGGCCTCCACATTCACCTGACCTAAATCCAATAGAATATCTTTGGGACATCATATTTAGGTCCAACTTACGCTGCCAGGTTGCACTTCAAACTTAGTGATGGTCAGGACCTGAGAGGATATACCCTGGGATACCATGCGTTATCTCTTAAAGACCATTCCCCGGCATTGTCAGGCATGGATACAGACAATTAAATTTTCATCCATTTTTTTCCATGCAAGATCCACCTATGTCAGTATGTTATGGCAATGTGACAACAGAGTCAAGTTTAAGGAACTCAACTACAATGGGACCTTTGTAAGAAATTCACAGTGTGGTCTTAAATAAAGGACCAAATGACACATGAGCTACCTTTTTGAAAATATTTTGTTACCCATTTACAATAAATGTAGCAAAGGTCATCCCGTAATTATACCTTGGTCTCTTGAAGGGACACAAAGTTCAACACTGCCAGCGGTGTTAGTTGTCTTTTTTCTTTAATTAAAACTTTTTTTTACCCCAGTCATATATATACAATTTCAATTTTCCCTCCACGGTCACATCAGTCCATAGGTTTTACCCTTCTACGTGAGGAACCATCTTTTTTTTAATATGGTGCCGTACAAAGCAGAAGATTATATATCACAGAAAATAGATGTTAAAGAAGCCTCTCTACTTGGTCAGAATTCTGTATTTAAAGTTTAAAAAGGTACATGATGTCATTTAGTTCATAGAAGCCATGAACTACTCCGGAAAATAGATGTTAAAGAAGCCTCTCTACTTGGTCAGAATTCTGTATTTAAAGTTTAAAAAGGTACATGATGTCATTTAGTTCATAGAAGCCATGAACTACTCAGTATCGCAGTAATTGTCTTGTGATACAACCCAACAAAGGTGTACTTGTTCAGTGTTTACCGATGTGAAATGCCTTTGTAGCGGCACTGAAAGGAGATTATTGATATACAGTCATAGAAGTCCCGGCATGTTTGATACTCTGCAAATCTTTGTGTAAATAAAGATACATCACTATATGAATTATAAAAAAAGGGAATTGAGCAAGGAATAAGCTAGTGTTCAGGAGCTAGTGTTCTTCTTCGTATACAAAGCCTTCAGTATAAAGCACAGGCTGCCTGTTCAATATCAAGCCGAGCTTTGGACTTCTACCCACAGACTGGCCACAGAGCACCTGGGGGAGCGTGGAGAGCCAATGAATGTGCCATTGTGGATTCTGCCTGGGGGGAGCTCGCATCACAAACCAAAATGCCTTCTACTCCACCAGAGTATAGCACTTTATTCATACAACACTGCAGCATACTGAGCTGTATGGAAAATGCTGGGCTTGTTCCGTGACAGTAAGAAAGTTCAGCTCTGCATGGTCACTTCTCACTTCTCAGATGGCTTAAATTTAAAGCCCAACTCCAGACCTCAGTTTTCTGGTTCTGGATAGCATATCCACTTTTATTTTTCAGTTATGGTTTGTCTCCATTAAGACTTCCTCTCACTTCGGGTTCTGGCTCAATGAACAAAACTAGAGATAATGGAAAATTGTTTAGATGAGAATAATCTTACAAATCTTACTCAGGGTTTTAACTGCAGTCTTCATTCATGTGCTTGTTTCTTACTACAGTGTGTCCAATGATACTAATGCTAGCCATACACTCTGAGATAAAAATTAGGATCCATTAAAACAGACCAATGTATCCCGACGGCGGTATCGGTTTGGATCGTAATATTCGGCAAAAAAGCTACCACATTGAAAATCCAATTTAGGATCGTAATTTTTTTTTTTTTACGAGGATGTCATCGAAATTCATTGCCGTTTATATCGGCCATTGTGATGTATTTTTTTTTAAAGGGGAAGCCTCGGCAGTAATTGGTCGGTAAACACTATGAAAACAGTATGAAGTTTCCCGATGTTGCCAGACCAATTAAAATTTTTGAACATGTCCAATAAATTACGATCGTAAAAAAACGGCAATTACGATCGTAATATATCGATTGATCATTTTGCAATCGATGAGAACACCACCTTGGGAAACCTATTTGACAGGAGTTCGATTTAGGTTCGATTTTGACAGGAGACGATCGCCAAAAAGGTCTATTTCTCAAAATCGATCGATCACTTTCACAGGAAGTGATCGAGTGCCTCCACCAACATACTTCGATTGACATATGATCGACCCGTGTTTGGCTACCTTGAAGACAAGAAGCCCCTGGAAAAGCAGTGGCAACGCTTAATTTAATAAAAAAATTCAACATAAAATGTTTATACAGTACAGCAATGCTCATAGGTAATCTCTCCAACACTCCATGGTCAATGGGGGGAGGGGATCATAATGCACTGAACAAGGATTTTACCTTACTTATACGTTTTCTTATATTTGTCATGGGTAGGTTTACAGTTGTTATTTGATTCCTGTGCAATAGTGGCATCTGTGTTTAGTGTGGGACTTAGGGAAGGGCTAGGTGAGGGACCTGTGCATGGGTGATTGAACGGGGCTGGGGTTAGGGAGGGGTGCAGACATGATAGGTGAGGGTCATATCGGGGCCCAACAAATACAACTTTGCTAATATCATAATATGGACATGAGCACAAATATACCAACAAGAACATTCTAAAATTGCAAAATATTCACAAAAATATTTGATCTTAGTGTTATTTCACTGCCCCTCATTTAGCATACTTTTGGCAGTAGCGTGGCACGGACACATAGAATGCATCTCAACTACAAAATCGATATCCCAGATAACAGAATGTATACAAAACAAATCTGGAGGACTCGCTGACTTGTGAAGGCCTTGCACTGCCACAAATCATAAAAGACTTTTCCTTTGATCATCAGAATGATATTTCTTTGTGTTAGAATGGCAGAGTTTTGATTTAGCTTAGTTATGCACTTTTACAAGTTATTAATATTGCACAATACTGATAAGAAATGCTGATAAGCCACTTGAAATATTTCAGATTTCATTCTTGCTGCATATCTCCTCCACCATCCAGCTCTAGGTATATTGTTGTAAGGTCTGATAGTCGTCCCCCCCCCCCCCCCCCCCCCCCCCCCCCCACCCATTGTAGCTGCTGTTCCTGTGGTCAGAGGCAGCCCTTCCCTTCCCTTTCTGGGGGGATAGATCAGGTGCAGCTCCAAGGTCAGAGATTTCAGTTCAGAAGTTTCCTGAGTGATCTGCATCCTGTGCCGGAGCCAGGTCTTACTGGAGGAGGAGGGGGGAGCTGGGAGAGACATAGCCGGAAAACAAGGAAATGCTCCTATCCTGTAGAATCAGAAAGCAGGGTGGAGGTGGAGGTGCTAAGGGTGGGAATATCCCCGCTCTCTGTATGCTCCATGAATTTCATTTGAACTTTGCACAGTGGGGGGACAATGATAACTGGACTACGCTATCCACGCATTTTGCTGGCAATAGGTTATGTTGCGTCTGCAAGATACATATATACCGGTCATTGACAAAAGCCAAAGTGTTGAGTGGCTAAAGGGATTCTTCAAATTGCTAGTTCAACCCTGATCCAATGGGTATCTTCTTACTATATCACCCAAATTGTTACATTGATGACTTATTAACCAGTACAAACAATATTCAGCCACAAGAGCTCTTAACTCATAGCATCATCACATGTGTGGCTAGGGTCGCTCCTACTCTCTGGAACTTCCTCCCACTTAACATAAAAAAAAATAAGCCCTTAAACCCACCCCTTCAGTCTTGCCTATCCATCTACTAATTCCTAACATCAACACCATACCAACCACTCCCACCCATTGTATACTTGTACCTCAACCTCTTAGAATATAAGCCAGATTGGACAAGGTCCTTAATTCCTCCTGCATCATATCCTATAACTATGTGTTATCTTGTGTTGTATACCAACTCTAATTTATTGTAGAGCACTGCATAATATGTTGCTGCAAATATATAGCTCATAAAATTAAATAAATAATAACGCCTCTAGCAAAGGGGATTTCTTCCCATCACTTACTACAGCAACCAGAGGAGCCATGTTCTTAGTAAATGCCAGGGAGAGCTCCTATTGGCCGGTGGTTGCTAGTAGGTTAACCCTGGGAAGTTTCAACGTTAATTCTGAATATCAGATAAATCTACTCTATAGTCTGTATAGAGGTCCTAAGGCTGGCCATACAACCTTTAATTTTATATAAAATGGATTCTGAATATTTTACTTAAACGTTTGAAGTTATTCCTCCACTGCAAATGGTAAAAGTGATGGTTTCTGAATGAACTGGTCACACCAATTAACAAGGAAATAATAAGGATTTTTTAAAACTATCCAATTGTTTTTATTTTCATTTGAATGTCACAAACTTGGTCCAATGCATTTTAATCAAAGCAGAGAACAGCTGATATTTTCTTGGTCTGATAAGTGTGTAGAAATAATTGTTTTATCAAGATATTGTAATAAATATATGGCAAACATAGTAGACTAGAGGGTCTTATTTAAAGAGTGACCCTCATTTGAGCTGTGTGTACTTTCCAACTACTAGTCACTTGTTTGGTTTCTTTCAGGTAATAAAGTCACCTATTGAAGACAATTACTGCTATTGCCTGTGCCGCTTAGAACTACTAACAAAGTGTGTCAATCAACAGCAACGAAAGGACAAATGTTGTAGTTCGAAATTTTTTTATAATATATGTGCAGCTCTAGGCAGAAATAGATTACTCATACCAATAGCCAATCACAAATGTGCCTCTACTGTACAGCTGTAGGTTGCTCAAAGTCTATTTACACCCTTGCAACCACAAATCCATTGCCCACTTATGTTCAGCTGCTTAGACAGGCTTGACACTCCTATATTTCAGCAAGCGCAAACAAAGCTTCTTAATTGTCAGATTCATCACAACCCAAGTATGCTGCTTCACACAAAGATTCTTTGTATCACACAAACCCAGATCAGTGACATCAATGGGCATCTCTATCACTAAGGAGGACTTTTTAAAGAACCACCAATACAGTAATGTGCATTGTGACTAGAGATCCTAAGATTAAGGCCAATGCTTCAAACCCCAGTCCTCTTGGCTAGATAAAAGATGGTATTTCAAAGGCTTCATGATATGAACACTGACTATAACTTGAAAAACAATTATTCCTACATTATTGTTTGCAAATGGTCATGGGGTAATAGTTATTGAAACATAAAAAAGGAATATTAACCTACGGCAACACCAAATACAGTGTTGAAAGATCAGGGGTTGGTCTTAGCAGAAATGAATGTCAATATTGGTCACCTTGGCTGTTTCTGTACATGTTCATTTCCTTGACCCCTCAAAACGTTTAATAACTAACCAAAAATTCAGAATATTTAGCTGAAATCTTCTACTGTGTTCTAGACAGTGAATGCCTAGTGAGTTGTACTTATTTTATTAGGTTTGGAACAACAAAATAATATTTTAAAGTATTTATCTCCATCATAGTGCTGATTAGAACTCACTCTAGGAATCTAAGCTGCCAGTGCCAGAGTGCGTAGAAACACGATCCTCTGTCTTTATTTTTAGTAGAACAATTGCAGATGATAACATTTGCACTGAAGTCCTGTGGCATGAAGCACAGAGGCCACACACAGCTGGGGAAAGTATTTATAAAGTGTTTTGCTATTGCATGTCAGAACTGGATAGCAAAGAAAGCAACTGCTTGTATTAAACTTTGAGCATGATAAAGTGTTACTTTCACCTGTGAGGATGAATGGAGCCACAAGAGACTATATATGAGACTGGATGGGGACTTCCCAACCATAAGGTGTAAATCTCTTCTCAGACACAGCTGCCTTAAGAAGCCGCCTACATGTAAAGCTGGCCATAGACGTCTAGATTTTTCGTACGATTTCTGAAAGATCGACCAGCACGAACGTTCACAAATCAATGCACGTTTAAAGCGCAAGATCAACCGAAATTACAAGAAATTGCACAAAAGAATCGATCAGGCAGGGATCAGATATGTCTGTAATTTTTAGTCAGTCTATTGCGAATTGCAGACTTTACATCATTCCTATCGATCAACCCATGCAGCCTTATTCCACTTCTAAGCGTATATGGCCAATTAAACAAAGAGACAAAAAAATAAGAACAAAAATAAGAGACTAATTTGTGTGAAAGCCTTGTAAATTAAGTATTATGCTGGAATAGTGCTGGCCAAGCATGCTCGTAGCTGGTGATAAGACATATGGACCTGGAAGGACCATTATATTACTTTTTTAAATAACAGTTATGTCCTCCAAATGTGCATTGTTATATAGAGAATGCACATATACTAATATTTATGCCTCTCTTCAACATCTGGCTTAACCATAGCAATGGACAAAAACATCCAACCTGTCTGAGAACACCCAGGGACATCTGTTGGTGCCTACAAGATGACATCAACAAGAACCTAACATCCATCGCTGGTACACAACTCAAAGCCAAGACTCACAAATGGAGAATAAGGTCACTACCCCTCTTGGTGAGCCTTTGTAGGAGGTAAGGTTTTATGAAGCATCAATTCAGAAAACCTTCTTCAGTCATGGTGGTCTTCCTGTCATAATTCCGGACCTGAGTTGATGGGAAAGCACTGCTCTTTACTCTGATTCAACTTATTTATTCGTTTTCAATTTTTCACATAACATACACATTCCAAAGCCAACATTGGCTACAGTGATCTTTTACAATCTACATTTACATTTACACAGTTGATTTTTGTTACAGCCGGACACAGCAGTCATACCCGTACTTCTTGGTCAAATAAATTTTTTAGCTTTGTTCTTTTCTTTTTCTCTACATATTTCATTATCCCTCGTTCCTCCCTTACGTCCTTTGTTTTATAAAGGTGTTCCCATATGTCATCAAACGGCCCTGTTTTATCTTGTAGACAGGCCGCTATGTACTCCATGGTTCTTACCTCCATTACTCTTGCTAGTAATTCACCAATAGTAGGCGGGTGACTTGATTTCCAATGTTTTGCTATTAAACATCTTGTTGCTGTGAGTATATGTTGGAGCATTTTATTTTGTTTGTTGTTGAGGTTCGTGAACTTGACCCCTAAAAGATGGGTCTTAATGTCCACCACAAGGTCCCTCTCCACTAGCCCCCCCCCATTATCTTGTTCACTCCACTCCAGAGGTTATTCAAATTTGGACAACTCCAGAAGATATGTTCCAGAGTATGGTGGTCTTCTTGTCATAATTCCGGACCTGAGTTGATGGGAGAGCACTGCTCTTTACTCTAACCCAATCTCTTGGTTCAGAAAGCAATTGCAGACAAAGGTGTTAATCTAAATATATTTGGCTTTGACACTTTGAGTCATTAACCCACAATGAAAAGTGATATAAACAGTTGTGGGAAGGTAACCCAAAAGTAACTGAATGCCAAGAAATAGAAACAAACATTCTAAGAGAAGTCTTCTCTGATTACATGACTTGCAGAAATGTTCAGTAGATGATACTACTCATTCTTTGTGAATGATCCTATACAAGAATAGAAGGAGTACCTAATTGTTGGGTTATTAGAGTAGGTTGTAATTGCTCACACTTCTGCTACAAAGTCACCTGTGAGTGTAGCCTGTATGAGATCACAGGACGCCTTCCAGACAACTCAAAGCCTTGCCCCGAGCCTCTTTAATCAGTCCACTAAGACCCCCACTGCTCAATGTTCAAAGGATATGACACATACTGTGTCACAATGATCACTTCAATCTCTGTCAGGCAATTACACTGACAATTGACAAAGCTCTGCGTGTTACCTTTTCTACCCATGGTGTAATCATTTGCCTTTAAAAGTTGCCCTACAGTATACGACTGTACTGATGATAGGACTGAATTCTTTTTTTTACACTATACACTACATGAAGTATAAAACCAACGTCACATAAGGATGTAGAGAGATAGAGGATGACTGTTTGGGTCTTCTAATAGCCGTGGTTTACCTGCAATAGAATGTGAACTAAAAAAAAGCATCTATTTTATTAATATTGTTTTAAATATATTTTCTTTTTTTTACATTTCCTAAGGACACCTATGCTGAGCGGCCCTTACAGGCTCTTGCTCTGGCCCTCCTGGCAAAATACAAAACCATTATGGCCCACAAGTCAAAAAGTTTGCCCACTAACGCGGCCACCTCTGTCTTTGAACAAAGGCCGGTCGAACAGGTAAGGGCCATCTAACGCAGCCACCTCTGTCTTCGAAGAAAGGCTGATCAAACAGGTAACGGACATGTCTGTAAATTCTAGTCAATCACATACCTTTGGATGGGGACCAGGGTCATATAACCAAGAGATTCCTTGCAAACGATTTCTCATGGTTCAAACTAATTTGGAATATGTTACAAAGATATGGAACATAGTTATATTCCATCGTGCTGTTAGAAGTTATTTTAAGGTGCCCGTACAAGCATAGATATGCGATTGATCGATGGCCGATTTGAGCGCTGTGCACGTTCACAGCCATCTATTTAGCGGATCAATCCTGTTTGAAGACAGGGTTATTGGACATGACTGTCAATCACGGTCGATCTCCATTGCTTTGCATTGGCTGGGCTCGATGAAGAGGCAGTGTTGAGCCTAGAGCTCCTTCGATAATCGGTCTCAGCGTGACCCGTGTATGGCAGCCTTTAGTGTTTAGATATAACAAATAGGCATTACCATAGCAAACTTTTAGTTTTGCTTATTTAAAACTAACTGCAGAAATAATATCACTATGCACACAAACAAACCCCCACCATGTCCATCAGTATCTCCTTATATAAGTAAATCCACTTTGCAGTGTCTTCATCTGTCAATTCAAACCATATTCCGAAGTAATAACATCAGCCAGTCAGGTGGATCAGTCTATCCGCAGATGTGGCTCTAGAAACACATAGTTTTCTAATCTTCTCTAATTCTATTTATTTACAGAGTGGCAAATATAATCCAGTGGTTGTGGAGGTCTTGTAGTGGTCACATTCTTCTATAGCTACATAGTTTTGCTGCTGAACTTTCAGCTGAGTCAGGCAATACACTTGGTCAAATATGTGTTTTAACTTGTGTGTTTAGCTCTGCCCTTCACTTAGCTAAACGTACCATAGAAATGACTAATTTGTACACTGAGTACTACAAAGAGGAAGAGGAGGCAGACTGAGTGATGGGTATATTTCAGGTACATCCTGCAGAATTTCCCATATGTGATAGGTGCCTATGTAGTAATTCACATATTATACACTATCCTAGTATTGGTAATTGGACAAAATTGAACTTCAATGTTTGGTAGGCATGGAAGAATTAAATTAATCTAGGAAACATCCTTTTGTTCAGAAACACAATATGGCCACTTCTCCTCTCCCCAATATGTTCAGGTAGATGTGATAAAGTATATATAAATTCTAGACATATATGTTGGAAACAAACACTCCCCAGGCATTGAAACATTTGTGGTAAAGTTACACATTAGTCATAGTTGTGTGGGGGATACAATTGCAGCATGTTCAGGTAGGTGGGAACACTGCATCAGTAAGATAAATCTGCACAACATTGTCAGGAGGAACAAGTATTTATTATTATATTATGGATCACAGTATGGTTCACAGTGACATCTGGAAACACTGTGATTGCAACACTTGGGCGCCAAAAAGTGCTGGAGCCCAAACATGTACCCCAACTGCTTTTGGAGCATTTGCCCATAGGGTCAACATGGTGGTGCGTGCTTCTCATACTTGAGAAGCGCTGGTACATTGTCTGCAAGCAACAGACCAGGAGGCACTTTATGGGAAAGCTTATGTGTAAACGCTGCCTTAACGTACAAATTTAATTTGGTAATGCTTATATGTGCATAAACTTTGCAAAATACTCCTAAATTCGGCTAGTCAAAATGTTGTGACAATTCTGCATCTCTTCTGACCTTGAGCCATCTGTGCAAAGAAGGAATGGCTTAAGCCTGATAGAATACATAGTAATTGGAAGAGTAAGAAAGGTCCTCATATTACATGGTTTTGGTTGGTAAGAAAAGTTGATTGTACAGAAATTATATGGCAAGTTTGTATGGGGGCCTTAAGGCCTAGGTTAATAGAACTTGAGTGGCTTGCAACATTGGTCCTTTTGGGTAAATGAATAAAAATGTTGACAGATCTACTCCACAATTTTAGAAAAAACCTCATAAAATTTTTGAGGGAACCAACTCATGCTTTCATGGTTTGGGAATGGGACGGCCAACAAGATCATTGACAATATGAAGTGTCTGTGATTACATTTCTAGTTCTGTATATCTTCTTTGCGTTACATGTTGGTTTTCCACTACATATGACCAAAGCCCCCATCCAGAAATAATAGCAGGAAGAGCTTGACATTACATGGTTCAAACCATATGACTGGCTCAGCCCAGCAGGTTTGAATTAAAACATCACTTATATGTGCACTGACCTTTCACCCCTATTATTATATTTGATTTATAAAGCACTTCTGCACGGTTTTTGACTGTTTATCATATCTACTTCATGCTCTTTGTGAATTTATATCTTAAATAGTTGAAAAGACTTTTCTCTTTCATGGCAGGAAAATCCTGGCAAATAAAGAGAATCCTGGACATTAAATGACTCCTTATGTGGGCTTATGTGTTGGTTGGTTTAGATGACAATGTTTACTTCAGCTCCTAAGACGTGGTTTCCGAAGAAAAAAGCAACATATAATATATATATACTATATTACACATATACTTATATAAAAATCTAAATATAACAAGAAATATAGTTTATTACAGTAAAGTTACCTATTTGTTCTTAAATGTGGGTGGCAAGTTTTTTGATATAGGATAAGTCAGTGGTTCCCAAAGGCACTCATTTTTAACCTGTGTTTGAATGGGGAGGGGGGGGGGGCACCATAATGTTTCTAAATAGAAAAGGGGGGCTCTGCGAGGAAAGTTTGGGAACCATTGGTATAAGTTGATATAGTATATTGCACAGTAAGGCTATATCTCCATTTAGCGTTATAGATACGTTAATGCACACATTGAGTCCTATGGAAAAAACAATGTTTTTTTTAAATGATGTGCTAACACATGTATACACAAATGCATTGATGTGAACAAGAAGATCCGCATTGATATGGTCGCAATATGTCTGTGTATAGGCGTCCATTGACACAGTATTTTGGGCCAATGCTTAAAAATTCTCATGTTGGGCACACATCAAACATGGAACTTTTCATAGAGTGGAGACTAGGCCTAAAGCTAGCCACACATAGGTCCATTATTTTGTGATTCGATCACCCTTAAATGTGGGTGGTTTGTTTCTTTTGATCTTGACAGGAAAGGGATTTTTTGTTTGATGGATAGATATTCCACCAAAATTCATATTTAGTAGCAGAAGGTGATCTTATCAACGATCTATCGAGCAAAAGTTGATAGTCAAGATTTTAGTGTACTGCACAGTAAGGCCATATATCCATTTAGCATTATGGACATGCTAATGTGCACATTGAGTCCTATGGTTAAAAACAATGCTTTTTTAATGAATGTGTTAACATTTGTATACATAAATGCAACAGGAAGACCCGCATTGATATGGTCGCAATATGTCTATGTATAGGCATCCATTGATATCAATGGATGTGTTCACACAGTCTTTTGTGCCTTCTTTTGAATATGCAAGTCGACAAGCTGTCATAAGGCTTCCTCCAGATTCAAAACATCATAAAAACATGTATGTTGCAAGTAAAATTAGGACTCTGAGTATAGGCTCCATAACATTTGTTGTAGGCATGCAGCCATTTCTAGGAATTAGACTCCACAGTGCATAGGCTCAAAAAGTTGCAATGTGTATCTGTTGGGTTGGCCAGACATTTTCTGCGATGGAAGCTCTGCTAAGGACCAGGTTTAATAGGACTAGAGATCACTTTGTGAGCTGATTGCAAAGCCTCTGAAAATTTTATCATCACCAAATGGAGATGTAGCAAAGGGAACATTTGAAAAAAAAAAAAAGTTTTGCTCTAGCAAATGTAGTTTTTGCATAAATTAAGTTCAAAATCAAAGTTGAATTTTTTTAACTTAAGACTTGACTTTGAACTTAATTTATGCGAAAACTATTTGTGCTGGAGCAATACTTTTTTACCCCCAACTCTTCTCTACATCCCAGCAAGTTTGGTGATGATACCATGCTTAGGGGCTTTGCAACTAACTAAAAATCGTCGATATTATAGTACATGTATTCTCCATTGACCTGCATTTACCATTATTTCCTCAACATCCAAATTGTTCATTGTCCCATCAGCCACTAAAGGAACTCTCTCCTCTCAAGCCTGCCACCATACCTACTAATGCCAACTTGGTCAAGCTCCAGTTACCCAATAGTCATTTTTGGTTTGTGGTAAAGAAGCCAGGCAAACACAGAGAAAATGTTCAAAACCCCATACAGATGTTGTCTTTGGAATCATAACCATAGGTCCAATGTGCCAAGAGATGTAATGTCACAGCCAGCGAGCAACACTGATATGATACAAAGTGTAATCATGGACAAGCTGGATGCGCTACCTTTGTATGAATGCATATCCTACAGCTGCTGCAAGCCCGTCTATGGACACCTGAAAAGCCTCAGCTGACATAGCAGTAACATGAGACGGAAGGATTACAGGGGTCACTCAGCATTTCTGAGGGATAATGAATAAAAGTTGTAGCTGACTCACATTGAGCACCACAAACCACAGGCTGCACCCAAGTATTCACACACATTACATTTTCCTACACAAAGCCAAAGAACTTGCTTTAGTAGACAACAAAGGGTTCTGATGTGAAGTTAGCAATAGCAACCACTCACTCAGGTAATTTAATAAATATGGGTAATGTAATAACATCCCCAGATCAACCAATAAGAATGTTATTACGGAAGGATCACTTCCAAATTCTACTCCTTGTACCATATTATAAATGATATATGCCTGTGGGTTTACAGTCATTTTGGTCAAATGCATTGTAGTCAATGGTCGAAAGAGCAACTAAAAGTGACACTATAATAGTATTTAAATACAGAAGAAAAGGCAAATATATAACTACAAAGATATATTAAGTCATATAAATGAAATGACCCAAAATACCCCCAAATTGAAAAAGCAAAATCCATGCAAGTGCAGTCAGCGCATTCTGAGTCTTTTGAGGTCACATATGTAAGATGAACTTTGATGCTCCTTAGCCTTTCCTGTGAACTCATACAGACTCATACAGGTCCAATGTGGATGCACAGGAGGAATCAATATCATCCAACCCCATAGTCTACTCACCCTTAATCCTCTCCATGCTCCTGCACCATTCCCAGCCTTGGTCAGCAGATTGTCCCTGTCCTCTGCAGTAGGTGGATGGAGTGCACTGTTATGGATGTTGGGACTCTCCTGTATCAGCTTGTTATCTGATCACTGGGACTGGCCAGAGGTCCTCCTCCAAGTCCTTCATATGAACATTTCACCTTTCCTAATTGCTTCCCTATGAGGACTGCTGTCTGCCAGAAGTCTTTGTTGATGTGAGCTGCTGGGCTTAGCAGAGGTGACTGACTGCTCGGAGTCCTCAGCCCCCTCCCTTGACTCTGCTTGACAGGCAGAAGTTTGAAGCAACTTGGAAGGGTTTTCCTGTGTCCTGTGCCTCCTCCTCTGCCCCTAGATCAGAGGACACAGGGTCTCAGTCATTCCCCACCCCCTCCACTCCATAGCCCACACATTGCTGACAAGCTTTTCCAGGGAGGGTCTGCTGCTGAGGAGTGCCCTGCCTCACCCTTCTTTCCACTCCAAGAGCTCCTCACATTCTCTCCCTATGGGAGGCTGGAGCAGGCTTGCCAGAAATATACCCCATGTAACTGTATGAGAGACAGGTGTGATGGAGAGCTCAGACATCTGCAACTCTTCATACTGAAAGTGCTCAACAATGGTTCCCAAATGTGCTACTAGGAAGATGGACAGGACCTCTTTCTGAAAATGCGTGTTGCCTGGCAGTCATGCTGATCCTTTGTCTTCATGACTTGTCACTTATAAATCTACTGAATTGTGTCTAACAATAGGTCAGCAATGGTTTGGTATTCTCAGTATTTTGGTTTATGTTCACATATCTGAGGGTTAAATGAAAAACGTCCATTATGGTCTGGAATCATGTCCCCTATGGGGATTTGTTTTCCTATGCTGAAATCCATCTTATGAAGTTAACTAAAAATCCATATCTGTACAGAGCTTATGCACAAAAAAGTTACACACATGTTTCTTAACTGCACGCCATGCAATTCATGGTATTACTGTGCATTAATAATGAATGGCACTGCAGGGCACCAGTGGGTATTTTACCCATCACAGCTCAACCAAGTGAATGCACATGTGTTACTTAAAGTAGATGTATACTCAAAATTTTAAAATATATACTGGTAGTATGGTGGTGTAGTGTCCTAAAAATATACTCGCCTGCTGTTCCCTGGAATCGTATGAGATTCCATCTTTATTTTCCAGGCTTCTGGGGGTTAACTCGGGGTGCAATATCACAAGTAGCCACTGGGGGTGTTTATAATGGTTTTGTCGTTTTAATGCAGAGCTGAGATTTACGCATCTATCTCTGCAGAGAAGGCAGAGAAGAGGGACTGCAAGGGATCTTCTCAAATAATTTCTTAAGCTGGGAACAGACGGGACAATGTCATCACGCACGCCCGCTAGTCCCGAGAATCGGCCGGCACCCTTTCTGTGCCGCCCTGTACTTTGGCTGGGGACAGCCATCCCCATCCGAACTAATGGGATTGGATCAAAATTATCCATCATGTCAGATCACTATGCGATCCGACATGACGGCTGATTTTAGTCCAATCCTGCAAGTTGGCGCACCCAATTCCTTGCCGACCCGATCCTGATCGGATGCAGGAACGCGCACGGCATCTGATCGGCGGGTCGGGCAGGAATCGGCATGTCTATGCCCAGCTTAAGGTATGTTTTTTTTTTATTTTTATGCATTCCTCCCTATTATTAACACTTCTAGAGCCACTATAATACATTAATTAATTACTGGTGTAGGATCACTATAAAGCAGTGTACAGACCTGCAGATATGGGCCTCACGGACATATATCTGGCCCATACAATATGCAGCCATATGCAGGACAAATCAATCCCGCTCGAAAACAGCCATATCGGACATGACCATAAATACGGCCGATGCTTTGCCTAGAGACCGCGGGTCTCCAGGCAAAGCTCCTTGCCTGGCTCCTCCGATATCTGACTGCAGGGTACATTGGAGGGCTCGAATATCGAGCCGTCTGTTCCCCGCTTACGGCTAATTTCATACTTAGGCTATGTTACCACTTAGACGATTAATTGCCTGACGCTCACAATTTTCAATCACCTGCGGAATCGTTGTGAATCGCTTACACTACTTTAAATGGGCTTGTCTCCATTGATAAGATTGCATGTGTTTTTTTTCCTGTTCGCTCCCATAGACACGAATGGACGATCGCCCACCGGTAATTCCACAGGTGATTAAAAAATCGCGAGCGCAGGAGATTAATCGCCTAAATGGGAACATAGCCTAAAGCCCCCTATACACGTTCCGATTTTTCGTACGAATTTTGCCCGACCAACGTGGTCGGGAGATTCATCGATCGGGAGATTAATTGGATGCGGAATCATGTACCCGATACGGAATCATGTACCCTGCTACGGACCGGTCTGTAAATTTTGGTCGATCTGCTGTTAATAAATCGTGTCGGGCCGATCGATCGGTAATAGTTTGAATTCTGATTTTTCGTGCCAGCCAACCGACCATAACATTTTAGGTAAAAATCGGGTGACAGGATCGGACGAAAAATCGGTCGGGAGAAAAATCGGAACGTGTATGGGGGGCTTTAGTCGGGAACCAACTGCATTCCACTCCAGGCCAACCATGGGCACAACATGTCGCGTTTCCCCTCCTGCTGTCTTCAGGAATAAAATGGGATTCACTGCAAACCATGGGGTCAGTTATATGGCGGATGCAACTAATGTTTATGATTATAGATTTTTTGGTGTTTCAGTAAAATTACGCTATAAGGATGATTATTTAATATATATATATATATGATATAATATGATATAAACAAAGCTTCTGGGGTGACACCAGCATATATTTTCACAAGGATCCCTGAAATAACACTTCAACAGTCATAACCTCCATCAGCTGGACTTTCACCTAGTCATTGTCCTAACCAATTGAAATCATATGGGAAGACAATAGAACATCAGCTGTACGAAGGCTAGGCATTAGACAGTTTAAGTTTTAATATTATTATCAATACCATTTCTTTTAAACGATTTGTTTTATACATAAAAAAGAGTCAGTTATAGGAGATAAACCTCTTAACAGGGCAAATGAGGTCAGCCCAGGGAAGAATGGGTTATTGGTTGGATTGGTGATCCAGCTGGTAAATATTGCTATGAAGGAGTTTAAGTATATTCAATACATCTCTGTGCTAACTTCTACTTTCTTTGTTTATTTAACAGTTCTTTGTAAGCAAAGATTCAAATATTATAATGATACTATCCATTTAAATAAAAAAATATGTACTGCAGGATGTGATAATATGTTAATGTGGACACCCAATGTTCTCCAAATGTAGTTGAGAGTTGCCCCTTTCATATAGGCGGTGCCTGTTCACACTGGGCATGACATTGTACAGAGGGTGGCAGAATTGTGCTGATTGGCAGGCATAACGCTTGATTGAATGTGCAGATTTAATTAAATACAGAGGGTGACTACTTCCTGTTCTAGGAAAAACTACCCAGGCATGGTCCAATGTAGTCACCATTAGTGTTGAGCTTGAATATTTAGCTCGAATATCACCATTTCGCGAATATTCACAAATATATAATCGGATATCCAACGCGATCGCCTTTTTTCGCGATTTATTGCGATTATCGCAATCCCATTCATTTCAATGGATCGCGATTATATAATCGTGATGCGATAATTTTAAACGGATATTCTCCCACTGGAATATCTGAGCTCCATTGACTTGCAGGCATTGCGCATATGTGATCGCAATTGCGATTTGTAGATCGCAATTCATGCCCACAAGTGCGGATATTTGAGATTACGAATATGGAATCGAATATTATGGCGGATTTTCGCAAAATTACGTGAATTTGAATATTGTCTATATATTGTCGCTCATCACTAGTCACCATCAGAAAACCTTCATAGACATAGTACACTGTTGTCACCATCAGAAAACCTTCA
>CM070034.1:39781575-39795068 GCA_036250615.1 Ptychadena robeensis | reverse complement strand
TTTTTATTTTTAGGTAAATCGATCCAAATCGAACAAAAATTTATTGAACAGTGATTGGACATGTTGGTAAATTTCAGTCGATCTTTCAAGAATGGGTTTTCTAGGTATTTAGATCGATTTGTATCTGACGGTACCATAGAGCATAAAGACCAGGAATCAATCAGTTTTGAATCCTTTTGTAAACTATTGTTTTCCCCATCCAAAGTAATGACGATTGAACAGGGATTTACCAACATCAAACCCTGATCAATCAACATTTTGTTCAAACAGGATCAAACGCTCAAGGTGGGCAGTGTTCGATTCTGGAACGATCAATTGCTGCGAACGTGCACGCCGATTGAATCAAATGCAAAATCGACCCCTGTGTAGGTATCTTTAGAGTTTCATATGGATATGATGAGAACATCTGCTGTAATTTTTGAATAGTAACCTCAGGTATGCTGCTGGGCACAGGAAGGTGACACAAGATCTCTCATGTAAATGATGTGGTCTATAGAAATGGAAGTCAGAAGTCCGGTGTAGAATTGCCACGTACATGCCAACCCACTGCAATGTGTGAAGTTGTTGGCTCCATTCATATTCATCAATGCAAATGATGTTCACCCACATACTGAGGAATCCTCATATCATTGTACAGCATACTGCTCAATGTAATGTCTGCACTTCTACAGCACTTCATCACTCTGCATGAAAACCGAATTGTGTATATAATACATTACAAGAGGCTTCATGGGATGGTTTAAGCAAGTATTAAATCCAATATCTAAGTTCACAAAGTAAAAAGGGGGACACCAAAGGTGAAATTCACTTGCAGAATCAGAAGTAGAAAATGTGTATATGTATGTGTATGTGAAGGTGAAGATAAAATTAGTTCTTCCGCACACATCTTTATTTAAAGGATTATCATAGACCTTATCATAATGTATTGTGTGTTTTGCTTTAATACAACTGTACAAATAATACATTTAGAAGATTAGAAGCATTTGTAACCTGTTGGAAAGTCTCCATGCACCTTGGTCTATCATTCCTTGAGTGTTGCCCTGATGTAAGCTTTCTTCTACTCATATGAGATACAACTGTAGGTTCTGGTACCAATGTGAGATGGTTTCCTACTATCTTTGATGGATGTATAACACTTTATGACTAGCCTAATGGTGGCCATACACAGAACCATTATTTTACGATTATCACTCAATAGGATCATAGCTATCTATCTAAAAAAAACGTTGTTATGAAATTGATCAAGAGTATTTTAAAAACCATTCAATGGTGTGTTCAGTCATCCCTCAATTTCCTGTGATTGACCAAAAATGACAGACATGTCTGATAATTGAGAGCATGATAATCCAGATTATGTGTGCCAACATCCCGATTTGAATAGGCAAAATTTACAGAGATATCTCCCTAGGAGAGGGACAAGGGAACTTTAAAGGCACAAGTATATGAGTATAATTGTATAATTCTTTTTATTAAGAGTAGAACAGCAACCACAAATATCATAACAGAGTTTATCCTATTATGCATATTTCACAAAAATGATACAATATAAACATCCATGTTTGTTACACATCCATATAAATTTTTTTTTAAGTGTGTCCAGGTAAAAGGCACATTGCACCAGCCCGGCGCGTTTCGCGGCAATCCACTTCCTCAGGGGGTATCCGTGCATTGTATGGTATCTATATAAAGTTCGGAATACAAAGGCAAAAAATCAACACCATGGTCCGCAAGTTATAGTTAATTAGTTGTAGTATGTACATGAATCTTGCATTTACTCACTTTAAGTTAATCATATCATAATCGTACGAGAAGTCCTAGTCAATCAGCCATTGGCCATAGTAATGAGGTAGTGAGGTAAATGGAATTTGGCACTGCAGGAGAACGGGAGCAGAGAAATAGAAACCATGTATTGGTCAAATTCAGTATATAGGAGAAGTATCACCCCATTGAGCAACATACATATATAGTAAGTAAGTATAGTATATTTTTTTTCAAATATAATATAATAATATATAATAACCTAAGTGGTCATGTATATATATGTGGAGAACCCACTGATGCTCCGCATGCCATTATCAGAGACCCGGAAGTGGAAGTGTGGGCCTATTTAACCCCCCCGCCGTCGCCATGGTGATCGATAGTGGCGATGTAATCGCCGGTAACGAATTCACCTGTGCAACGTACAGACGCATAGGAGCACTGCCATAATCTGATCTTCTGATATTTCGTCCAATTTTCATTTGATTTTCTCAAATGTACCATGTGGACATTGGACGATTTACAGCGGATTTAAACAAAACAAAAAAACTTAAATAAACCATATACACATTACTCACCTACATTGGGTCTTCGTCCAGGGACAGTGACAACTTTACAGAAAAAAAACTTACCTTTCCTGGCTGCTCGCTCCCGCACCACCACGCCTGGAGTGTCTGATCCTCCAGACTTCAAGATAGAGAAGCGAGACTCTTCCGATCTCACTTGATCCATCAGAATCTGAATCGGGTAACTCTCCGCCCTTCTGTGTCACCCAATTCAGATGCTGCTGGCTGCAGACACATGGGGATATGGGAAAGTAGACGTCAGAAGTGATGTGTAATTACCCATGCTCTCTTGGGTCCACTGCGATGGCACATCATGGGGGAGGTTGAGCGTTGCAGAACTTCTAAAGTTTTACCAGGTAAGTATTTTTTTTTTCTTTCTGTGGTAGGTGTGCTTTAAGTGCGATCGATTACTATGATCAGCATTTTAGGTCAGGATCGTACCCTGTATGGCCACTTTTTTATATAATTTGAAGTGCCAATGTATATATAAACATGGCCACAGCCTACATACAATTTCAAAAACAGTTAAAGGGGGGTCCCCCGACAGTGCCACCAACTTTTTTCCGAGTTCCTTTCTCCAGCTGTACCAACCGTACCAGCCATTAGCCCTTCAATACCAGCTCGGTGGGTACCTTATAGAATGACTTTAAATACTGTAACATAACTGGGGCTTAAGCTCCACCTTAGAAAACATTTTCACCGGTGTTTGTGACTGCCCTTCTTATACCGACACGTCACAAGAAGCCTTCAAAGTCCGATTTCCTCCTGCAGCACTGTCGAGCTTCCGCCATGCTGTGACAAAATAAACAAAACAGGTTACAGAACACATAATACCCCAAACACACAGTCCAACCAATCAGGGAGGGAGGGTGGGTGAAAATCCTGATCCAAAAAGGATCTGCCCCCTGCTGACCCCTCCTTATCAAACTTCCTGAGCCTGCCCACCTAGAACACTCCCCCATTCCCTACATCCCCATCTCCGTTCCAAAACCCCCTGGTCAAATTGCCCTCCCACCTATGGTTTCAAACCGGTTCTGGGCATACAATCTTTAAATGGCCTTCATGGTCAACAGATGTCAATCCAGCAGAGCACCCTTGGTTCCCTATTTTTCGGACTATAAGACGCACCTGACCATAAGACGCACCAAGTTTTTAGAGCAGAAAAGCAGAAAAAAAATTATTAATAAGATTTCACAACAATTGGGTTAATGCAATGGATTAAATGAATGCAATATTCAATTCAGCCAGTAGGTGACACTAGCAGCAGTACACTCACAGCACAATGTCATCTTCCTCACTGACTGGGAGGAGGGGGGCCAACAGTTGCAGAGTCTCTCCTCTGCTCTCCCTCTGCCGATCTTGCTGTTACTGTGTCTGTGGGAGCTGCAGAGTGATTGCAGTTCCCACGGACATGGAGAGAGGGACAGATGGCAGTTCATCTATCCCTCACTTCGTTTCTTATACCAGCAGGGCTCTGGGATCTATTGGCATAAGCAAATATACAGTTCAGATGGAAGATCCGGACACCAGCCGGCATCTCTCATCTTGACAGCTCCCTGACTAATTTCCTTGCCGGGAGAGCTGGCGGGAAGCCGAGGGTCATGCATTCAGACCATAAGACGCAGACACTTTTACCCCCTGATTTTGGGCGTGAAAAATTGAGTCTTATAGTCTATCGACATTTCTATTATCAATGTGAAATACACAAATATGTATTATCTGCATGATGCTATGAAGTCACTGTAGATTACATCCATGAAGAATGTTCCAGTATCTTGTCAATGCCACCAATAAATATAGGCAAAAGAGGGTCAAACCCAGTACTAGCACGGTGTACCCAAGAATGTGTCCAGAACATTTCCCAGTGTCTTGTATACTGACATTATACTTTTTACAAGGCTACTACCTGAAAGTAATTTCCAGGTCCCATGTTCGAGGAATACCAGCCCCCTGTGTCATCATAACATTTGTATCCAAAGTACTCTTCAGGGCCCGTGGCTGCAAAGACTTACACGGTTATGAGTTTATATTAGCCTTAAACATTGATACCTTCTCTGTTTAATAAACAAATCGGTGAAAATATACAGTTTGGATAAAATTATTATTCTTACCGATCAGTTAAGTGTGGTGTTCCAACATTGTTTATACAACCCTGTAGGATCGTGTGTGTCTTCATGTTATGGGTATTATAAATTACACAGTTGTCATGATGGTGTCTCCTCATGTTGCAGAATAGGCTGTCATGTACGGACCATGAAATATGTCAGGAGGGTTCAACTTAAATAATCATATAGGAAAAATATTTGGGACTTCATGGGGCACCACCCCTAAAGCAACTTCTAATACTTATAATAAGTGCTGTGGTGCCATTAGACAGGTCTCCGTTTGGAGTATTTGAGGCATTGTGTGGAGCCAGCATAACATTCTCAGCAGGACACAAGTAAATGACATCAGAGTGCCGTGCTATGAAATACAATATTTCTTTGAAATGCCGTGCTTTCATAATCTCACCGGGAGGGATTGTATTCATTTTAAACAGTGTTTATTTTGGCTTGTTGCTGGTTTTGGACTTCAGATAAAGCAGCTAAGACTCAAAAACTCCCGAGGTTTATTTGTTCATGGATGAGGTCTATCCACCCTAAACAGATCTTTATGTTTGAGGTAGATTCTTCTTATGTCTTGCGCTTCCCACCTGTTTATTGTATGTTAAGAATGGTTCAGTATGAAGAATGTGGCTTGTAACCCAATGAAGGTTGTGTACAGGTGCGATCATTCCCAGAGGCAATGATCGCACCTGTACACAACCTTCATTGGGTTACAAGGGATACATGAATAAACAATCGCTTTACAGCCTATGCTCATTCAGGATCAGGTATGAGAGATAGGTTGGGCAGATTTTTAAGGCTGAATTCACAAGCGTGGTTGTTCTCTGTGTGATCACTCTCCAGGCGTCCTCTTGTGGCAAGAAGAGCTGATAGGGCATTCAAACTGTAATTTCTTAAACCCCCCGGTAGTCTGCCCATCAAATTGATTATCTATTTAATTGTTTGGATCCCCACCTTCACATTCCCAGCATCATAATGATGGATGATGTGAGGACCTAGGGCCCCCATTCCTGCATTCACATGGTCAATGCCCCCCCCCCCACACACACAAGCACACTTTCTCTGTGTCTCGGCAGATTGGCAAGGGCACTGACAGGTAAGCAACCCATAATGTAGCTCTGTAAACAAATTTACCCTGAGCTACAGTTGGGGTGACAGCCAGGGAGATTAAGGCCTTGTCTTCTGTTCATTGAAACAAAAGGTGTGATGCAGACACTGCTCCTTGTAAGCAATCAATGGATGTGTCAAACGACGTGTACAATATGCACCCGTTGTTTTTCACATGTGTTTTGTCATTGTCATGCCCAGTGGTTTGAAGGGGCATGATATTGTTGTATTACAATAAAAATAATAAATAATAGAACAATTTACACTCTTGTGACAGACTGGCCATCTGTCTGTGTGAATTAGTTAGGTGGTTCCTGGAAGGAGTCCGGGAATGATTATTTCCCAGCACCATTAGGTTGCTGAGAGTTTTTTTCAGAGTTTTCATTTTCTTAAAGGGCTCCCGAAATCTGGCATAGGGAGGAAGGAACTGGGTGGGCCTTCCTATTCTCCCAGGGCCCACTAAAGGGTTAACACCTGTTTGCAGGTGAGTGGAGCCAGGTGTGTCTCCACAAAAGATACCAGTCTGTCAGGAGGTCCTGATAGAAGCTGGAGACATGGCTCCTGATTGAAGTTGGAGACTGTGGGCTTCTAAATATAGACAGGGGGGAACACAAGGAGTTTGGGGCCCAGGCCTGTGGTTACTGGAGCAGCTGGTACAGGGGGGTCTCACAGGGAGTGTGATACCCAGGCCTGTTGCTGCTGGGAAGCCGAACCAAGGAAGGACGATTTATCTTGAACATTTGAATGCCAGGAGGATTGGTATTTTCAAGTGACTTTTTTTGTTTATTTATTTGGATCGTCATTAACCCCTGTGACGTTTTGAACTGTGTGCTCCAATAAACATGGGTAGGAGCCCTAAAACTATACAATTTGCATGGATTTATGCTTTGAGAGCACCCATTTGAGTGTGATCCCCCACACTCTTTAAACATGGCAGAGTGGTCCAAACCAATCAATGGGCCCTTCTTCACACCCAGTCCCTTTTTTTTTCTAAACTGCCAAAAGGCAGTGACAGAACTTTCCCATTAAAGTCAATGAGGATGGTTGAGCACCCAAACGACCTTCAGACGCAACATTTGGCATTAAATAAACACAAACAGCACCTCTTTAAAAAACAGAATATCTCTGCTCTTTACCTACTCTCATGACTTTAATGGCTTTACAAATGACTTTTATATTTTGTTAATCATGCAAAAAACCCACTAAAACCTCATGTGTGAATTAACCCTAAATGTTCAATGCCGAAGCTGTCCAAACACTAGATATTCACCTGTGATTATCACAAAAGATTATCTCAGAGAAAGTTCTGTAGTTTCTTTGTGTACGTTGTTTAAAGGAACTCATACAGCATGGAGGTGTCATCACACTGTGCTTGAGCGCTTGTCGATTGGGTGGGAATCTAGGTGCACCACTTTAGGTGCTCGATTCCTGTTCGATGGGTCCCCATCCAAAAAATGGCAGTCAAACAGGGGTTTACGAACATGTCCGTTCCCTGTTCGGCCAACCTATCTTCCAATGGGATCAACTGATACGCTCGAAGACAGGAATGGCAGCATTCAATGACCACATGATTGATGGCCATGAGAGCACATGGGGTGGATTCATCGCTCGAATTGCCCATTGATCGAGCGGCTTTCTACACGTGTATAGGTATTTTCAGGGTCACTATATACAATACAATCTCAATATACAAGTTTTGAACAACCAAATTTGGTCTTACCCAAACTATGTGATATGAGGTCCTTTCTAAACAATTGGACCAATCTATACCCAATCATGAAGGCCCTGAAACTACATAATTGTTGGTAGATCTAAAGTCTGAGCTCAGGGAATACTAGGGGGTTCTCCTGCACATGCTACATAAAAGAACCTTCCCCTGCAATCCTATGTCTATGTAAGGTTTACTGATTTACCCGTTTTGGGCAGACTTGCCCTTTGTTTGCGGATTATGTAAAAGATGAACAAAGGCAGCTTGAGAGAGGCAACTGTGTTTTAATAGTTAACATATCTGAAATACAAATCCAAGGCAAACAGAGATAAGAAATGTTGCAGAGAGAATATCTTTTACAGTTTCTGAGGGTTCTGTCCAAGCTGTGCTCTTGCCTCGGGTGCTTTTTAGAAAAAATTGAGGAAAAGCCAATGAAACGTGCTGTTTTAGTGGCTCACTGGGACCTCTTCGGTGTGCTGTGTCTTTAGGAGTGATGTCATGGCAGGTTCATGGCAGACAACAGAATCATAGACCAACCATTAGATTGCTGCACTTCACCACTTCTATAACTGTTGCAGTATATTAAAGAAGCACTCTACCATTCAGTATACCTGAAGATCTATATAAAATTCCTGCTATGGGTTTGGTGTATGCTCAGTGTATGGCTTGTCTTAGCTTAGTTTAAACTTTGCTATGCTGTAAAAAAGGAGACTGGACACAGGGGGCAATTTACAACTAAACATTTAAAGACAGTATAAACATTTGAATATTTCTGTAGTCATATTTACTATTCAGGGTACAGGGACCTTTGTATTGGGCCCTGAACCCCTGATATTTACCTTGCCAGTGCTCACTTGCTGCTCCTGCACAGTATAGTCCAGTGTCTGATGATGTCGCTCTTGTGTCATGTCAAAGCCCTTCAGCCTATTAATTGGCTACTAGACCTGAGCACTGTCACATACCCCTCCATACTTGTAATTATGGGGTATTCTCAAAGAAGAGTGGGAAGGGCATGCTGTATTGCTGGGTGGTGGTCTTTACAACTCAGGGTTTCTTTAAATCAGTTACTTTGCTTCAGTAGTATAGTTTATACTATAGTATAGTTTGTATAATGTTGCTAATGTGTTCGACCACTGCTCTTTTTATTGAGGTGGCCATCTGTGTTTAATATCCTAATTGTTTTTACTAGTTAAGACTATAAAAGATACAAGACTTTGTGAACATTGTCATATAACACTCCAGAACTCGGACAGCTTTACTTTTATAGATCAATATCTAACTTACTTTACCATCTAACATTGTAGGTCTTCTGTACACACGTACACTGTACACACATATTTTACATCATAACTGCTTTATCTCCATTGAGACAATGGGAAGTCAATGGGAGTGTGAAAGCAGCTTTCAACAAGACAGCTCAGAAGAAATACAGTCTGAACCTACCCGAAACATGCTAAACTTCCTTTAAAGTCTTTATATTTATGTCCTAATCTAACAGATATCCCCTCCAAACCTAACCCTTCACTAGTAAACCTCACCTATTAATGTTGTGATGACATCCTTATTAAATGACAACATATGTGAGCATTGAGCTATTGTCACATGATATCACCTACACATTATTACCAGTGTCTGGACTAGATCTACATAAACGTTATTATTAAAGCTATATGCAATTACACAATGATGTAGATACTAGGTAGACCAGTTTGTCCACATCCAGTCCTTAAGGTGGGTTTACACGTGTAGATTTTTTTCATTTTTTGTTCTTCGTTGATCAAACGAAACAATCTACACGTGTAAACCCACCTTTAATCCCTCAAATACGCACAGATTTAAAAATTTCTCTTTAAACAGCTTTAGAAAGTATTTTGGAAGATCTGAAAAATGACTGAAAACTTGTACATGATTCTCAAGGAATTGATTACACAACCTCGAGTTAGACAGAGGAGCTTTTTACACACGAGAGCTAGCCTCTAATGTTCTATAGACTGAGTAATACCCTGTTTCCCCAATAATTAGACAGTGTCTTATATTATTTTTTGCTCCCAAAGATACCCTACGAATACGGTACTGGGGTATCAGGGTGTCAACTTAAAATGACACAGGGGGATCAGAGGGGGGAATCAAAATGGCACAGGAGACTCAGAGGGGGGATTACCATTTAAGTAACCCCTTCTGATCCTCCTTTGTCATTTTGATTGCCCCCTCTGATCCCCCCTGTCCAGAGTTACATTACCATATCTTCAGGGTACCTTATTTTCGGAGGGATTTCAGCATGAGGCAAATATGTAAGAGTGCCTTATTTTCGGAGGATGCCTTCTGGCTTCATAAGAAGCATTTCAAGGTCCTGGTTCAAGATCTCAATCCCATAGAAAACCTTTGGAGGGAGTGGAAAGTCCGTGTTGCCCAGAGACAGCCCCAAACCATCAATGCTCTAGAGCAGTGGTGGGCAACTGAGTTGATATGGAGGGCCACAAGTGCGGCCCTTGGCATCACTAAAGGGCCGCACATAACATCGATCCAGACCCTCCCCCCGTCTACATATCTCATTAGGCAGTGGACCAGATCCTGACAGGCAGTCAAAACCCAAGAGCAGCCATCCCCCCTCATGTCCCTGGGTGCCGCGCTCATATGTAGACCTGGTTTCCGCGATCAACATTGACAATTTTACTGATGTAGGACCGCCTAAGTTGATTAGGAAAGCTGGATCAGCGTGTGACCACTTCACAGGTGAGTTTCTATGCCCTATGCATTAACAGTTAGGTTTTGGGGGCCGCATGTGGAGGACTAAGGGGGGCCGCCAAACAACACCCAAAGGGCCGCATGCGGCCCCCGGGCCTCAGGTTGGGCACCTAGGCTCTAGAGGAGATCTGCATGGAGAAATGGGCCAAATACCAGCAACAGTGTGTGAAAACTTTATGAAGTCTTACAGAAATCTTTGATGGGCCCAACTTACAACAGGTGAATAAAGTGTTCTTGTGAACTTACATAAATCAAATGTAATAAAATAAAAGGTTCAGTGGGCTGCATAAAATAAACTGAATGGTCGGGATAAGGCCCGCAAGCTGTAGTTTGCCCATGCCCAGATTTATTTATCTGTGGTCTGTGAATAAACAAGGTACCAAATGGAAATTTGCTTATTGTTTCAAGGAAGAGAAATTTAAATATGTGAAAATCATATCTACCTGCAAGTTTAATATTGATTTTAAGAAGACACAGCTCCTGAATCCCGGGCCGACAGATCAGTGAGTGCAGCATGATGATGTCATCACGCTACACTCCATCGCTGACAGCATTGGCGGGCACCTTTTGTGTGCCGGCCGTTAGTTTCAATGGGGACCCCGGACGATTTTGCCACAATGGCCGCAAGCGCGCGTTGCGTGTGTGGTGCCCTTAAATGAGAAATTTTAGTTGGTGTTGCACAATAAATAAATACAGTTTTTTTTCTAAGAAAGCAGAGGTACAACTAAAGCCCAGTTGGAATGATTCTGTCCCTCTTGGACGTCCGAGGGTCACTACTGTGAGATGATCATTGGACTTTGATAACTCTATGGCTTATCACCATATTGGATATCTCCAGGCTAGGAGTGCTAAGGGAAGCATCAGCAGCAGAGTGAATTTAAATTAAAAGTAGTGTCTACATCTCTGATCTTGCTTTCCATTTATAAGACCTTCTTATTTTACCAAATAAATGATCTTTGTGTGAATCAAAGATATGATTTCTGCTGTTCATAAATAAAAAAGATGAAATTACATTTGGTATGAATTTACTGAACACAAGATTTCAGGTAAAGGCAGTTCCCATTGTGGTCTCAGTCTGTTTCCCCACTTCACTTTGCATTAACCTGCAGTGACACCACCGGGTCCTACCAGACACATGGCACACTTACAACCTATCTGCCAATTGGCCACCTCATGGGAATTCTTGGAAATCCATATGGCTCAATTTCGATAATGCGTTGTAATAATGTTAAAGATGCAGGTTTACTGAAGTCTCTAAATTCTTCAAAACAGTGGCGCATAAAAAACAGCGTTTAAAAAATATAACCAAGAGTTGAAAATATCTTTCTCCAGCGAACAGCCTTGTCAGCTGTGAAAGGGAATGCAATACATTGCATAGAAGTAGGTCAGTGACCCTTCCACTTCTGAAAGGCTTAAAACAAATTCCAGTGGAGATTTTCCTATTATACAATAAACATACTGTGCGTAATAGTTATACATAAGATCTACATATATATATATTTATATTTATATCATATTTATAAATATATTTATAGAGGTGTACAGATTGAGGCACGTGGTGGATAGAGTTAGAAGAGTCTGGCTTGTTTTTTCAACTCGTTTCTTTTCCATAGTGCCAGGCGGTCAAACTCAGCTATAGTCATTCCAAAGACTTGATAAAACTCCTCTGCTGACAGATGGCGCTGTGAAAGGGTAAAACAACATAGACAATGTTACCAATATGGGGAAATAATAATAATCAAATATCCAATTTTTGGCACAATAAAACGCATAGTTTTGGAGAGAAAATATATAAGCACATACAGATAAAGTGAATATACAACATGTTCCAGCAAAGTAGGCAGGTCTGGCCCATAGATTATTCACTCTATATTCCTCCAGTCAAGCCAAAAGGCCAGTGCCAGGAGTAAGGGTTAAGTTCCAGCAGAAGGCTCTAAGGCTCTGTGCAGGGCTCTTACTTGCATGTGTCTATATACTAGCAGTATCCATCCTCTGAACACACTGACCAACTTATGTATAGACGCATTTTACAATCTGGCAACAACTAGTGTTGAGCTTGAATATCCGAATTGCAAATATATTCGGCGAATATCGGCTATTCGAGAATTCGCAAATTTTGCGAAAATGGCGGCAGATATTCAGTTTGAATATTCGCGATATTCGTCATTGGGATGCTTATGGGCATGGATTACGAAAATATATACGCAATGTGAAAATAAATAGTGACCATTCATCCATGTGACCATTCATTTTGAAGGCAATTGTGATGCGATTATAAATGCGAATCTAGTTTCGCAATCATGCGCAGAATCTTAGTAGAATTATTCCAGAAATATCGCGAAGTCTAATACTGCCTGATGTCGCTCATCACTACTTACAACTTACCCATGAGCAGTTATTTACATATGTGAGGATTTGTTTTACTGCAATGCAGAATGTTTATGTAAATACACAACTCATGTTGTCTTTATAGGTTTAATTAACACAGCTAGTTGGTCAGTGCGTTCAGAGAATGGGCATAGCTAGTGCTAACACAGCTAAGATCTCCCTCTTGGCAGTGGCCTGTTAAGGCCCCCATACACGTGTCGGATTCGCACCGGATTCCGGCACGATCGATTCCGGGCGCGTGCACGCGAAACGATCATGCCGGAATCGCATGCAGCCCACCTGGTCCGATCGTTCGCGTCCGATTGATCAGGGGCTCAGAATCGGATCCGACGGAGAACCAACATGTTGGTCTTTCTCATGCGATTCTGTCCGGATCAGGGGGAGTTGCCAGTTGTGAGGTGGACAATCGGACACGGATCCGTCCCGGAATCTGTTGGACAAGGTGGTATGCTGCGATGGATACTCTTAATTGGCGGATTGATCACACCTGCGATTCCCGGCAGAATCGCCGGAATCGATCGGATGATGAATCGATTGGACATGGAATCCGACACGTGTATGGCTAGCTTTAGCTTGTCTGGAGGGAATGGAACAAATGTCTCCTGGGATGCAGAACTATTGCTCCCATGATGTAACTTAAAAAAAAAGGTTTCATTTTGGTCCATAAGACGCACAAATATTTCTCCATTGATTTAATTATTGTATATATATATATATATATATATATATATATATATTATGGTACATAGAATGTAAAGAAAGTGTTATATTTAAAAAATTTGGAAAGAAGCCAGATCATATTTAAAGAGGTTAATATGTGTCATCAGAGAGTTTAACAAAAAAGAGGGGCGAAAGTCTGAGGGTTTTAGACAAAAGGAAGAGAAATACGTCTGAGCTTTTCTTCAGAATAGAAAAGCCAGGTTCTGCTGACATACTATGGGGGTCTAGTTTGCCTGTACTTTTCCTTATGAAATTACCCTATTTTGTTCCTTTGTCTCCCAAACCCAATGAGGACCCACTAGAGTAATTCCTGTTTGTAAACGTAATTGTAACTTGTGCTGGCCATACACTCTGAGATAAAAATGAGGATCGAGTAAAACCAACCAATAAATGCAT
>CM070034.1:39725655-39736887 GCA_036250615.1 Ptychadena robeensis | reverse complement strand
AGACCACGAGGTTCCAGAGAGTTAAGAGAATGAGAGAGATCGAAGAGAGATTTTTGTGAAGACTGAGATGATTGGAAAGGTATATATCATGGATATGTTAGGCCGGCCTACTCGAGAATTACCTATGTGATTGGAAGGTATATATCACTGCTATTAGTGCCACGTCCACCCTGGTAGACAACTAGTGATTGGAAGGCCATGCGCCTCCCCCGCATAGAAACATAGGACTGGAAAAGTCTATTATCAACTGCATATGTAGGCCGTGTCTCATCCCTGACTAGAATCCATAGTGATGGAATGTATATATCACCTGCTATTTTCATTTTAGTGCCCGGTCCCCCAAATAACGCATATAAGACTCACGCTACTCCCCACCCCCTACATAGAAACATGATCTGCGCAAGGATATATTCACTGCTAGTAGTGACCAGGTCCTCCTGATAGAACTACACATAGTGAACTTGGAAGGTATATATACTCTATAGTCCTTTCCCCGATAGAATACATAGTGACTGGAAGGCCAAACACTGCCAAGCGGCCTCCCCGATAGAATCACAAGGCACGGAAGGACATACACTGCTCAGTAGTGCCGGGGTCCTCCCTGATAGAATATCATAGTGATTGGAATATATATCACGCTAGTAGTGCGGCCATCCCTGATAGCATAATAGTGATGGAATGGTAAGATCACTTGCTATGTGTGCCAGTCATCCCCTGATAGATACATGTGATGGAAGTGTATATATCATGCTATGAGTGCCGGGCCCCCGGATAGAAACATAGTGATGGTTTAGGCCCATGTCCTCCTGAGATACATAGTACGGAAGGTATTAATTACACTGATATGTAGGTGCGGGTCCTCCTGATAGATAAATGTGATTGGAAGGTATATATCATGCTAGGTAGTGCCGGGTCCTCATGAAGAATAATAGTGATGGAAGGTATATATAACTGCATGGGCCGGGTCTCCTCTGATAGAATACATAGTGACGGAAGGTATATATCACTGCTATGTAGTGCCGGGTCCTTCCTGATAGAATACATTGTGATTGGAAGGTTTAGAAAGGTCATCATGGTTTTGGTAGAAGAAAAGTAGATTGTACAGAAATTGTATGGTTAGATTGTAAGATGTATGGGGGCCTTAATAGAGAACTCAATCTGGCCTGTAGTGTCATTATATTCAGTCCCTGGGACTGTTCATTGAATTGTATTTAACAGCCCTAGCGTTAGGGATGGCAGCACCTCGTCCAGCGCTCCAACTGCTTCTATCGCACTGGACGAGGTGCTGCCGTCCAGTACAAGTCGGGGCTCTGGGAGAGCATACTCACAGTGTCCCTGTGTCCCCATGCGACATGCCTCTTCGGCTGCTCATGTCTTCCTCCCCCCCCCCCCTGCTCCAAGTGACATGAAGAAGTCACTCGGGGAGGCGGCGGGAGATTTGAATAGTAAATAGAATGAAAGCAGTTTTCTATGTAGAAAACTGCTTTCAAACTGACCCTATGTAATAAACATCGCCATAATAAAGTCCCTGATGCCCCAGATGTGCCCATTTGCAGTAACCCTCTCTTCCCTGGTGTGATTTTATCACATCCATCACACCAGGTTAGAGAGGGTTAACTGCAAATGGGCACATCTGGGGCATCAGGGACTTTATTATGGCGATGTTCAGTACATAGCAGCATAGCTTTGTGCCCTGATTTTTGTGATTTTTCATTAATTTTATTTAAAAAAAAAAATATTTTATTTTACATAATTGTTTGTTTCAAACATTATTATATTCAGGATGTCTATTAGACCCTTGTACGGACAGATTTTGGGAAGTTACATGCCTACAACATACAGAAAAATGTACCATGGAAGTCTATGGTGCACTTTTGGTACAGATATCTGGACCTCAGCAGTGCGCTAGGGAGGTTAATACATTTCCTTTCAGATGTGTTATAGTATTACACCTTGCTTGTTCAAAATGAATTGTTAAGTAAATCTTAAGTTTTGTTTCCATATGAAAATGTTCATCATTATAGCTGATGAAAAGGAAAAACTTTCCTATTTGTAGACATCGTTTCAAAAAAATATAAACATTGGACCGGGACGTTGCACAAGTTTGGCCCACTGTGTATTTCTGTTTGACACCCCTGAGCTAGAAAGTTATAGGAAATGTAGGTGCCTGTATCTCCTAATCTCTATACCTGCAGTGTTCTTAGAGTAGAAAGGTAACAGACATAACTATGGAACTATTTTCAGGTACACCAGCCTTGATAATATGGATGGCCAGATAATACAGTGATGGTATACTTTGCAGAAAGGGTGTAAAGACACAGGTTCGCCCCTTTCCAGCAAATTAAAGCACATGACATAATAATGGGGATGGCAAATCTATGAAGTTAAGCAGTTCTGTGGGAGGCAGTTGAATAATGCTTGCTATCATACTTACGACTTGGTCCATGGATCTTGATTGGTTTGTCAGACACTAAAGACTGGGAACAATTCTGGCAAATACAGTCTTTGCCTCTGAATGTCACTTTGTCGCCAATTGGAAAAGGTTTCCTAAGAAGAATGGAGAATATAAAGTTACCACTATACAAATGGTTTATAGAAACATGGATGTTACTATTGCTGTGCTTACCTGAATCATAGTTTCCTATCTGCTCTACAGATCTGAAGGCTTTTATTACCATATTGTTCAGACTACAAGATGCACATTTTCACCCCCCAAATTTGGGGTAAAGAGGGCCTGCGTCTTACAGTCCGAATGCATGACCACCCGCAGCCACTCGGCTCCCCACCTCAGCATCCTTCCCCTCCTGGCAAGAAGATTAGCAGAGGAGGGGAAAAAGCTGTCATATGGAAGATCCGCCCATGACCAGACCATCTGTACTGTATTGTTTATATCAGCAGAGCTCTGCTGATATAAGCAATACAGCAGAGAGATATAGATGAAAGATGCCAGCCGGCATCTCTCCCATCTGTGTCTGCCTGTGTGTGAGCTGCACTTATGGTGCAGCTTCCACACAGATTAGAGGGTAGACATGTAAGCTGCTCCCCCACGCCCCCCCCCCTCTTCCTTATGTGTGAGGAAGATGACGATGGGCCGTGAATCGATTTCCCAATTGATTCGAACACATTAAATTCTTTTTCTTGGTTTTCCTGCTCTAAAAACTGGGTGCGTCTTATAGTCTGAAAAATACAGTACTTTTTATGAAGGCTAAATCCTTGTTTTGGCCTACACAGAAAGCAGAAATAAGACAACATTAAATGATCCTGATTAGTACAATTGGATGAGTTAATTACAGTGACCATGTGCCTCTTCATGATTTCTCCAGTAGTAGAACATTTACTTGAAGGACTTGCTAACCCTACTGCCAGGCAATAAAAATTTTTAGAAATAGGTCTAATGACAATCCACATACATCCTTTTTTTAGTATAAGGTAAGATTTAGCATGCCTTTGGAGACCAGAACTCTCATGCTAGGTTGGTCAATAATACAGCACTAAGCTGGATGTTTTGATCACATCATCCCCATACATGGGTCAATTCCAGAACAATCTATTGTCGTGTGAGTTCATGGCCTCCATGGGTCCTCATCTAATGTATCGAACGGTGACCACACTACTAGTGACGATCGCGAATATTCGGATTCCGAATATTAATCGCGAATATCGGCAATTCGGAAATTCGTGATGATTGTGAATATATTGCAGAATATTCGCAATTCCGGATATTCTGTATTTTTCCCCATTACACATGCCACTCAATGCAAGTGAATGAATGGGAAGGCTGCAACAAGAGCTTAGCAACACTCCCTGCAACCATCAACAGTTTTAAAATCGAATATTGGGGTGATGCGAATATTGCGAAAATCGTCACTTTTGAAAATTCGCACACAAATTCGTACCATGTTAAACATATATTGAGAGGCGCAAAATTCACAAAAAAAATGCAGATATTCACAATAAAAAAAACCCGAATATTGCCGAATGTGAATATTTTCCGAATGTTTTCTGAAAAATTTGCGGCATGCCGCGAATACGAATGTTGCCTATGCCTCATCACTACACACTACGTCCACTAGATCGTTCATCGATCAAGCGGGTATCAACCTGTGTATGGCCACCCTAAGACAGAGAAATAGATTGGAAGATCAAAATAAAAAATAAACCTAGGGTGTACTTCTTTTAAAGATTAATACCCCACCCCTAACGATGAACAAGAGGTCACTGTCATTTACCTAGCTCTAGTTCAGTGCCTTCAGAATGTGTGAAGATGTCAGGGGGGTCTGGACAGCTGAGTAGTATTCCATAGACGTTACTGGGGTATGATTTCTTTCTTGGGAGTAGAGTGTATGCACAGCTGTTGTGCAGAACAACTTTAAATAGAAAGAACACAGCTGCATTCCCAGCCTCACCCCATTCTGTCTTTCACCACTCGCTGCATGAAAATCATTTTGGTAACCGCTTAGCTACAACATATGGCTACCTGGACAATACACAGCACCCGGCAGTTCCATTATTAATGCAGTGTCATGCAACTCTAGTTACCAATAGTGATGATCGCGAATATTCGGATTCCGAATATTAATCGCGAATATCGTCAATTCGGAAATTCGCGAAGATGGTGAATATATTGCCGAATATTCGCAATTCCGGATATTCGGTATTTTTTATCCATTACACTTCCCTCTCAATGTGAGTGGACGAATGGGAAGGCTGCAACAAGAGCTTAGCAACACCATTAACAGATTTTTAAATGAATATTGGGGTGATGCGAATATTGCGAAAATCGTCACTTTTAAAATTCGCATAAAAATTTGCACCATGTTAAACATATATTGCGCGCGCGAAATTTGCAATAAACTGCCGATATTTGCAATAACAAAAAAAACCCTGAATATTGCCGAATGCGAATATTTTCCGAATGTTTTCCATAAAATTCGCGGCATGCCGCGAATACGAATGTTGCCTATGCCGCTCATCACTAGTTACCAATTATAATTCAGCATATTTTCTGGTCTGTATATTGGTGGTTTATAAATTAGGTTACAATGCTTATCAGTTTAGGTCAGATATTTTTAGCACTATGACCTAATTTACAAACTACTACTGACTACTACTGATGCCAAAGCTGGCATGCATGTACAGAGGCAGCTGCCAGCTCCTTCATTCACTAAGTATAAGTTGATCCAAGGCAATCGCTCCACTGATCATATTATATGCTACTTAATCTTGTACAAGGAATCTCATGCCGCACTGCTACCAGCGCTTATAACTGACAGATTCCGATCTATATTCCTATTATGAAAGACATTTCGATTGCAAAACTTCTTCAATCCACAGCGCATAACAACATATTTGACCTTAGTTGGAAATTCTTTGATAGAGATGGTCAAGATGGTAGAGATGGTGTGAGTTAATTGCAAAGCCCATGAGCATGGTATCCTCAACAAATTTGCTGGATATGTAAAAAATGGTTGAGGGTTCACTACTACTACTACTACTACTACTATTACTACTACTACTACTACTACTACTACTACTACAAAAATACCTTGCTCTAACACAAAACTCAAGTTGAAAGTTTGACTTTGAACCAAATTTATGCAAAAATTGCCTATGCTAGAACAAAACTTTTTTTTTAATGTTTCCACACCTCTTTACTACATCCACAAGCAAGTTTGGTGATTCCATGTTTGGGGCTTTGCAATCAACTCAATCAAGTCAGCTAATCAAAAAAAGTATGTAAGGGGGTCCTTCAAAGACCTTGATTGTTGAACAACTATTAAACATGCCAACTGTTTTAATAGCAAATTCAATGTCATAATACATTAAACTAACATATACATATTCCCCAAAGCATCCTTGTGCTGCCTTTTGTTATTAGTTATAATGCTTGGCAACCTGGTACAGGTCTAGGTTCAGCAACAGTATGTGCTTCAAGAATGAGGTCAGCTGACTACCTGAATATACTGAATGACCAAGTTATCCCAACAATGGATTTTTTCTTGGCATTTTCCAAAATGGCAATGGCAAGATTTATCAAGCTCATTGTGAAAGAGTGGTTCAGGGAGCATGAGACATCATTGTCACACATGGATTGGCCACCACAGAGTCCAGACCTTAGCCCCATAGGGAATCTGTGCGATGTGCTAGAGAAGGCTTTGCGGTCTGACTCTACCATCATCGATGCAAGGTCTTGGTGAAAAATGAATGCAACACTGGATGGAAATAAATCTTGTGACATTGCAGAAGCTTATCGAAACAATGCCACAGTGAATGCGTGCCACAATGTGTCACCTTTTTTTTGTGGCAACTTTTTTTTGGACCAGGCAGTGTACATATACTAGTCAGATTTTACATTTCTAGACCCATTTAGTCTGTATAAAGGACATAAATGTCTCTTAGCAAAATATCCATGTGCTTATGAAAACAGTGGAATCAAGTTGTCTGCTGTACAGTTATAATTTGGTGTGGTTATTCTATGGTCATTGTTCTATCTTAAATTTAATTCTAAATGCACTTGTGCTCATTTACTAAAGTGTAATGAAACTTGCCTTTAGAACTACTGTACTTCGCATGCCTTAAATGGCATTATAGTTGCAAACTTACATTAGGGTGTAAATGTTTTTTTTAGCAAACACAATTTCTTAGGGTGCTCTTTGCAGTCTTCATTTGGGGTAGTGAAGGGTTGATGCGTCTTCTTCACACCCCAAGAAAATTGTCTTTGATATAAATATGGGATGTGGCACACATACTAAAACTACAAACAAGAAGTTAGATACTACGAAACAAAATGTTTATTTAGATTTGGATAGAGTGGTGTGGGGTTGGTTATTAATACAGAATATACAGTATAGTCCTATAGTTCCTACAAAGCTCATTGAGTTGTGTGAATAGCATACAACACTTATGTTTTACCTGCACATGCTGCACACAAAACATTTGGGATGATATGTCCGTCCAAGGGCCGAAATAACTTCCCCTGTTATGAAATCTCGACAGCTATCGCATCGGGTTCCATAGAGCTGCTGGTAATCTCGCGTGCAAATGTACTCTCCATTCTTGAAGAAGAAGCCAGACTTGGCTAGGTCACAACCACAAACTGTAGAGAATAAACAAAGAGGTAGATTTCGGTTATAGGAACATGTTAGCTTACATGTGACCCATATATCAATCCATCCATTTCAATGCTGTCATCAGACCTGCCTAATAAGCAACTGTTTCTCAGACTGTTACCCATCAATATAAGCTGCAATCGTTTAAGTTGTCCCCAAATCATAATTCACTTCCAGGAAATGATTTATCTCCATCTCTCGCATACATGAAAAATGCATGATTTATTGATTACTCTGGCTAGACTAATGCAATAGTACCATTCCGAGCAGCTGATTGATGTCAGGGCCAAGGTAGAGGTTTATAGGGGAAAGAACATAGACACTAAAAACTAAATAATGAGATATTGTCCATTATATCTTTTACTTTGATCAGTGTCTTGAAAATATTACACATATGTAACCATAAATAATGAAAATATCAACCAACCAAGATTATGTTGGATGATGCATGCATACAAAAGGCTCACTCAGAGCCTTTAGAGTAGGGGTCCTCAAACTATAGCCCTCTAGGGCAGTATATCTGCCCCCCTCACCCATGCCTAGAACCCATATCCAAACTACTGGGACTACTAGGGCTGAAGTATTGAGACTAAAGCTGCAGTGGGGTTGGGGGAGCAGTAAGGATGAATTGAACAGGCACATAAACTTCTTGGCTGTCTGCCCCCATCTGCTGTGCAGGAGTTAAGTAATCAAGGCAGCCAATCTCTGGTGCTGCTCTCCAATGGTATGTAAAAAAGAGGGGGGATGTGTAATGTGTTTTGATTCTGGGGGGATGGTGAATGTGATATATTTATTATTGTTTATGTTTATTGGTGTGTGATGTGTGTTTATGTCTATGTAGGTCTGCTTGTTTTATACTATTAATAAATAGTAGTAGCCTCCTCTTCCACGCAGTAGTTAATCTTGGTTAACATTTTTTTTCTTAATTTAAATACTTTATACTTGTTTGTGTTGTGTGATTTGTTTTTTTTTCCTCTAACTAAATCGTAGATTTTCATTCAAACATTGCCTATGGGTGATAATGTATTCTTGACGGAATAAAAGCAATGACACATAAAACGATATAATGAAAATTTCTTTCTATCTTGTATGGAAACCAGTATCATGTATTTTAAATGACAGTAAACTAAAATTTTGCTGCTGAAAAATCTGTAAGAAAACAAAACTGGTCCAAATACCATTGACAAACGTATATTATTCTTTTCAACTTTCAATATTAAAAAGAGGTCAACATTTCAAGCAGGTAATTTGAGTATACTGTACATTCCAGTTGCCGTCCATGCCGATTTTATCATTTAGTACTCATAACCAAACACACGTTTGTAGCCACATAGCTTCAAACACCTTGATGCACACACAGATGTTACACATCCATAGCAATCAAACTTGAAGACACTAAAATATATGGAGCCCTCTTTGTTCTATTAATATTTTGTGTCAAAGAACCAACTAGGTTCAGAGTGAAGGATGGGGGCTCCAAGGGACTGGTCAACCTGGAATCTCAAGGGTATAGTTGCAAGAAAAGGTATGTGAACCCTTTGGGATTAAGTGAAGTTTTGCATGAATTGGTCATAAAATGTGCTCTGGTCACACCAACAGAAAACCCACAGTCTGCTTAAATAACACTACACAAACATTATATGTTTATTAAGGTTGGCTCACTCCTGGCTCCAATTAGCTCTTGGAAAAGTCATTAGGCTAGAGGTTCACACGTTTACATGTAATGTTCAATAAAACCATGAAGACATATAATGTTTGTGAAGTATTATTTTTTTAAGCAGACTGTGTTTTTCTATTGGTATTACTGAGATGAAGCACATTTTATGACCAATTCATGCAAAACTCCACGTAATACCGAAGGGTTCATATACTTTTTCCTGCAACTGTACATGCATTTTACACATGGTAGAACTGCAGAAAAATAATTGCAGAAAATACTTCTGTCTTTATCATAAAAATACAGGATGTGGCGATTACGTGCCCATTGAAAACTGATGGACAAACGCAGCCATGTGCACATCATCTGGATTTACATTTGTTTTGAGTGATCTGGTATGTGCGTAGGCTATGACGCACCTGTGTGTACTGGCATGTCATTGCCTCATTACTTTTAATTTGCAGCGCTGCTTCAGTGTTTTTTTTACTGTGATTGGCACCCTGTTCATGAGGGAAAAAATGCTGGGGGGATTTGGCCCTCTATGACCCCGGTTCTTGGCCAGGCAATTGCCACAATGTGGCTATTACATGCATATTGATTAGCAATGGTCAAAAAAGAACCAATATGGAGGTGTGTGCAGATCAAAAGGATGCACCCATTGTTTGCACAAAGAAACAGGGAAAACTATTTTTTTTCCGCAACGTGGTATGTGTACAGGCATGTCATAGGCCCATTACTTTTTATGGGCAGTGCTGCAAACGTGTCTTTGGGGAAAAGACATAGTGGAGTCTGCGTGCTTCTGCGGCGATCAAGGGGAAAAGATGGAGTGGACACAGTGGTTCACGCTTGCATCACTTTCTTTGGAGTGCCGCATTGTCATCTCTGTTATGCGTGTTGTCGCCAAAGATGTGTCCATTGCATGTCCAGGGAGAAGTAAAGGCCAGAATAATTTTTTACAGTTCAAGAAGAAAATATAGTATGTCTCTCCTGTCTGGGCGACACAAGATTTGTTCTAAGCCTGAAGGCTGTGATGTCCCACATGCTTTGGCAGTCTAGGCTCTCTAAAGTTCTCAAGATGTTAGTACAGTGGACTGGAGAAAATTACAACTCCCCGTGCCCCAAGCCAGGTGCTCACCCACCGTTAAGTGACCAGTTGGAAGAAATAAGGAGGACCTAATTTACATGTAGAGTCACCACTAGAGGGACTAATAATTAGACTTTCTGACATTTCTTGTATAATTCCTGATGAAGCAAAAAATTCGATTATTTGAATATGCGAAACATGTTGAATGAGATGAAATGTTTTTTGGACATTTTGTTGAAACTGGTGATGTGATTATAACATTACACTGTAAATCAATGTTTTTTACTATAAAAATGAAAAATAAAATTTAAGTTAATAATAGCTACTATTGGTACTGCCTGAAAAATCCCTTAATCTCCTGTCGCCCAGACAGGAGAGACATACTATATTTTCTTCTTGATTTCTGTTGGGATGTGGCAAACCCTTTTTTCTTTGTGAATAGTACCCTTAAATCTCTTTAGTAATTTTTTACAGTTAATTTTCAACAAAAACAATTAAAAACTGTTTGTAATAATCATGCCATGCGGCCATTGCAGATGCAGTATAAAGAAAGTGACTATTGGGTCTAATATTGTTTCCGTTGTATTTGTTTCATACAGCTAAAAAGAATCCTGTACTACACTCCCCAGCCGTCTCCCTCCTGCACTTTGAAGATCTGAAATACGGCTAAGCTACAGTGCAGATCTCGAGGGGTTAATAGCGTGTGTACTTTCAAATCAATAAAAGCCTATAAGGCAAAGAATGGTTAGTCATGTATAAGAAAGATTACCGCTGAAAGTCCCCCTCCTTGAAGCTATAAGGCGAGGGAAGCGCACACTACAGATCAGCCAGGATTTAGTGCTTACCATAGTGTCTGGCAGAAGCTAGCCAGGAGAGGAATTCCCAACTCCACTCCATTCCATCACAAGGCTGTGTGCTTCCTGCATCAAAGAGACCATGAAACCTGGCTCAGCGGCAAGTCAAATCATTAAGCTTTTGTTTTAGATCAATCCCGCTCACCGTGTCATTTAATTAATCTGACTGGCAATGTAATGCCTTCAGTAGAAAAATCTTTGTGATATTGCAGGCTATGATCACAATGACATAGACTAAATGATAAACGTTTTTTAAATCATCCTCATTGAAATAAGCAGTACGTTCCTTATGGCTTAATTATGCCCTGGAGTTAGCAGCAGAGAATCGGAGGCAGATTACCGCACTTCTGCCTGGCAACCAAAATGTTTTTGTAACTTTCCTTTAACAACTCTTACCTCCATATTTAGCAGTAATACAGTAAGACCCAAGAACAAAAATGTACCGTGTCTCTATATGTTGCCATACCGCCTCTGGAAATCATTGGACATGGCCTGGACACCACCTCAATCTCCATTTATTAAGCATAA
>CM070034.1:39707005-39723193 GCA_036250615.1 Ptychadena robeensis | reverse complement strand
AAAAAAAAAACATGTCTCCTCTGTGTTCTCGGCTGAGAACACAAAGAAGACTGCCAATCCACATTACCTGTCTGCAGACGTGGCTGTTCTCAATCTGCCGATCCACCTGCAGAAGAACACGAGAGACCTGACGGAGCTCAGAACACAGAGGAGACATTCCCTTAGTGCTGACACACAAAGGGTGCCCGGGCGATTTTTACCTGATTTTTCAGCCGATTGACCACGTGTGATGATGTAAAAAAAATCTAAACATGTATGGAGGGCTTTACATATACTAACTATGGTTAACCCTCCTGGCATTCCTGACAGCCCTAATTTGTCCAGCGTTGTCCTGTCAGGAAAGCACTGGATGAGATGGGGCGGTCTGGCAACGATCGGAGCCCGGGCAGCACAAACTGACCGATCTGTGCTGTTCCTGTGACTCCGATCTTCTCAACTTGCACATTCTATGGAGAAAACTGTTTTCAGTGTGACTCCCAAGATGTGCCCCTTGAGAGGGTGCCAAAGGGAATTGTACTGGATACAGTGATAACTGTATCCAATACAATTCAAAGTAAAAAAAACACATTTCCAATTGAATTTAAATGTGATTATAAACAAAATATAAATACCGGTACATACTGTTTTGAAGCCTTTCATGCTAAATGATTGTTTGGAAGATATTTTATCATTAAAATTATACCTTTTATTATATTTTTATGTAATTTCTTTTTACATAATTGTGTGTTTCAGACATCATTATATTGAGGATGTCTACTAGACCCTTGTATGAATATATGTTGGGAAGTTACAGGCCTACAACATACAAAAAAGATTCAATTAAAGTCTATGGTGCGCTTTTGGTACAGAAATCTGGACCATAAACATAAAAGTTGATCATTTTCAGAATCCAGAGTGTACTTCATGTTTTTTCTCCTACTAGTGGCTTCAGGTTTATAGGTGAAGGTCACAAGAATTGCACATAAGGAAAACAATTATGTTCTCTTAACTAACTTCTTCAGATGGCAGCGGTATTGATTGTTAGTCACAAAGCTATTGCATGTAATCAGTACTTTTATCGATTTTGAGTCGCAGTGTTCTATATAAAGGCTGAAGGATCTGGCGTTTTACAGTCGGCAGCCAGCAGAGAAGCATTTCAATTAACACATAATGGGGCTTAATATCCAGCCTAATTCACAAAATGAAAAGAGCTGCTAAAGTGTAACAGGTAAGATGTTTCCTTTCTACACATTCTCTTGCATTATTCCTCGCTGCACATTAATAGAACGCCGTTAGAGCAATGAGTACCTGGTTATGTACATAATGATGTAAGTCATAGTAAAGGTCTAAGCATCTCTACATTCCATATGCTAGCTCCTCTGGATTTTATGAACAGCAGTACATAGTAATAAAAGCAAACGCCTGCTGAGCTGACAGTTTTATGTCATTTTGCCATAAAAGTCTCTAATTCACTTTATTTTTCCTGTCAGCGGTACGGGGAGCATTCATGTCATTATTAGAATGAATACAGCGAAGGCCATCTCTTTTGTAGGATACTAAAGTACATAGGAGTTGAGGTGGGACACTCACAGCCTAGTAAACAATTTAAAGCTTAAAGTGGACCTACCAACAGAAGTTCATGTTTGCATGAATGGCACAAGAACGGCATATACTAGGGTTGGTAAAAAAAAACTTACCTGTAATGAATAATTTAAGTAGATCCCTTGCAGTCCCTCCTCTCCCCCTGGCTCTGATGATGCATTCCCCTGGAAGAGCCCCACAATCCTGAGTGCAGTGGCAGCCAGGTAATTGCATAATCTTGCTTTGCATTGAAATATATGCAGACTAATTTTCCCATAGAAAATCATTATAAATGCCCCTAGTGGTCACTCATGATATTACACCCTTCATTAACCCTTGGAAGCCTGGCAGATAATAAAAATCATACGATTCCAGGGAACAGCAGGTAAGTGTATATTTTTTTTAGGATTGTGGAGCGCTAAGCCGTCATCGTCAGCCGTCAGAGGTAAGTCAAACTTTAACTTTATATACTGCTCCAAAAAATAAAGAAAACATTTGGAATAAAATTGTGCTGTTTAAGTGTTCCCTTTATTTTTAGAGCAGTATATATATATATATATATATATATATATATATATATATATATATAGTATATGTATTTTAGATTTTGAGTATATATCCACTTTAAGTCCTCCAAGATATACAAAACAACATTTTGAGCACATTTAGATAAAGGTAGAGAATAGTGACCTCAACTGGCTATGTTTTCTGGCAGGATAATTGGTAGACCAACAGTTAATGTAAAGGTATTTTAATTGCGTTTTTTTTAGCAGGTTCACCTGGAATTAAAGCGGGTTTAAACTAAATCAAAAAAAACACACATACATGAAATAAGCACATTACTAACCTGAAAAACTGCTACACAAAACCAAATCAAATGACTTACATTCTTCATGTTTTATCTGATGGTAGCAACATGTTGAATAAGGGCAGAGAAGCCACTTCCTGATCTATCTTCTCCAGGCAGCAGCTGGAAACAACCCCCCGATCTAGCTGGGGGCACTTAGCTAGATCGTGTGAAGAGAGGCTTCTCTTCACAAAGTCTCACAGACATGACGCTGACATCACATCTGTGAGACGGAGACACAGGGGCTTGTGGTAGAGAATTCCCAGTAACCCCTGCAGCTTGTTATGTCCTGCCTAGACGAGACGTAACACAGTGGGAGGGGCTGTCTCTAAAAAGACACCCCTCCAGCTGTCAGAATAAAATTTTTTTTGTCATAACACTATCTTTTATAGCAGCATCTAAACATTTTTTATTTTATAATACTATGTTTTAAATAAACATATGTTTATTACACAATATGTTATATTGATAACCTAATTAACTTTCTTAATTTTTTTGTGATGCATCATTATTATTATTACAATTCCAGAACACACCTAGGCTTAGGTGGCAATTTAATTTTATTATTCAAATTCCTATTTCATAACATCAAATTAAAGTCTTAATTATATAACATATGTTATTAGGTTGGGAACTATCAGTGCTTATGGTAGTGTTAATAACTCAATCCTCTTATTACATGTTAATGTAGTAATGAGGATAATGAACTAATAAGACCTCACAGGAGAGTTCCTTGTTAGTGATGAGCAGCATAGGCAATATTCAAATTAGCAACTTTTAGCAAATTATTCTTCAAATATTTTAAGTCAATTTAAAAATGTAAGATCTATGTCATTATTATCACTGTGAAAATCAGCACTTCTACATGCATTTATTGTAAAACACAATGTGTTGCGACATCTTTTGGCAGAATGTGAAATAGCAGCTGAAGTAATCACCTCATGAGATAACACTCATAGAAGTAATACATGTGAAAATCAGCACTTGTACATGTTAATACTGTGAACACAATGCATGGTACATCCCCCAGAATCTCAAATATTCGAAATAAGAAGATATAGCACTATATTCAAGATCTTTGTGAATTCTCGATGTGCTGATATTCACACCAAAAATTTGCAAATCGAATATTCAGGCTCAACAAGATCTCAACTACACTGTACCTATTTTATAGAGCCACAGAGAAAGTAATAACAAATTGAAACCAAGGTTCCGTTTTGTATGAAATGTAATTATGGCTGATTCAGATTCAGAGTGAACATTGTATATGGGGCAAAGAACACACTATTGCACCTAACAAAATGGTGTCACTAGGCATGGTGACATCCAGAGTTTGGAATCCATGGTGTCACCCCACAATGTGAGGCAATGTTTTATAAGTGTACTTATATATGTACATTTGTACCCTCCCACACGTAACTGTGACTGCCCCATGTATATATATATACAGTATATATATATATATATAGTAAGTAGTAGAGGAGAGGCTGATGCTCTTACCCAGGAAGAAGGCAGGTGGTCCAGTCAGAGACTAAGTGGGGAGTTGCATTCTTCTCAACCTGGCCAAGTACGGCATCTTTTTTGGCAAAATGATTCTGCTGCGCATCCACTCAGGCAAGATGAGGGAGAAACTACCCTGGTCCAAAGGGGATCTTTGTCATTCGCCATGGATGGCCAGTCAGCCCACCACTCTGCTATGTGGATGGCGGTGGAGGACGCAGATAAACAGGAGCACCTTGCTTCAAGGTAAGCTTTGCTTACCAGCAGACAGCCCAGGACAAAAGACCCAGGAAAACAGAAAATAACAAAATATACAACCTCTTATGTAATTTGCAAACAGGTCTTATTACTGTGTTTTAATGCGACCACAATGCAAATATAAAGGTTAGGAATATTTTCTTGACCTGCTACAAACATGATTTAGATAATGGGATTAAATGAATTATGTTTAAATAAAATGGAGTAGGAAAGTAAGAGAAATTCCCTCAATGGTAGTGGTTACTAGAAAAAGAAGAACAGAAGGAGATCAAAGGCACAGAAAGGATGTAGGAGCGATCACTTCTTCCCAGACACAACAGATTAGGATTAAACAAATCAGGGCTGATAACCTTTGTTAACCTTTGACTGGCACCATATATTCCATATACCAAAAGCTATCTAAAGTTGGAAGTAATAAGGAAAAGTGTCATGAAGTGTTACATAAAGGTAGAGGTAAATGTAGAAGGTACTTAACCGTGAGCTGTCTATTGATACATTTAGGGTTTTAAAAACATTATAGACCTTCCCAACACAACTACAGAATTGCACTCCTTCCACAGTGTGTATAGTAAAATAGTTGTCCTTATACATGAGCTCATTATCTGAGAGCTACTTATCTCTATACTTGTGCCAGCTTAAGCCGGCCATAGATGTCTCGATCCATGGCCGGCTTGTAGCTCATGACGTCACCACATTGTTAAAAGTCGGCTACAGAACTGACGGGAATCCTGTGTGCTCCACTAAAACAGGGAACACACGTATAGATATGGGCCAGATCGATGGCCGCTTCGAGCATTGTGGCGCTCACGGACATCTATCAGGCCCACTTCTAATGCGGCCATGCCTGTTTTCGAAAACAGGGATGTCGGACATGACCCGCGGCTGACTGCACAGCAATCTACCTGTGTATGCTCAGCTAAACACCTTGCCTTCAGATTGTAGCCAATTAAATTGACTGACTACAACAGGATCGGCCACAAAAAGTACCAGCAGGACGGATCGCCATTTTTGGGTCGGGATTTTTGAGTCGAAACTGCAAGGTGGGCATCCCTGTTGTTGTGGTCGGCCCTGTACTGACCAACTGGTACGTCATTGCTTTATGGGCCAAATATACATATTTCACAGACAAATCTGCACATTTATTACAATGTAGGAATGTGTTGGATAAATCCAGACATTACTGGTCCTCTTTACGTAATCCGGATAAACCCTACAGCTCAGAGCGCTCTATATGTGCCTTGTAGCATAATATGGATATTTTAGGATTAGCGAGACACAAATATTATTTCACTTAGCATGCAATTAACGTTTTTCTTCACAACAGCTATTTAGTTGTGAATCCGATTTTTCAATGTCAGGCACTGACGTCCCTTGTGATTACTGATTAAATGATGGTGCTAAATATGCCATCATTAATGTCATCACTGAAAAGAACAAAGGATTTTGCAACGGAGATACAAACACTGTAGACAAACAGCTCCACCATACGTTTTACACGGATTCCACAATATTAGAAAACCAAATTTGGTTAACAAGTGACAATTAGGGATGACAAGTTCTCTTATGCCGGCCATACACATGCCGATAAACGGCCGGATTTTAATCTGGCCGACGGGCGTGCGCGCTCTCGCCGTCGGTCAGGTTAAAATCCGGCCGTTTATCGGCATGTCCCCACATGGGGCGACAGATCCCTGTCGCCCCACTTCTCGGCCGGCCAGAGATCCGACATGTTGGAAAATCTCTGGCCGGCCGAAGCCGATGGAAGCCGATGGCCATAAGCAGCAATGAAGACGAGCGTCTCCATCGCTGCTTATGGCCGGCACACAAAGGGTGCCTGGCCGATTGTGGGGCCCCAGAATGCAATGCGAGGCTAACGTGATGACGTCATCACGTTAGCCTCCCGGCGCGATATCGGAGGACGATATCGCTCCGGCTCTGGCTGTGTATGGCTAGCATTAGGGAAGGTTCTCCTGCAAGAGAAATCACAGGAAAGAACATGAGCAGATCTATTAATTGCCAAATTCTCAACTGGACACAGACAGTTGCCATTAAGATCCTATTAAGTCAAACTTTTGAAAATTGTTTCCTTTTTTGGATGAAAATCGAAATGGATGCAAAAACTGGATTGAAATTTAACTTTAAATGGATAGACAGTGATCAAACATGTTGGTAAATTTCAGTTGATTGTTCAAGTATCTGATGGGTTTTCTTGGTATTTCAATACATTTTTATACAATGGTACTATGGAGAATGTGCATAGGGCTAAGGAAAGCAATCAATCTGTTTGCAATCTATAGCTGGGCATACACGGTTCCATTTTTCCATTTGATCGACTTAAAAAATGTTTGTATTAAGTAAATCATTTGAATATTGATTCTTTTTTTATCACAATCGAATTGGATCCAAAATTTAGATTGGAATTGAACATAACATGTTGGTAAATTTCAGTCAATTGCTCAAGTAACTGACAGGTTTTCTAGTTTTTTTTTTAACAATATATATCTGACTGTACTATGTCCACAGAACTGAGGAAAGGAATCAATCTCTTTGGAATCAATCACATTAGGTGGTGGTAAAAACTATCCAAATGCAATGTAAATGTAATCAAATTCAAAGTTCTGTGCCTTGCTCTTAAATCACTCCACACCTCCTGTCCTCCTTACATCTCCTACCTGGCACATAAATACACCCCTAACCGCCCTCTCTGCTCCTCCAGTGACCTACTAATGACATCCCCGCTCATAACCTCATCACACGCATGCATGGCTTCAGGACTTCTCTAGGGCCGCTCCTGCTCTCTGGAACTCCCTCCCTCGCCCCATTAGACTTGATCCTACCTTTGTCACTTTCATAAAAACCCTGAAAACCCCCCTCTTCAGTCCCACCTACCCATCTTATCATTCCTAACATCACAACCATGCCAGTCCCAGCCCCCCACCTATTGTATACATTGTTCCCTAACCTATTAGATTGTAAAGGTCCTCATAAATGTCTAGATTTTTTGTTCAATCAACTTAATTCAATACATTTTTTTTGTTGATTGATTGAAAATCTATGGCAGCCCACATGGTTAGATCGACCTGAAACCATTTAAATTGGGAAAAATTGAGATCGAAAAATTATCGGACATGCTGAATCCGAAAAAATTTGAATAAATATCTGTTACTACAGTTGGCATACATATAATCAATCACCAATTTCCCTGACCCCAAAAAATGGATCTTTCTAAATTGATTGAATGGAAAATCTAGATGTTTATTGGGACCTTAAGCCTGATCTGGCAGGGTCCTCATTTGGTCAGGTGTCATATTCTGTACCTGTGTTTTTCTAATTTATTGTACAGTGATGTGTAATATGTTGGTGCTATATAAATACAAGAAATCAAACTTTGTATGCCCAGCTTTAGGCAGTTGGTAAATGAGCGGATGACCTGGAATCGTTGCAGAAACTGTCCACACACAAGTTAGTAAGCAGATGCTAGATAACTGTTGTCTGAATTTTTTGTGGTCACCTTGGGAAACAAGAGTCTATACTGCTTGACTGAACTACCAGATGGCCACTGTTTCCTCTAGGAAGGACTAATGGTACTTTCCATTTGTCTGTTCTCTGGGGATGGTCTTTGATGATGATTTGTTGACATTGGTGTACAAATGCAAACGATCTTCACTAAAGGTGACCATACACGGTAACATTTTTCTATTTGATCAAATAAATCATTTTTTCCTGAATTGATCATCCAAAAGTAATGGAAATGGAACATAAGCAATGATCAGACATGTTGGTAACATGTTGGTAAATTTCAGTCAATCCTATCTAATGGTACTATGGGGCATGCGCACAGGGATTAAGAAAGGATTTGAATCAATCTCACTGTGTGGTGGTATGATTGATGTTAGACCGACAATTGATATTTCCATAACACAATCGATGATTGATCGAGCAAAAGTTGATGTCTGTATAGCTTAATAAAAAATTACCTCCTTTGTAGCAATTCATAAGACATTTAGTTTCGGAGACTTTTGGATGGTTCTGATATTTTTGGCCACGAAGACTAAAGGTAGCTATAGAAGGGCCTATTCTCCCTCCATAGAAGAGGGACTGACTGCAGCGTTATGATGTCATCGGCCTGCAGCCCGCCCCTCATAGGATTGTCGGGCAGCCGTTGTATGCCGGACATTACTTTGGTTGGGGACACCAATCCCCATCTAAAGTAATGGGATTGGCCGGGAATTTACCGACATGTCGGATCACCGTTCGATCTGACATGCAGACATATCCGACAGTGCATCCGTCAGGAATGCGCATGAGGGTCGATCAGGCAGGAATCGCCCTGTGTATGCCTACCTTAAGGCTATGACCCCACTATTTAGAAAAATGAAAGCTAGTTCATTAGATCACTAATGAAAAGAAACCAAATACCTCAAGAGAGGAATGTCATGTGGACATGTCTTTCTGGCTTTCTGGCTATAGACAAACCCTCGCTTTCTCACTGGTCACAGTACTTGCAGATTTTTGATCAGCACTTCAGCCTGGCTGCTATTCTAAAGCCGCTCAGCTCCTTCATCTGATGGATGACATTGCATTATGTTTATATAGCAATAAAAGTTTGTTACAGGCATTTCATTAGCAGCACTCCAGCTGCCAGGCTTGGCTCTAGTTGTCAGTTGAATTTAATCTACCTGTGGCTTTTACCGAGGATACTAAAGTGCATCATTAAGATAGGAATGCAGGTGGATTTCTTTTGTAACTACCGGAGCAACCAGGTTCTTTTCGGGTGCCTATGTTCAAACTCTGTCACATATGGCTTGCACACAGTAAATGAATGTCCACACAGCTGGTTAGGGGTTAACTGTTTACTATAGGGATATTTACAGGTCCATATTCACCATCACCCATAGGCAGGGATGGGGCTCAACGCATAGGATCTAAAGTTCCAAACGCACACTAACCAGCTGCACAGGAGAGTGGAGGCTGATGGCTCTTACTGATAAAGAAGAAATACAAATGGTTTACTAGGAGGAGGACTGAATCGAGATGAGCTTCCTCTCCTCATGGTCTGGTATGGCACTTCTGTTAATACCCGCTTCCACACACTCGGGCAAGATGAGGAAAAGATTGACCTGGTTCAAAGGTGATCTCTTTCATTTGTCATGGGTGGGGGTCAGCCCGAGGGACTGCTAAGTGGATAGCCGATGGGGGACCCAGAAGATGGGTGCACCTTGGTCCAAGGTAAGAAGCAGAATTCAAACAGCCACATTTATAACCTCTTCCCAGTGGGAGGGGATTTACAGTTACCAGGCAAAGTACTAAAGCAAAACAGTGGGAAAAGAGCCATTACCTCACCTCCTGGCAGCTGCTATAGAAAAAATAAAAATTCTTAAAGCTATACACACCTTTACAGTATTTACCCAACATGTCATGGACTAACTATAATACAAACATATAGACATAGGCTAAATACACCTAGAAGTGTAAAACCACTTCACGACAGTGTTAGAACATACCTGTCAAGTTTTCCCTTTTTAAATAATTTACGTCATGAGTGCCGTGCAAGCCTCCATTTCTGCATTGCAAAAGCGGCAACACTCCAAACATCCTCCTGACTAGCAGGGAGGATAACGTCCTACCCAGCACATCCTGCAGCCCCCCATACCTCACTTCTCTTTCGCACCGTCCTCCCAGATTAGTATTTCCTTGAACCCTCAAACTGAGTCTACTGACAAAGTGCACGGTACATGTACAAGAAAAATGCTAATCTGGAATGGAGTAGGAAAAAGGGATAAACGGCAGTAGTTTCCCAGCTAAAATAGGGTACTCTCCTAAAACCATTGCTCTCCATAGGGATCTCCTAAAACCAGTTGATATCGTTGGAGTGACCAACGATCTATTTGCTCCCATGAGTAAACAGCAGGAACATGAGCCAGGCCCTTGCGGGCATTTCTTTCTGTGCACCATTGAACCGACACACTCAAGGCTTCCTGTCATGGAAAATAATTGCCAACAAGTGAATTCATTGATTCCTCATATTTAACAAAATGTGCCCAAAGCATTACCACAAAAACTCCCACCTATGGTGAAAATAGCTGCTACTGTTCCTTTAAGACTCACCATGGAGTTGTTAAAAATAATTCCAATGCTAGAGGTGGGCATGAAATTTCAACTAGTTTATTTGGAACTTATTTGCTAAGCCACTGACTATAGCATCACCAGCATCACCAATCTATATCATATATACAAGAGATAGATTTTGGGGATATTCCAAAAAAGAAAGCAGGAGTTTTTGAATAAATTAAGTTCAAAGTCTAGGATACAAAATGGACTTGGCTTGATAGTGGGTGCACCAATTTGTGCATAGTGGATGAACCTTTTACTGAGCACATTTCCCAAATGAATTTAAAATACACAAGACCTCATAATTTGTTACATTCATTGCATGGGATCATTGCATATGTATAAATATATGTTTCTATTCAATAAGAAGGTAAGGTGCAATATGTTGATAAAATTCTGCCAGCTAAGTGAAAATGAATAAAAGTTCCATCTCTCATAAATCCACTCACACTGACACTCCACTCCATTTCCCCAATCCCTATCTCCTATTTTCAGTATCTCTTCTCTCTTTTTTTTTTATACCTGAATTTTTCTATTCTCCTTTATCCACCTTCTTTATCCTGCCCTTTATTTCTTCAACGTAATCATAACCCCATTACCCTAATCCTAGAAGAGGGAAATTTATCTGTACATGACATATGGCAGCAAGCTGTTCCTGTGTGCAATGTGTAAAACCAAAACAGATTCTAATATATTTATGAATGCATGAAAAGAATTTGTTTTTCATATTTATTTTAATATGGGTCGAGGCAAAACATGTTGGTCATCCTTTTGCCTTCTTTTAATACTATCTTTTCCCATTGAAATTCATCAGTCACCAATCAACTGTCTATCAAGTCACATTTATAGAACGGAAGCTGCCAGAAATATGGTAGGCTAAATTTATGACGCTCTAAATGTTCAGCTCATATGGCACATGGCTGGGCCCGAGCCATCTTCGCAGCACTAATATTGGTGTCATTTCAAGTCTACGATGTGGCTGACAGTTTTCTATTCTCCCTCCGGGCTGACATCTGTTTGCTTGTTTTGGTGGGGAATCTGAAGGAACGCAATATACTAACACTAGACTCAACCAACCTCTATGGGCTCATTTACAGTTGATGTTGTGTCATGTATTCCATTGACTCTTCGGGCTCAGGCAAACTTTCTGGAATGGAGAAAATCTACCAATGCACTTTGTTCCAGGGCTCATGGGGAATGTCCTGCATGTGGCATTGTGATTACCTTCCGACTATTCAAGCTACTTCAAATGGAGTGTTTAAAAATGCAACACATATAAAATACAAGTCCATAATGTATGTTGGAGTGAACAAGACATGTATTATAGATTAAAAGCAATGCATATGTTGTCTATTCAACATTCCAGGGGCTAAGTCATATTTTAGAAAACATACTTGGACTTTCCTTTTTATGCATTGTATTAAGACATCCTATGAATTGAGTTGTATGACCAGTTTATGTGTTTGTAGTGTTCTGGGCCATGCCTTGCCCTCTATTATACCTAGGGGTGCACATAAGTGGTACTCTGGTACTCAAAAGGGGCCAAAAACGAGCTCTGCGTACCTGCATTATTGTTACAAAGCTCACATGCCTCCTAACAACTTGGAGGTGCTCTGTGTCTGGGAGGCCGCAGCTTAATGTTAAATGTATACAATTTATGTCACTCGGATAACTGCAGAGAAATATGAATAACTATGAAGGGTCGCAGTTAGGGGTGTGAAATTGGGAATGTAAATTATGAATAAAAAAAAAGATTGATCTTCTAAGGTGTTGGAGATCTGGGTCGTTGAAAGTCAGAGTAGGCATATGTATGGGTAAAATCTGACTGGAATATGACTATAAAAGGCTCATTTTTAGACTGCTGGTAGACTCAGGGGTTAGTTACTAACCCAGAAATGTCAGGGTTGTGCTACTGAGGCATGAGATCTGGGGGTCCAAACATGTTGTACTGTGAGAGTTGCATTTGACCCAAAGCCAGCTGGTGACCTGTGGATGGAGACAGCTAATCAGAGGCTCAATCAGGACCAGGGAGGTGCATCTGCAGCAGAATCTACCATGCAGGAAGCTGACGCAGAGGACAGTGAGGGAGACACATATGGAGTGAGTACCAAACACCATATTCTGGTGCTCATTTGAGGAGCTTACTAAAAAAGTTATGTGCACTCCTGATTATACAATCGCAATGAATGGCACTGCAACGCACATGCATAGCTCACAATTTTGCATATCGGCTAACATTTCAACATGTTTTCCCTGCAATGTACAAGAAATCAACACAACAAGAACCTAGTCGTCCCTACCATTAATGAGTGCATATAAGGTAAAATATAAAAATAGTTGTTGCAGTCACAGAAACATCAGAAGTTTAAACTTGCTTTTGGAATGGTCCAGGATCTTTAACTTCATATATGCACATTCTGAGACTTTTTGTAGCTGCCCTGCCACTTTCTGCATTTCAAAATTGGGACACCAATGGTCTCATTATAACTACAAACTACTTTGAAGGCTGATTTTTTTGGTGTGTCATGGATCTACATGTTTGTTTATTTTGAATAGCCCGCTACCTAAACCTGAAAACCAGAAGTGATATTTGTGATGCACATTTAATATTGCATTGCACTGCATAGTAAAAGGCTGTTTCTGTCATCATTTCTTGCTGTCTGTTAACTGTTCATGTCACTGCTTTTTAAAAGGCCTCCCTTTAGTATCATAGTGCATGTATGATTGAAGGTAATTACACAGAGACCATTAATTATGATACAGAGATAACATGAAGTGGTACCTTGACAAGTAAAGCAGCGGATGTGGAAGTGGTTGGTTTGCACTCTCACTACTTCTCCCTTACACGTCTCTCCACATCGGTAGCACTGGATGGGACCCGCATTTCCTGATGAACTATAGGAGTTGTGTTGTTGGTAGGGCACTGCAAGGAGAGAAAAAAAGATCACCATGCGGTTCTTAGAATTGTAATAGGGTATAACATTAACAATATACATTTATAACATAGTTATAGTTTTACTATAGTTTATAGTTATAGTATTTCAGTACTGTCTCTGACACCAGAGACAGTACTGAAAAATACTTATTCATAGAATGCCAAGAAAAGTCTATATTTCCCATAGCAACAAGATGAATATCTGTTTTTTTTTTTATTAGAATGAGCACACGAAGACTATGTACTGATTGGTTAGCATAGGCATGACCTCCATTATTCTTGTTTCTGGGCAGTAAACCAACCTATACATTCATTACATTGAATCTGATGCAACAGTTTACTTTCAAAATCCCATTAAAAGATCACTGCATCTACAATTGTTGAACCCCCCTGTATAATGAATCTTACAGCAACAATGGCATTAGATGACATAATGTAGACCACAATGCAACATTTTTGTTCCAAGATACAAAGCACAATACTGAGCTTGTGTTCAAATATATACAGTACAATACAAATCTCATAATCTGATCTACACAATAGAGGACACTGGTTCTAATATTCACAACACCATAAATTACTGAATATACAAAGCACAATGAAATGCCTATGTTTGAATATACACTGAACAACAATTATATTTTACAAGGAAATATTGGTGATGCAAATAGAGACAATAGAAACAGCAGAAACAGCTTCTACAAACCTTCTTATTGGTCCTCAAAGGGCCAAAGTATAGGACCAATAGAAATATTTATTATTGTCAATGATTCATAATGTCCAACCAACCATCTGTACAATGTGTGCAACCGCTGCACACAGCAGCACAGTTGTAGTTTTTAGACAACCTTCTATCAACCTTCTCATTGGTCCTCAAAGGCCGGAATAATAGGATCAATATAAATATATATTATTGTCAGTGATTCCTTACGTCCACCCAACCGTCTGTACAATGTGTGCAACCGCTGCAAACAGAGGCACAGTTGTGGTTTCAGACATCCTTCTACCAACCTTCTTATTGGTCCTCAAAGGGCCAAAGTATAGGACCCATAGAAATATTTATTATTGTCAATGATTCATAACACCCACCCAACCGTCTGTACAATGCGTGTTACCACTGCACACAGCAGCACAGTTGTGGTTTCAGACATCCTTCTACCAACCTTCTTATTGGTTCTCAAAGGGCCAAAGTATAGGATCCATATAAGTATTTATTATTGTCAGTGACTCATAACGTCCACCCAACCATCTGTACAATGTGCGCAACCACTGCCCACAGCCGCACAGTTGTGGTTTCAGACATCCTTCTACCAACCTCCTTGTTGGTTCTCAAAGGGCCAAAGTACAGGACCCATAAAAATATTTATTATTGTCAATGATTCATAACATCCACCCAACCGTCTGTACAATGCGTGCAACCGCTGCACACATTGGCACAGTTGTGCTTTCAGACAGCACTGAAACTGACTGAGTGTAGCCTGAGGGCCATTTCACACTAGTCACATTTATGTAAACCTGTTGTACCTTTCCCACTGGTCCTGCACAATGCAGCGTATTACCACAAATGCCCTGCATGACGCATTTTCGTGCTGCATCCACGCAAGTGCAGCACACACAGAAATGATAGGTTACCGCTAATGGCTGTGGTAGCATTTCCGCTAAATGTTCTGAAAATCATGACATGTAGAAATGAAAGAAATAGGAAGAAAAAAAAGCAAATAGCAAAATATAAACTGCATATTTTAAGTAGACTCGTAGTAAGGATCCAATATGAATAATGTTGCCCAAATAGTGAGCTAAGCTGGGAAGCTGATGTCTACATATGGTCTTTTCTATACATATTATGCATGGTTCAAGAAAAGGTGAAGACATGTGGCCACCTATGAATGCAAGCAAGCAAACGTCAAATATGAAAGGTTTAATATCTAGTTTAAACCAACAGGCTCCCCAGCATGGCTCAGCATGTAGAGCTTCAATAAACAAACATTATTTGTTGACAGGACAGAATGATTTCCAGATTCTTCAATGACAAGAACATGGAAGGCTATGATCCCATGAATATTATTGGAAAGAATGTTAGTAATACAGAAATTGTGTCTGTATCTGGATACCTGGATCTGGAAATGTATCATGCAGCATCTCTTTTACAGTAACCACCTGTTCTTTTAGAGAGAGAGAATTCTGAAACAATAGCAGATAGTTGGAGCAGATCAACGAGTTAATTAGCTCCAAGTCCAACATCACATTCCAGGGTATAGATTGCTGTAAAGCCAACCAAACTAAGGTTCACTAAGAGGTTTGGATGTATTAATTTGAGCATTGTGATCTCAGGGTATGTGCTGGGTGAAAGCAGCCTATTCATGCTCATGATCATGTTGGTTGACATCCAAACTTTTCCCCAGTATTACATCTAGATAACCTTTTCAGACACTGCACAGACTTGCTGTGCCGCTCCTGGGGTTTCATCCATAGATACGCTGTCCTGACCTGCTATTCCCTTAAGGGCCATAACAGCAGATGATGAAGGTTATGTTGGTTATTCCTTTACCCTTTCCTCTCCTTATCATAACCTGTCAGCACTCGTTCGCAAATTCCTGACAGATGGGGATAGAACTATATAAACAGATTTCAATATTTTTTTCAAATATTCCAAAACAAAATGAATCCAAAATAGTAACAAATAGACTTAGAAATACCCAACCAAAATCATAGTATTATATAGTGATGGGTGAAAAGTTTGCCCAGCGGACAGTTCGAGGTGAACATAGCATGTTCGAAGTTTGCCATGCCAGCAAACATTATGTATGTTCGACCCACCCTCTATACCTTAACATGAAGCCACTTATTTACACCTCACTCCACAGTCAGGTGGGACAATAAAATCAATAATAAATTTTTCCCTCCTGAATAGTGATGTCCCGAACTGTTCGCCGGCGAACTATTTGCGGCGAACATCGCATGTTCGCGTTCACCACGT
>CM070034.1:39630601-39665682 GCA_036250615.1 Ptychadena robeensis | reverse complement strand
ATAGCAGAGTAAAGATGGGCATAGACGGGCAGATTCCTGCCTGATTCTTCAGCCGATCGACTGCCGTTCTCGTTCTTGCAATCGGTTGGCAGAAAATCGGGTTGTCAGATTGACCAGGAATCTGCTGCTTGTCGGATCGCACAGTGATCCGACATTCAATTTCGGCCGATCCTGTTAGTTCGGATGGGGATTGCATTCCCTATCCAAAGTAATGGCCGGCACACAAAGAGTGCCTGGCCAATTCTCGGCACTAGCGGCTGTACATGATGACGTCATCACGGCTAGTCGGTCGGCTGAGCAGTCGATGGGAAAACGATGCGTCTTTGCCCAGCTTTACAAAGCAAACACTATAGTATCTGCACCACAATAATGATGATCTGATCTGCATTAAATCTCACGCACTTCAATGTAAAGCAGGGAACACACAGCTCGATATTGGAGCCGTCCGATGTTCCCTGCAGCAGCGTCACAACAGATATTGGAGGAGCTGGAGAGACAGCGGACAGCAACGGATATTGGCCGTGATTCACGGTCATGTCTGATATCCCTGTTTTCGAGTGGGATTGATTGGTCCCGCTCGAACACAGAGATGCCTGCATATTATATGGGCCAGATAGATGTCCGTGGGCTTGCACGGCACTCAAAGCGGCCATCGATCTGGCCCATATCTACATGTGTGTACCCTGCTTAACACTTCTTGACACAGATTTTTAATGGCAGGGTTTTACAACTTGAATGTCTCATGAAAAGACAAAGACATATTGTAGTCATTGCCTTGTTTAATTCAATTGTTTCTCCCTAGAAAAAAATATTTCATCTGTATTGTTAGGTACAATTTATTAAAGCTGGACAGAGGGAAAATACCTGAATTTGAACTGTTGGTATTGGCCTCTCCGCTGCCAATACCTCAATGATGCTGACCATTACAATGAACACATTAAGGAAATGCAAGGGGCACTACCAGAAAAATCCTGGGACTGAATATGAATATTGACGTAAGAGCTAGTTTTGTTATTTTATCTTTTACATAATATTGTATTATTTTTGGCTGAATTTCTGCTTTAAACCTTCTTTCTGGTGTCTTTAGGGTTCATTATACAGTATGCACTGCACACAATATACTACTTAAAATGCATGAAGTTCTATTATACTTACAAATGGCTCGTTTGAAGAGATTGTGAATGTTGACATTGGAAAGGATCGTGTTACATTATGAAGTCACTGAAACAGTTTGTAACGATTGACCCTGTGAAGAAGATGCACAGCATTATCTTAACAAAGGTCCTCTGTACGCTCAATACTTGGAAGAGATTCTGAAATTGCTGCAGATTGCTTACATGTCATTGCCTGAGGTCTAATGCTCAATGAATAAGCATCAAAAGCTCAAACATAGTCAGTGGAAAATATGTAGCAAGTGTTACCAACCAGAACATTGCTTAATAAGACAGATGGAAACCCTGCCATTGGTTTTTGCTTGGAGTTCTTAATTCACTTGTTTATGGGCTTATAAGTCGTAAAACCTTACTTTGCTTGCCATCCCCATGAATGTCCCCCGTGAATATAGTTGGCCACAATGGAAGCAATGTGAGGATGCAGTTCAAAATAAATGTAAGTTTAACTTAATAATCAAGTACAATATACAGTTCATGTGTGTCGTATGCTTATGACATCACAGAGCATGTTGCAACCTTTCTTATCTTGAGATCGTGCCAGTGGCATCATTTCCTTTTTCAGGTTGGCAACATTAATCTGATGTCATGCATCTAGCACCAGTGTTGCCCCAATGTTGCCAGCCAGCCACACTCCTTTAGTTGGCCAATAGCCATGTTTGCAGATGCAATATTGAACACATTATTATAATGAATATTTCTAATAAGAAGACATTGACCCGTGTCTGTGGTTGTTGGTTGTAGCTAAAAAATAACAAATAAAACCACATTAAAATCAAGTGTGTGACATGGAATTTTCTGCACTGATTTCCTTTTGCAGATACTTTTAAACATTCGTCCAAAAAAAATCACTAATAAATCCTTAAGCAAAACCCTTTCATGTCAAAGCCTTCTCCTCATCTGGAAATGTATTCTGACTACCTGCGTTGGCCAAGGTATTGTCCATCTCCTTTTTCCCTATGTGATATACTATGTTGCCACTGAGGAAGGACTTATGGAATTACATACACTATGAAAACAGCTCTGGGGTTATTAATATCATATCCAAGAGGGCGGCACCCAGCAGTTGTTGACTTTGGAAAGTGCACCAAAGAGAGACGTGCAAGTACATAATATGTACTTTTGTGGTGATGAATAGTTTGGTAGCAGGGTCTCTTCAAAAAATATCAATAAACACAGTAACTGGACTGGGTGAGGCAAATCAATTGTGTGTGGTTTTATCTGTTGGTATACAGGTCTGTCCAAATAAATGCCCCTTGAATATCATGAACATCTAATGTGATGGCACTTGCTTCTTGTTTTGAATGGTTTGATTGCTTTTTTTTCTTGGAATGAGAGGTGGCACCAGCTTCCTAGACATGACATAAGAACCCAAGGACCCAAACAACTCTGTTTCAATCTTCAACACTCGAATGCCTGAATGTCAATATAGTCAGTGTTTCTATAAAAAAAATTATGTAAACTTTAGAAGGACCTGTGGCCATTGCGCCTTTTAAACATATTCAAGAATTTCAAAGTTTGGCCTTTTTAGTTACAGTACAGGGCATCTGGCCATGCATAGCAGTAATGATATCAATGCAAGAGATGATCAATGATATGCATGAAATGAAACATTACCATTCAAATAGCATGCAGATTTCAAAGCCTTGAAGAATGACCAATCACACTGAACTTTTGCCCAATTTACCTCAGTTACAAGCTATTTTAACATGCGTCCTATTTACATGATAATGTTCAGTTTTATTACGTTGACCATCCCTAGTCAGACTTGGAGTGTTGGCGATATGGGACTAGTCTTACAGAGGAAGACCCGTGGAAGGAATAGATTAGGGTAGGTAAAATTACTCCCAATTTCCCTTCTAGACATAAAGCAGCATGTAAAACCTTGCACTAGTGCAGGGGTGGGCAAACTTTTTTTTTTTACCATTGGGCCACATTGGCTTCTCGAATTTGATAAAGGGGTGAGACCAAGAGCCTGCAATGGCCAACCTACCATAGGTGTGCCAATTCCATGCATTGCTGGCATCACTATTGACGGCAGTGATGTGTAATAGGCAACGCGTGATGGGGCGTTGTTATCTTTTTTTTATTTCTTGAACTTGAAAGAAAACAATTATAATTTAGAGCAGAAATAATTCCTAGAAACTGTCTGTTGTCACCATGAGGATGCGACCACAGTGTCATCACATGATCACACCACTGCATCGTCCCCAAGGCAACATTTTGACACCTCTAGGCATTGTGTGCACTCATTGCAACAAATTGAAGGAAGCATCTTTCCACCAAGGCGACAAAGGCCCGAAAAGAAAGCAAAATGGGCCGAATCTGCCCCCCCCCCCTGGGCCTTAGTTTGCCCACCCCTGCACTAGTGGGATAGCCATCAATGCAGAGTGGGCATGACCAGCAAAATATTCTTTGTTCCTGGTTTATAAGTTGAGCAAATATTGCCAATATTGGATAACACATTACCTGCCATAATATTAAATAGGTTGCATCATTGTGAGTTATAATAATAGATCTAAACAAATCACCCATTAAAAATACTTTATATACGTTGCAGCACATACTGAGCAAATGTAAAAAATCCTAACATTTTCATTGTCATCCCTATTAGTGAGGTTTCTTTTTATTCCAGATCACAGTAATCACCAGGAACAAACTTCCCAACAGAGACACAGCAATAAAAATCTGTCAGACCTTTCACAGCTTTAAAACAATATTTTGGCAGGACTTGCACATTGAATTTCACTTTGTCTAGAACAAAACACCTTTGTTGAGCCCAAACTAAGCATTAAAGATTTGTTGGTAAAGATGAGAGGGAAAACAATTATAAATAAGAAGGTAAAAGCTTGCCATCATGACATGAAAAATGTAATCTGCCTCTTGTACTACAAGCCAGACAGATAAACTGTGAACAGAGACCATTTTAGACATCTCCCTGATTTTGAACAAAATGTAATATTCCCTCTGTAAGCGATTCAGGCAATTTTCATTACAGAAAAACATCTCATAAATAAGGTCTGTCACCAGCACTGGTTTTGACAGCCAGACAAGGAACTCAAGAAAGAGAAATAGTGCTTCAGCTTTTATAGAACATATATGGACAACCTAATGGCCAACTTGTTTTATGGGGCCAGATTATAAGAGCCTGCAATGGCTGCCCGGCATTTTCTTCAACAGCTGATGTCATTGATGATGCCAGGGACATGTGACATTGTAAACTTTTTTTAATTACCACTTTCAACAAAATAATTATACTGCCATGGAGGGCAAAAAAAAAAAAGGAGGACACCCCCACTGCATCAATTGCAGGTAACCAGCAGAGGGAAGCCAGAGCATCTTTTCACCTGAGTGACCATGGGCTGCATTAAAAAGCTGATACGGCCCCTGGGCCTTAGTTTGTCCATGCCTGTACTAGATCAATAATTGTTTTGTAATGTTTCCACAACCCTTGTCTACATCTGCAGTTTTGGTGGTGATATTGTGTTAAGGGGCTTTGAATTCCACTCCCAAACAAAATTTAGCAAACCAGTCCTGTATGGAGGAATTTACATTATAGAAGGCATGGAGCAAGAGGAGAATAGACGATGGTTTAATTTTTTTCACAATTCGACGACCATTCGACGGTTCGACTTATTGACAAACCCTGACAAAGGCTAATCATCCACACCACTTGCTGAAGATTAGAGAAGGGTTGGGGTACACCCAAAAGAATGTATGTCTCTAAAACGAGCCATACTGTGGCGGATTCCATGTCCAAAATAGATCATCATCCGATCGATTCCGCGCTTCTGCGGCCGCAGGGAATCGCAGGTGATGATCGATCGGCCAATTAATAATATCCCCGCAGCACCACCTTGCACGGATTCCGGACGGATCCGTGTCCGATTGTCCACCTCACACTGGCAACTCCCCCTGATCCGACACGGAAGAACGTATGAGAAAGACCAACATGTGGTTCTCCGTCGGATCGACGAAATCGGGCCCGGCTGATCAATCGGGGAAGCGAAACAAAACGATCGCACCAGGTGGGCGACATCGATTCCGAACGATCGTTGGCATGCAGCGCGCCCGAACGATCGGTGCCGGAATCCGGTGCGAATAACCGAACACGTGGTATGGGGGCCAGTTACACCAATAGTCTTTTCACAAATTAAGTTCAAAGTCAAGTATAAAAAATTTCGAAAAGCAGATTTAACGCGACTTTACATTTGAACACTAAATTTATGCAAACACTCACTATGCTAGAGCCAATACTTTTTTCATTCGCAAATGTATCCCACCAACCCTCTCTACATCTCCGAAATTTTGGTGATGTTTTGATTTCAGTGGCTTTGCAATCAGCTCACAAAATTAGCACGTCGAAAAATTTGACCATCTCTAGAGGAGAATACAATTAGCATGAGACCCCCATTTTAAGAAGAAAAAGATATCTGGAAAGCAAATGGTGTGATAGCCTCTAAAGTATAAAGTAAAAGGGGGTTAAGGGTTTCTTAGCTCACCTGACAGAAAAAGACCAATACGATGGAGCCAAAGGGGTTTGTGTAGTAGGAAGAGCATTAAGTTTTCATTTGGAAAGTAAACCTGCCCTCCTACCTTCCTCAATATTTTAAAAGTTAAGTAGTTACTTTTCTTTTAGAAGTCATAGCAGTTGTCACCGTTTCCAGGTCTAAAAGGTGGTCAGTTGGAGGAATGGTCACAAGGTTAGGTATCTGTGACCAGTCAATATTTTTTGCAGGTGGTACACCAATCTATGAGTTGGTGTAGTGAATTGGCATAAAGGTCATCAGCATATTGGTATAAGCACATACAAGAAGCCTGGGACTCTTGCAGTGTTTAATATTTATAATTAACTTGCCATTTATTGCATTTTTCAACAAATGCAGTCAGTGATGGTTTGAATGAGTGTTATGGTTGTGCTGATCATCCACTGATACCCTTTTATTGCTATTGCTATGTCTATATTTTATATTCTGACTGAGGGTTAAAAGCTGAAAAACAACTGACAATGATATAAGATATTGATAACACTTCATTTCTATAACAGCTCTTTGACTTGCTGTACTCCCACACAACAAAGTATATGTAAAATGATGATCTACATAGTGTTTTCACTCACAGACAAGTACAAAGCACCTGGGTCATATACTCTTAGTAGTAGTAAATATTCCCAGCTAAGGACTCCCATGGGATACTGCTGTGGACTCAGTGGATTTGTCTGGCTTCTGAGTATGAATGTCTTTTGTAGATGAAACAGAAGCAGATTTAACTGAAGGTCTGCACTAAAAACACTTATTTAAAAGAGCAGCACAATAATGGCTTTTCTTTTAATGCATTTTGCCTTGAAAATGTCTCTTGAAAATGTCTCAAAGGATGGCGGACAAAAGGATAATCGTATCCTCAAGGTTTGGTCAATGCAACTTAATCTGGTCAAAGGGGGTCTCCCTGAATATGCTCAATACTGATATGCTATGTTAAGCCTCCAGGCACAGTAAATCTTCACTAGCGTCAAACTCCTGCTTAATTTTTTGGCCCGTTGTCCTGTGTCAGTGCCTATTAAAAACGCAATAAATGTGTAAAAAAATTGTCTATTGCTATTTTTGCTACAGGGCTGTATGGTCTTTTTTCTATTGAGTTAAAGTGGATCTACCACATCTGCATCTGCCTTCTATTATTGCCACTAATAAGGCAGATCAAAGGAAAAAAGTGAAAAAAAATACTTACCTGGTAAAAGTGCCAAAATCCAGTGAAGCCCACCCCCAGTGAAGTAACCCAACGGTGGGTCCCAGAGGCAAGAGAACTTGGGAGGACACAAATCACTCTACCTACCTTCCCAAGTCCCCTTACGCCCTGCAGCCAACCACATCTGAATTGGGTGAAGCTGGAGCATTACTGCATTCAGACCCAGATTGGTGGAGGGAGCCAGAACGGAAGAGTCATCTTGCAGCCTGGAGGACTGGACACTCCAGACATGGTGGTGCGAGAGAGAGTAGGCAGGAAAGGTGAATATATATTTTTTATCTTTAGGGGTCACTGTCCCTGGATGAATACTGCATATAGGTGAGTTATGTATATTTGTGTTTTTATGTTTTTATTTTAAGAATTTACATCATTTACATTTTTGACACCTCTACTAGTTTGACACCAGTAAGAACTAGGCCTTATTATGATTGGCTCATTCAGGTTTGAATTTAGAATAAGGATGAATGCGAAATTCAGGATTATGCATATGCCATATCTCCAAAAGAAGTCAAGGACCCGCCAGAATGATGCGTCTATGGTGGCTTAAAACGGACGCGGGCACATTGTGCCTGTGTTTACATCAACATGAGCTGGCAATAATGTGCCTGTGCAGACAGAAGACCATGTACCACATGCTGATATCCCAACCCTTATCTTGCATAGAGCGCAGGAATTTCTGTGCAGTGATGAGTAGGCCTGACTAGAAAGATAGAAAGAGAAGGTACTAGAAAGAGAATCAGGTAGACTTAAATCAGTAGAGTAAGGGCTTACACAGGCGGTTGTTAACAAGCATTTAGCGTCACTGCCCTATCGGTTTTTCAGGCTTTCACCTGAAAGACCTGTTATTGGGGTGTTATCTAACTGCCCCCCAAGTGCACAAGTTTTTAGGGGCTCTCAGACAGGAGCGCCCGAGTAAATATAGCCTCAGGAAACTACAAGACAGAAATATGTAGACATAGATAGAGGAACAATGGACACATGTAGGAATACCAGGGTGTAAGGAAGCAAAATGTAAACACAATGCTAATTTGTGGGCGACAAAAAGAAGAAAGTGAATTGGAAAAAAAATCAGTTTGTCGGGTATATTGCTCTTCTACATGTATTTTCTATTGTATATTTAACAATTTCCTTGGAGCGCAAGTTTATATTCGATCAGTATAATATTCATTCAGAATCCGCTCAGTAATAAATTATTAATGAAACCATTCAACAAATGATGAAATAATGTGTGTACACTACCAGCAGAAAAGAGCATGTTGATTCCATATTTAGGAGCATTCTACGCATATATGTATCACAAATCCAGAAGAGATAAGTGATTAAGATGCGGAATCACCATGGCAACTGTAATATACAGCCTGAGTAATGGCTGCTGGTGCAGTAAAAGATGACGACTTGCCAAGAATATTGGAGACAGAAGAAGTCAGCTGAGGTCATGCTCTGACTTGCTGGTTTCTTTCTTCCTGAATTACAAGTCCATATGCTACACCTTCACAGACAGCTTGCCAATATGGGCTGCAAACCTCAAATTGGTTTTAAGTTGACATTTGGACGGTGTTCAAATATGCTCAAGTGAATCCGATTCCTGTACTTGTTATTTTCTGTCTCATAACTGCATCTGATCTAAGCTGTTATCATGTCACATACATCAAATACGTCTCAGCAAAAATTCCTCTATGCCGCTTGGCATATACGCTAGACATAAGCTTGTGAAAGCATAAAATGAGTGGAAAACTTCAGAACAACTACCCTGTTGATTATTATTCCAAAGACTACACAAGATTATTACGCTAATGCTGTAACAGTTGTACTATGCAAGAATGTCCATAGCAAGCAATGAAATCCTCATGTTGGTCCTCATGTTCAAAATACTTTGTGAACTTTACATGAGACAATTCTCTAAAATTCTCTAAAATACGAAAAAAAAAATTTTATGAATGTTATTTATTTTTCTTATTCAGAATACAGTACACAAGGGTTAGAATCTTTGTTATTCTAAACAGCTGTCTGTGTCCTGGGAAGAATCATTAACCATTGTCACCAAAGCCAGAGGTAAATCAACCACCACGATGGGCACATTGGTCTTATGGTTTGTGCCCTCTGTGTCTTTTCCCCCCGTGTGCTAGGTGACGCCATCAATGACCCACAACACGACCATTAAACGTCAATGGACAGGGCATTCTGTTCGCAAACCTGGACAAACAGCAGGTTGGGCTTTATGGACGGGCCATGCTATTGGGTCCATCCCGTCCAATGGTCTTACTGGCAAAACGAGAATCCTCAAGAGATTTCTAGACATTTCCTGTTTTGTTTAATGGGCCAGAAACCGGAAATCTCAGCAAGTCCTAGGATGCAAAAAAATCAGAGTTTAAACCTAAAATAAATAATAATAAAAAATACAGTTTATAGGTATTTACCAATGCAATCATTTAAGTCTCTTTAATATTATTTTTCCTATGCAACCTTCATTTATAACAACTTCAAATAATTCCTGTTTCTCCTTTCCTCTATTATTTCTTACTTAATCTCATAAACAATCTAAAGTGAGCAGTGTATTAAAGTGAAGGGGTAAGTTCTTCATGATTTGATTGGTATCTATCTCCTGCCTCAACTATTTTCTCTCAACCACTGCTTTTTCAGTGAACCCCATTTTCCACATATATTGGGCCTTCTTTTATGATTAGGCCTGGTTTTGAAAAGTTATTAGTTACTCTTTTCCTTATGTGATCCAGTCACACACCAAACACACAGGAAATGGATTGTCCACGCAGCTGGTAGGGGATATTTACAAGTCTTTACTGAAGGTATATTTACATCTTCACACCAAACCCAAGAGCAGGGATGGGGCACGGCTTAGGATACTACGTTGCAAAACAACTACCAGCTTCAGGGGATGACTGATGACTCTCTTACCAGTGGGGAAAAAGTTGGCATAAACAGTCCAGTGGTCAGGAAAACAGGCAGCGGTCTCATGGGAGGTGGAGTAAAGTGGAATCCTGCATCACTACCTAACTCTGTGTACCTGTCAGAGAAAGGGGGCCTTAGTCCTGGGTGCTAACAAAGTGGACGGCCAGCAGGAGAACCAAGGAGATATGGGAGTACAACGCTCCAAAGTGAGATGCACTGGCTGGAACTAACACTCAACTACAACTCAACTTACTGAGGCAGGACCCAAAAAGGTGGATTTATCACCTCTGCTTGGGGGAGGGCAGTAGCCAGTCTCCAAGCAGTATAGAGAAGCTACAAAATATGGAAAACCAAAAGAGAGGGAAACTGAGAGCATGAGTCATCTTCTGCACCTGCTAACAGAAAATTACAGTAAACGCTTACACATAAGGTAAATACACATGCTCTTAGACATTGCTGATGTGCTGGGATTTTTACATATAACCATCTATATAGTTTAAAGAGAAGGGTCTGAAAAAGGTTAGATATCTGGTGAGAAGTGGTTCTCTGTGAGAAGATTTCTTGTTGATTCCAAGGCCAGAGGAGTTCAGACTGGTTTGAGCTGATAGAAAGTTACCATCGCCTCATATAACCATCAGTTTCAATGGAAGTATTCCGAAGAACATTTCTGAGTGCACAATGCCTCAGATCTTATATCAAATGGGCACAAGCACATACCAGGTACCCCACCTGTCACCAGTTACCCCCCATGGCAGTTCAGAGTTGTAGTGGTGTAATGGTGTGAGGGATAGTTTTTGGTATTAAGAATTAATGCCCTCACACACATACCGAGTGGTGGCTGACAGATCAGCAATCGAGTGCAGCGTGATGACGCCGACCGACGAACGCGCACGCACATCGGTGGCAAAATCATCTGCCGCTCGGTGCGTGTGTGACGGCCTTAAGTGTCAAATGAACATTGCTTAATTGCTATGGTCTACCTCAGGATTGTGGCACACCATATGCATCCCTTGACCGTAGTGTACCCAACCTCTGATGCTTACTTTTAGAAGTATAACCTGTTGGGTCACAAAGCTCAGGTTATCTCAGACTGGTTTCTTTGAAAATTATGATGAGTTCAAGCAGGTCTCCACTCTAACTTAATCTTATTAAATGAGAAAGCATCTTAGTTGCAAAAATATTTGCATAATGTAAGCACAACCAACCCAGTTCTACCAAGGTCTATCCAATAGTGCCTGCTGCATGTATGTATGTATATATATATATATATATATATAACACACTGTATAAAGGTATAAAGGTATATGTACACTGTACACCTATAAGACATATTGTCATAGAACATCTGAAAAATTCCTCAAATAGGACTGTAACTGAAACATCTTCTTTTCACACAAAGAACAGTCATATGCGATCACGCATGCACGCTACTTCGCTTACTCTATTTAATATATTATACGTATAGAAACACTTCTGAAAAAAATCTGTTGTCTGTTGCAGGCTACATCTTGTTACCATCCGATTGGCTGGGGGAGAACAATGAAGGGAGACTTGTTACCAGGAAGAAAATGCACCAAGGATGTCATTTAAAGAAAAACACCTCAACTGAAATTACCTCTGTCAGTCAAGGCTGGAGATTCGGAGCAATCACAGCTCAGGCTATGGATGATTGAGAAAAGGATGAACGCTGATAAAAAAAAACCTAGCGAGTAATTAAAAACTACAGACAGGCAATAGAAAGTACACTGGCAGATGTAAAATTCCAATCATTAGTGCATACAAAGCAGCCACCCAAACATATGCAAACAGCACGCCTTGTTCCTTTACATTCTTCTACTGCTTGAGTTCCTAGATAGTCCAAGTGCACAATGCTCTACGGATGAAATATGATTACATAGGAAATGGGTAGTGGCAACGTTTTCCAAATCAAATTAATGTAAAGAATAAATAGGCTGAGGATATGTTTATTTAGCTTTACCCACTTGTTAATCCTACAGCATCATAACTTGCTGTCCTGCTCTTAAGGTAGCCATACACGGGCAGATTCGTACGTGGTAGACCACCGTGAACATTCCTGCCAATTGGCTGGCAGTCGATCGTCAGAAAATCACATGCACCCACCTGGCGAGATCAACCAGGAATCTCCCGCATGTCAGATCGCACAGTGATCCGACATGTTGGTAAATTCATGACAGATCCCATTACTTTGTCCGGCCGATCCTCTGACGTCATCACGCTGCAGTCTGTCCCTAATCTATCGATGCACTTATGCTGGAGACAGTGAAGTTCCCCATACACCTAGCGAGCCGCCCTCGACAGATGAGGGATGACCTCCCCCTCAGAGAATCAGCGGGCACCCTATGTGTGCCGGCTATTACTTTGGATACGGACATGTCCATTCTCTGACTGCTCTGTCCGCTCTGTCCATTTTGTGGCTGATCGATGGCCATGAATATGCACACACATCGGTCGGCTGTGGCTCGCTATGTGTATGGGGCCTTTAGTGATATAACTACATATATATACTCTGTAAAGCACTGTGTAATATGTCAGTGCTCTATAAATATGATGATAATAGTATATAGATGATAATAATAAATAATTCACTCCGACATTACAGCCTGAATTTTTCAAGGCATTTGCTGCTCCCAACCAATTTTGAACTGCTAACACAGGTACAGACGTGACATTTTGTGACTCACCTGTGGTTGGGAATAGACATAGAAAGTGGGTGACTTGCCTAGATCCATGATGAAGGCATAGGAGGAGGGCAACCTGACCAGGGGGACTGACCTTGGGACGCCAGGAGGAGAGAGGTAAGTGGAGAGGGCTTAGTTAGGGGAGGGGCTGGTGGCTAGTACAGGCAGGACCTTTGTACCAGGATCATCACCCACCCTACCCCTACTTACTTCACGGTTTGCTGAATGTTGTTATGATCTGTTTGTTTTATTTTTTTTTAATTGCTAATTTTTGTCATAACATGGTGGAAGCTCAGCAGTGCCTCAGGTGTTAGGTGGATGTTGGAGAGTTCATTGTGGCGTGTCGGTATGGAAAGGGCAGCCACATATACTGTTAAAGTGTTTCAAGGCGGGGCTTAAGTTATGTCACTCACTGGAGTTGAAGTTAAAGGTGCCCATCGAGCTGGTATTTAAGGGCTGGTGAAGTATGACGAACACAGCACAATTTTTCTATGAACAGCCTTCATTAGTGTTTTAAATCTCTTATGTTTTTACCACTTATGTGACACACGAAGTAGATTGTTTAGCTTTCTATTTATCACATAGTACTTAGTACTTAGTACTTATCACATATATATTTCTTAAATATCAACAAAATAAAAAAATCCTTGATCTCCATTTTCTTGTGCCATCTTTTATATTCTAGTTATTCATATTACAGGTTGCTGAGATTATTTCCATTGGCGATCAAACTGGCATGAAAGACTGTGGGAATGCAAGGTCATAACCTCTCAATGAAAAGCTTTCAGGACAGGTGGGCATTTGCAGGGCGCTCAAAGAAGTGAAAAAGCAGTCATCGCCTTTGTTTGGTCAAACTCTTGTTCTCATTCTGCACCTGTTGCCCCTTGCTGATTTTGTTGGCTGTAGCAGGCGCTCAGATTTCATCCTATGGGATTACTCTCCTGAGATTGGGATAAATTGCCTGGGAGCTGCTAATGTGTTGAGAATTCCAATGTCAGGGTTGAGAGTTACGAGAGACTTCTGGGTCGTATCCCCTTACTTTCTATGTTTATAACACCCCCAAAAAATATCTCTAAATCATTGAGCTATTTCATGTGGTTAGAATGCACTGTCAATGAACTAGGATCCAGTGTAATGAAGAGTCACATGACCTTGGGTAAAGTCATTCAAGTGCAACTCCAAGTCAGATTACAAATCACCTGTGTAATGCTGTTCTGTAGCGCCGTATCTAAAGTGCAGCCTATACACACTGAAGAGTTTGGAAAGCTTTGCCAAGTGCTCTGCATTCCAGAAACTTCAGTTGAGGATCTCACTTTGATTTATGGTCCCCTTTACAGCAGTGATGTTATGCTCTTTTTTATAGCAGGTTTAGACCTATTTTTAAACATGCTTTGAGTTACCACCATTTTTGCATTTTATTTGTTGAACAGTGGATGCTTTAACAAACTTGCCATACTTCCATCATGTAATTCTTATAAAAAATACATAGAGAAGAGCTTCACAGATCACAAAGCTCTGCGTTATAAATTTTTTATATCTGGCCGCATTTAAAGGGGCAATGTGCCAGCTTTGCGGCAATAATAACCTTGTGAGTCCGAGAATCAGTGGCCTACTTTTAAAAGACCAGACTGACCCAAGTATATACATAACTCTGCAATAAATACTCCTTGGTTAGATATGTTATAGATAATTCGTCCTACCATCAGGTTTCATTTTTCTTAGGTAAGGCAAAATATTGCCACAGAATACATGCATACGGTCAGGTAAAGTTGAATTCATAAATCAATAAAACATTGACTAGGGGCATTGACTAGCATTGACTAGCATTCTTACAGCTTAAGGAACAGAGCTAGTGAAAGAGAAGAGGCTAGATGCTACATTTTAGGGCTGACAAAGCCATTAACAAGTCTTTAGCTAGCCATACACGTGTCGGATTCCATGTCCAATCGATTCATCATCCGATCGATTCCGGCGATTCTGCCGGGAATCGCAGGTGTGATCAATCGGCCAATTAAGAGTATCCATCGCTGCATACCACGGATTCCGGCACGATTCCGGGACGATTCCGTGTCCGATTCCACCTCCGATTCCACCTCACAAATGGCAACTCCCCCTGATCTGTGCAGAATCTGATCAAAAAGACCAACATGTTGGTTCTCTGACGGATCCGATTCTGGGCCCCCGAACGATCGGACGTGATCGGACGGACAAGGTGGGCTGCACACGATTCCGGCACGATCGATTCACGTGCACGCGCCCGGAATCGATCGGCCCGGAATCCGGCCGGAATCCGACCCGTGTATGGGGGCCTTTTCAGCGGGCAGATACGGTCAAGATTTGGGAATTCTCAGATTTTGGTAAACTCTGGATATGTATCTATTACTGGTAGTCTGGTCCTTGGCTCACCTCTCCCTACCCAGTTTCCTTAAATTGAGCCCAACTGATTGACGGGCACGTCAAGTTTAGCATAAAGTATGTGCCAATTGATTGTAGCATTTGTGTGTGTAATGCTTACAGGTTTTAAACATGTGAATTATTTCCAGGGGCAAATCACACCAGTGCTGCCAAATGGGCATCCTGCACAGGTAATCCAGGAAGCCCGGTGGAGACTAGGCCAAAGAATTGACATGCCGGTTTTTGGAAATCTGGGAGATAGATAGTAACTGAAAGACCTCATTTTGTTGACACTTCATTATAATGGGACACAATAGGCCTAAATCTTTAAAGCATATGCTTTTGGGTTCTAATAAACAGTGTTTAACTATACTAGGTCTCAAAGGAACTAAATTGCATTCCTCCATAGGATGTGGCAGCTATTGCAAACTGACAGCTTCACACTCCTCCTTGAAACCTCTTTGTGGTCCTCTAGAAGACCATGTTTGAGAATGTCTGAAGTAGAGGAAAGCTAAAGGTTTGTTTCCATATCCTTCTCCAAAACAAAACTTATTTTGTTTAATCTGATCCAATAACTGCCCAATAGTTTCAAATACAGAAACACGTGTCCTAATTTATATGACAATGATGGTGATTGGTTCAGTGACATGGGATGGGTGCCCTTAGCCTAGTGGTTCCCAAACTGGGGGTCGCAGAGGTATTCCAGGCGGGTACTGACCCTCGATAATGTTCCTAAATATAAAAGGGGGGTCCTGCATGGGAAGTTTGCGAACCACTGCCATATGTAAACTCCATCTACAGCAGATTAGAGATTACAGTGATAACTCTTAGCTAATTTAATGGGAAAGGTAAGTTTTACCCTGAATCTGAAAAGCAAAAGACACAAGACTCTGCCTTCAAGCACAAAGCAAATATTTCCATATGCAATAAATGTATACTGAACCCCTGGCACCTTTGAGCTTTGTGCAGCAATAGAAGAAAAAGACTCAGAAAGTTTGCATAATTCAGCCATCTTCTTCATGACATGGGCAGCCAAGTCTAAAGAAGGTTTCATAAACACACACAAAGCTGCTGATAACAGTCTAATTTAAGTAATCATAGCATCATTCTAAAAGCATTGCTAGTTATGGGTGAACACAAAATGTTTACATCACCATAGAAAATTATAAGGCACGTCAAACCCACCCAGACCATCTGAGACCATCTAATTATCAGTTAAGCACTATTTATAAATGTGGCAGGCTGCCCTCCTATCTTCTCCAGGCAGAAAAGATAACAATATGTTAGGCACTTAAAGGGCAAAGTGCGGAGGCAAGATCTGTCTCACTGAACCTTTCTGTCATTACAAGTGGCACTGTTATTATGGGAGGATGCACCCTGTCACTAGTGGGTGGCGGAAATCTGCATAAACAGAAAAGGGCATCACAAAAGGGCTCAATTCAAGCGTGGTAAAATTGTCATATTTTATTTTAGTGAAAGATCAAAACAAAATACTTTAAGAAAAGAAGCTGGGCATACACGGGTAGATTCCTCTGCAATCGACACACGATCAATCACAGCGTGGTGACGTCACGGGTCAATCAAATGGTAATCAATGTGCACCACTTTGCACATCAATTCCCTGTGAGGACCCTGTACACTCGGTGTTGTGAGAGTTGGTTTGGTGTCGGCTCTCTCTCTGTGGCTGGGACCTACAGGCAGCCAGGATGGCAGACAGAGCATGGCTTTCCCACCCCCCTCCCCTCGCACAGCACACAGAACCATGACAGGCCCTGCCCCCTTTCCATTGCCGGGAGCTGATCACAGTCTGCAGGCTGTGTAGCCGCAGGACTTCGGCCTCTGCTACTTTAGGTGGGGACTCATGGTTCCCATCCAAAGTAATGGGCATCGAACAGGGTTTTCCAAAATGTTGAAACCCTATTCAATCGAGTTTATTCAAGCAAGATCTATTGTTCCCGCTCAAAGGAAGGCATACATGGGTAGATTTCTTAATAGCGTACGGCGCTCAATTGTGCTCAAATCTATTTAGATATCTACCCATGTCTGCCCAGCTTAACTGAAATACTGATGCCTATTAGAGATGGTCGAATTTTTAGACTTGCTAACTTTGTGAGCTGATTGCAAAGCCCCTGAACATGGTATCATCACCAAAATTGCTGGAGATGTAGAGAAGGGTTGGAGGAACATTTGAAAAAAATGTTTTGCTCTAGCACATGTAGTTTTTGCATACATTAAGTTCAAAGTTAAAGTCGAAATTCCGATTTTCGAAAATTTTACTTGACTTTGAACTTAATTTGTGAAAAAAGAGACATACTTTCTTTTTTGGAGTATACCCCCAACCCTTCTCTACATCACCAGCAAGTTTGGTGATGATACCATGTTCAGGGGCTTTGCAATTAACTTGAAACCGTCGAAATGGTCGAATTTTTGAAAGAAAATTTGACCATCTCTAATCCCTATCCATTCTAATCTAACCCAGAAAAGACAACATTAAAGCAGATTTATACTTAAAATCAAAAATATATATATGTAAAATAAAGTTTGATTTATCTCTGAGATGGTATGATGGTGACGTAGCATTCCACAATCCCCCTCAAAATATACTTACCTGCTGTTCCCTGGAATCATATGAGAGATTCCATCTTTATCTGCCAGGCTACTGGGTAGTTAACTTAGGATGCAATATCACAAGTGGCCACTGGGGGTATTTAGAATGGTTTTCTATGGAAAAGTACATCTCATTCAGCTTAATGAGCTGTGGGAAAGTGATGAGCGTAGGCTGCTTTGAGGGCTCCCATTTAAGCATGGGAAAGCCAAATTTTCACCATAACAATGAATATGTTCATGAAATTAGCCTTAAGCATCAACTGAAAAGCATCGGAAGAATCCTAGTTTCGGAGTAGGTACATTTTACAAACATTAATTATCAAATTTCTCAGCAGCTGTAATCCCCAAATTTGTTAGTGTTGGCAAACAATCATTAAACTGCTCCTTCTCCTTGTAAAAGCAAGTGACAAGTAGCAGCTGTGGAATGAGACATGTTTCAGCGTGCAAGGAAATCCCACCTGCCTCAGCAGATAGCTGCACCAGATAACACTGTCTGCAGTCACACAGGGCCTTTTGTTTCCCAGCTTGGAGAAGAACGTCTTGCTTTGTTTTCTTTTACTAAGAATGTGGATATTACAAGTCCACGCGTTCTACAAGAAAGTCTGGAGCCCCACCATCAAACAGTCCATACACGTTGTACAGCCTGTCGTATATAACCCAACTGTCATTCTCTATTCTAGTTCTTCAAGTCAGTAATGAAGTAACTCAATGATCAAAACAACATCCATTTTGGGAAGGAAGGGCAAGCTCACCCAAAACAAAAGGCTGGTAACCCTCGAAGATATCAAGGAATCAAAAGATCCCCTTATGATAATCCTGTATGGATTATTCCCACCTATTCCGTTATGCCGAATATGTGAGCGCATAGGGCCCTAGGGACCCCCAGGAGGCATGCATATCCGGCACCCTCATCGCCCCCTTGTAGGACCTTACAGCGCAAGCTATCAATGGGGGGGGGGGGGGGGGGGGGGGGGGGGGGGGGGGGGGAGATGGGGTGTGTGTGTGGTGTGCTGGAGGGGGAAGGAGAAGAAGAATAAGAAGGATCAGCTCCACAACCATTCAAATTTAATGACCCTTCTTAAGGATGTCCTAATGTAGTTAGATCAAGCTGGAATATTAGACCTTTACAAGACTTTACATAGCCAGACTCGAATCAATATTTTATATTTGATTTGATAAAAGCAATCACCTTTTAAACAGCAGAGCATGAACCCATGATGCATAAACCCTTAAGATGGAATGCATGTCATTTTCCAGTTTCAGGGGATCTCTGGTGACATTATCATATCTATACTGTTTCGAGACATGCAAAGCTAGCACAGGTGCAATATTGATATTTGATCAGATTTCTGCTAAAATATGATTGATGTTCATTGGTGCATGGCAATAATACAGGTACGTGATTACTACTGTTATGAGCTATTGTTTCTTCACAAAATCTGACACTGTATGACCAAAATAATTCCATCCACTAATTTAAATGAACAAACTATAGGAGAAGAAAACCATATAGACTGCTTGAAAACCACAGTACTGTGGGTTAACAGCGATTGATTGCCTTGGTACCTAAAGGCCCCCATACACGGGTCAGTTTCCCACCGGATTCCGTCACGATCGATTCCGGGTGCGTGCACGCGAAACGATCGTTCCGGAATCGCGTGCAGCCCACCTTGTCCGATCGTTCGCGTCCGATTGATCGGGGGCTCAGAATCGGATCCGACAGAGAACCAACATGTTGGTCTTTCTGATCCGATTCTGCACACATCAGGGGGAGTTGCCATTTGGGAAGTAAGTGATCGGACACGGAATCGTCCAGGAATCCGTGGGACAAGGTGGTATGCAGCGATCGGATACTCTTAATTGGCTGATTGATCAGAGCTCCGATTCCCGCTGAGATCGCCGGAATCGATCGGGTGAGTGATCAATTGGCCATGGAATCCGACACGTGTATGGCTAGCTTTAGGCATAGCTTGCAAGAGTGCTACTTTTGGGTTCTGACGGTTGTCCTAAGGACTTAGATGAACAAAGTATCCCATATGAGGGCCAAAACTTTGGAAACCCTCCAGCGACCCCTAAGGAGCAAGCACAGAACCATAGGGTTAACAGAAGAGTAGTCCAGGTACACGGAATGTTGATACACAGGAATGCAGTCCAACAGACACGGTATCCAAAGTGTTAAACAGAAGAGTAGTCTAGGTACATAGTGAGGGTCATACACAATGATTCAATCCAACAAAGTGAGGCAGCCAGGCAGTCCAGGTAAATTTAGAAATTCAGGTTTATATAGCAGGAAATGCTACCACCTGTGAATATACTCTAGATATGCCTATGTCTGAAGATGGTGGACACAAAAACCTGCCATGCATGATGATACAGAAGATGTGGTGATAAAGGGTGACATGCTTGCAAGCGCCCCACAGTTTATGGATTTCATCTTGATGCCCTTGTTTGTTTGACCTATGGTCTACAAACATGGCTTTTTGCCTAAACCCTTTCTCTATGTTTGCGGCACAGATAAGGACACTTGTCCATTTGCTATTTGGGGTCACCTACTACATTAAAACCTCCCCACATCTCTGATGTTGAACAGTGGTTGCCAAACTTACCTTGCAGAGCCCCCCTTTTTAATTTAGCAACATTATGAAGCCCCCCTCCCCATTCAAATACAGGTTCAGGATGGAACCCCGGGAAATACCTTTGCGCCCCCCAATTTGGGAACCACTGCTGTAGAATATACTTCCCACAGGATTTGATTTAGAAATATAACACAAATGAAGGCTATACCTAACAATTGCCAGAAGATGAAGGGGTCTGCTTCTACTGTTCCCTTTATACAGTAACCACAATTCTCTTGATATGTGGTTACACGAGAAGCAGCAAATCCATCAGTGTCACTAGACAACAGCATTAAGAGTACAATTATTTTTTTATATTATTTCAAACCAAGAACACTTAACCTTGTTTAAGAAAACGTAAGTCTTATAAGTGGGTTACTTATGCTGCTAATTTTGCTTTAATGAAATACACAATGAGTTCAATGTCATTCCTCATATCATACAGCTCAGCCTTTACCATGTGATGCTGCTTAGTATTGTACAGTATATGACCTATAAGAGTGTATTGGAAAAAAATATTATCTAACACAAGAAAATAAAATTACTACCAGTCATGTAGGTCTTGGATGTTTGTACTTACAAAGAAAAGTGCTTAATCCTCTTACACAGAAATGTATAAAAGGTATTACTCCATCATCCTTTACATTTTCTAAACCAGAAAAGACTACCCACACATTGGGATTCAGAGTGGCTTGTCCCATTGGACTTTTTTTTTTAAGGTGCAAGAAAATTCCAATTGTAACTGATTTGCATTACAATCATTATATGTTCTTGACTGGGACTCAATTATGTTATTAATTAACAGTTCAAATAAATCTAATAATTAGTGATGATCGCGAATATTCGGATTCCGAATATTAATCGCGAATATCGTCAATTCGGAAATTCGCAATAACAAAAAAAAACGAATATTGCCGAATGTGAATATTTTCCGAATGTTTTCCATAAAATTCGCGGCATGCCGCGAATACGAATGTTGCCTATGCCGCTCATCACTACTAATAATCCCATGTTTAGTAAAATTTTTATCAGTTCCAGTTGAAATTTTCTGGCACCATAGAAAATGTCAGCTGGTGTGGTTTCCCTATTGAACCGAGGGCAAGCAAACCTCAAATCATGGGCAATCCGCTGTTTGGGCAGCCACCGCGTCCATGCCACCTTGGGCCTAGCCTCAATTGAAGTTGTGGAGGCATTGCTTATCAGAAGTGCTGGGAGGGTTACTGTACCAGGAGATCAGCATAGGGGGTAATAGTGAGAGAAGGCGAAAAAAAAAGGTTGTCATTGCAGGGATGGGTAAATGGTTGAACAGTGTTGGGGATATGTGGGTAACATGCTTTATGTAACAGGTAATTTATTAAAGCCCCCCCATACACCTTACAATCTTTCCATACAATTTCATTACAATTAACTTTTGTTCTACCAAATCCATATAATATGAAGATCTTTTTAAACCTTCCAATCACTATGTATTCTATCAGGGAGGACCCGGCACTACATAGTTATTGGTAGATCTAATGGAAATTGTATGGATCGATCTTAAGGTGTATGGGGGGCTTTATAAGGGCTCTTTTACACTATAGGCACTTAAATGCACAGGTTGCCATAGCATCCAATAATGTGCACAATTTGTATGCGCAAGCCAACACTACATTACGTGTGCACTGGCACCATAGGCTATGTTGTATTGTGAAAGAGCCCTAGAGAAAACTCCTTACAGGTAGCAATACATGGGCCGCTATTTCACTCAGGGGATCAATCAGCAATCAATCAAGTGTTGCCCATCCTAAACGATCGATGAAAAAAAATCCAAATTTGATTGAACCTTCAGCCGACATGATGTTTTTATATGGTCCAACATTTGTCAATCTAAATCAATCTTCCCGTGCGATTGACCCATAGCTCCCTATGCTGCATCCATTCCGATAGATCAATTTTGAGGAATCAGCCTTTTTAAACCATCAGCTCCTGTCGAAATCGTTCCGAAATCAGATACTCAAGATGTTGCACCATCGATTGCAAAACGATCAATCCGGGTTCCTTAATCACTGGGAATGATCGAATCAGGAATTGATTGCACAAAAATCGAGGCGTCTATGGCTACCTTTAGAAAATTAGAAAGACAGCACCAGTGTTTTAATAATGTAGTATCAAAATAAAGGTTAAGACTGCAGAACCTGCAACAATCAATTTAAAGTTCCCTAACGTTGTGAATTGCTGAGTTTTAGTAAGATGCATTTTATAAAGGAAATGCAACCAATTTAAGATCTGATTACAAATGAGCTGTAGAAATGGATATTTCAATTAAAAATGACCATTACAAACACCACAATTTCTCAATAATCTATGCAATTTTGCAGTTGTTTCCATTGTGTGCGCATAAAAGCGGAAATGAGCCTTTTAGCATCCCATGACAGTTAGGAGAGTCAGAAGTTAAAGTAATGATAAAGTAGACATCGATGGTTAAGGGATGCAAATGAGCCCTGAATGATCTTTTCCTGACAGATGTCCATGAATGGTCTTCAAAAGATGAGCTGGGCTATGGTCTACCTCTCAAAAGGCTAAAAAAGGCCCAAAAAAGCTGGCGTACCACATTGTTGTGCATAGCAGTAAATGCAGTTTTATATATAAAATGACAGTTCTCATTAGTTTGCCTAAAAGGCTGGATTCACAACTTCAGTCCTTTTAGTTGAAATTACCTTCTCACAGACAACTCTCATTACCAATGAAAACTTTGGATCGATGAGTCCCTTGGCTCACATTAGCATAAAAGGATTAATTACCGCCTCATCTCACATGAGAATAGATTGATTAGTCAGTGCCACAGCCCACACAAGCACAGATAGATCAGTCAATGTCTTATTTCTGATGATGCCTAGAGTAGTCCTGACAATAACCAGTCCAATCATTGAAGGCTGTTTGGTAGCAGTAATGATAATTCTCCTACACTATCATTTTATAAGTGCACCTTAAACCATTTTACCATGAATATTTGTATAGTAATATATAATACAATATGCTTTTTTCTATACTTGGGGGCAGATTATATGGGTCAGATAGATGGCTGCGAGCGCGCACGGCGCTCTAAACGGCCATCGGTTTGACCCATATCTCCACGTCTGTACCCTGCTTTAGCCTGGGGTGAGTTTGTTAATAAACATTATGCACCCAAGCTATAATTTCTTACCTGTCCGAGAGGTGCCCACAGTGTATCTCTGTGTTGACGATACCTCTGGGTTCAACCCCTTCATTGATGAGGCTGAGGCGGGACACGTGCCATTGACCTGCATGTTAAAGCAGACATAGGTGCTTTTGGGTTCTCACATTCCTGGCAACACCAATGACGACAGTAATACAGGGGGTGTGGGGTGTGGAGGGTTATGGAATTCAAACAGATTACTCTGCAATCTGTTTTGATTACCTGTACTGCTCTTTTAAAAAAAGCAATAAACGCCCATAGGGGGTAAACATTAAAGCTACAATAAGCAAGGCACACATAGGTCAATACCCATTCAATTGACATGCAATGGGACATGTATGCTTGATCGTTCGCCGATTGTGCGACGAATTGATCTGCAAAGTGGTATCAAATTCCTGTTTTCCTTTGAATGAAGACCAGGGTGGCGTTTGTCCGGGATAATGGTCGCAGGTCGATTGAATGGGAATCGAGTGAAGAAAACCTCTGCTCGATTCCTGTTTAATCGACCTGCAACCATTAGCCAATTGAACTGAAAATCAATCCATGTGTGTGGGGCTTAATACTAATGTCAAATAAAAACACACAAATGTGGCATTCATTTCATATATATCATATATCAAATATAATTACACTGTGGGTCCTTTTCACACAATTGCTCCCTGTTGTCACCCTGTCATAGACAGTAAGGAATGTTGGACAAGCATTTTTTGCCATTGTCCACATCGTCACTTGTTTTCTTTTCCAGAGATAATCTCTACTCTTTCTACTCCCAGATGAAGAGCTTTGGTTAAAAAATACATTTTCTTTTAAAACCGGAAAGTTCTCGTTCTCCAATTAAGTCACCACATAGGATAAAGGATATGATTACCATTCCAGGACGCATGTAGTTATATTGGTTAAGGTCACTGCAGCTACATCATTAAGGAAATTACTATGTATTCAGTGACAGCAATTCAGATCTTTAAATCTTGCAATTCTACTGATTTTAAAAGCTAGGGTTTTTGGCCTGATACACAGAGAAACAAAAAGTTAATTTAGGATGTGTACATCAAAACTGAAATGCGACTGATGATGGCTAACATTGCTTGTACAACTGTGTTCTACCAATGACAGTAGAGTGTGTTCTAAATGGGTGACCCGTACCTGTAAAGACAATGCAAATGAAAAATTTGGGTTTTGCTTATTACAATTATTCAATGTTATCAAATGTATGAGGGACCAAAGGTGTCTTAACCCATATCTGTCCTGTATAGGGGAAACCAGACACACATCCTTTGTAGAACTGTATATTTTTTATGCGTTTTGTTTGGTTAACGTGGAGGGAAAGGGAAGGAGCAAATTAAACTTGCAACACCATATAATGGAAGAATGGAAGGATTTCTAACCTACCTGTGCACCTGCACAGCTTTGAAGTCTGAAGGACTAAGGACCATTTTGACAATTTTGAGTTAATTGCAAAGCCCCTGAACATGGTATCATCACCAAACTTGAGATGTAGGTTAAACAGTATTGGAAATTAAACTACATGTGCGAGGGCAAACCTTTCCAATGTTCCCACATGGAAATCCTTCTCTACATTTCCAGCAAATATAATGATGATACCATTTTCAGAGGCTTTGCAATCAGCTCACAGTCAGCCACAAAAAGGACATAAAATGAGTGCCTTATCTGGCCATAAATCATGGTTTGGTCAAGTTAAAAAATTTCTGTAGGCCAGCCCTCTGATTTGGCATGACATGACATGACATGAGCTCCCAACTGACCTTTATTTCAAGGAACAGTAATCTTTGTACGTATCAAAGTATCAGTGTTGCTATGCCACAATATGCAAAAGGTTTTGAATAAATTTCTACTGAGCATGGGTGTGTTTTCACCACATTTTTACGCTAAAATGTTCTTCCCCGACTGATCCCCCAAATACACCATATCCACTGGTATAGAACATCAAATGCTCCCAGATAGCTTTGACAAAAATTGAGACTGGCTCATATTTCATTTAGTTTTACTTCCATTCCTCACACAATAAAAATATATTTTGTATTAAAAGAAAAGCTAATGGAGCATTTATTATTAACATTTGTTAGCATATGTAAGGAGATACAGTAGAAGATATCCATGATGCTAACTGCCATTTTGCAGGCTAAAAAGCTGATCTGATATAAACCACGATCCTTTTAGATACAGCCAATATGTTTTTGACACTGAGGGGTATATAAATCTAGATGTAGACTAATGGTTGGATAGCAATAGGAAGCAAAATCATGCCCTCATATAGTATATGCCTCAATTATAGTTCAGCAAAACAATATAATGCACAGCTTTAATACCTGTTGTGTGTATAAACGTGCATATATTTCCAGGTCAACATAGAATGATGTATTGGCATGTAATGGCAAGGTATGTCATTTCCCTTCTGTACATATTGCCATCTTATGTCCCCCAGTGCTGGCTTGACATACTCAAGCAGGGAACACACTCCAGCCCAATGGTGAAAAAAACCTTGATGAATCATAGACTAATATTACATACATGGCATGATAAAGGCATTTGATTCACAAACAACAAATAAAGTCTCAAAAAAAAATTTCATGTTGATATGACACCAGCTAAGGATATTACACAAAAACCAGGACAACGGTCCAATGACCCCAACCCCTTGCCAAAATAAGGTCTGTAGATGGTGGCACAGTGTACACAATATGCAATGGTTATGCGTTAGAGGTTATTTTATTCTATATAGAGCTTCCACAAGAAGGTTTAAAAACCTAGAAGTAGATAGAGTTTTTAAGGAGCTGGAGAAGGATTATTGCATAACAAGTGATAGTCACAATGTGCTACATATGCACCAGTTTGGCCAAGGAAGGCTTTAAAAAAGTTAGCAGTAAAGAATTACATAAAGTATTGCAATAGTAGTGTGTTGTACTGTATATTTCCAGGTCAGCATAAAATGATATAATGGCAAGGTATATAATTTCCCTCCTCTGTACATTTTGCCATCATATGTCCTACAGTGCTGCCTTGACATACTCAAGCCGGGAACACACTCCGGCCCAATGTTGATTCACAAACAACAAAAAAAAAAAAATATGCTGATATGAGACCAGCTAAGGAAGTTACACTAATCTCCACCAATTTATGATTGATCAATTTTTAATGTGATCGACTTGTGCAATGTTAATATTGACTGTCAGTCAAGTATCGATGGATCATACTAGCATACAATTATGAGTGTGGACATGGTCCAAAAAATACATCCAGACACTTGTACAATTGACTCAAAATTTCTAACCAAAAACATTAGCCAGGTCCATCTTACAGTTTCCCATCAGTGACGTAAGACTCAATATACCTTACAAATACAGTTGATAGTCTGATACAAGACATGTTGTAAATTATGCCATATTACACAATCTCAGGCCAGAATCCAATGGTCCACAGTGGGGTTACTGTACTCTAGTCTCCACCACACAAATTGCTATGGATCCAGTCAAAGCTATGCACAGAGATAATGTAGAAGCATGGAAACAAGTAAGGAAGAACTTTACACATTAGGGCATACATTATACCCTGAGGTCTACTCTGGATTTACATTGGGACAAGACTCCAAAACATTCCTGACCAATTCCTTAGTACAAATATCCATGTTAAGTGAGTGAAGTTGGATTTACAAGAGTGAGTGAAGTTGGATCTACCTATTGAATACACTCTAGATCTTCTGGTGATAGCATGGAATAACTGCTGAAAGTTTATCATGGTGAATACTATGGCATCAATAGTAAAATGGACAATTTATCACAAATATTAAACATTTCTGTCAATAAACTATCACTTTTGGGTGTACTGTCCCTGATAATCCATAATCTCTCCCTTTAAAACATAACCTTATAGGGCAATTATTGCCTAATGTCAACATCTGTGTACACTGTCTTTTATATCACAATATAAAATTGTATATTCTTCCATAAAAAAAGTATTTTGGAAAAACTGCTATAAAAACATAGTTTGCATATTACTCCCTTATCTCTAGCATAGGGAGGAAACTTAAATAGTGATGTTAACCTTCACTAATGTCATGTTGTTTTCTTTAGTAAAGACTGCATTACCATGCGCTGAAATGAAGGTCACGTTAAATAGCCTGTAATAGCCTATAATTACATCCACTTCTTCCTACAAGCTACATTTGCTTAGACGCACATTTGCACTTGGCAACAACATCCATTGGCCCTAAAATCAGATGCTTAGCAGACATCTTGATCTGCAAAACTCTAATGCTAATACTTTACGCTAATTAGCTAATATGCTGGGGACAGGAGGAAAACCTTACAAGGACACAACCATTTTTTTTTGCTTTTAAACTGCAATAGTCAGGACAAGGGTCCAATGACCCCCACTCCTTGCCAAAATAGGGTCAGTAGATAGTGACACAGTGTACACAATACTCAATGGTTATGCGTTACAGGTTATTTCATTTAACTGGAGATAAATTCTATATAGAGCTTACCACACAAAGTTTTAAAAACTTAGAAGAAGTAGAGTTTTTAAGGAGCTGGAGAATGGGCTACACATGCACTTAAAGTATTAGGCAATAGTAGTGTGTTGTACTGTGATAAGCATACATGCTTAGATTTCCACCAGATCTTTCGGCCGATCTGCTATGAAATTGGATGAAAATCAAAAGCCTTAACTTGTAATTCGGCCAGAAATTTGCCATCAAATCAATCTAAGCCACATGTCCGCAATTCTCAGAACGATTTCATTACTTTGGATGTCCCCAATCCAAAGTAAGTGTTGGCACACAATGGGTGCCCGGACAATTCTCGGCAGGACCAGCTGATCTAATTGCCGGAAAATCTGCAGTTATTTGAAACTTGTTTGGGGGGCTTAAGCCATAGATGAATACAAAAGGAGTTCAATCGATGCCCTTTATTGGCTAGTTAAAGCTTTTGCTTTGGACAAAAGTTGCTTCTTAAAATTAGCCAATAAAGGGTATTGCTTACTAAGAGAATGCTAGAAAGGTACAGTCCAACGTAGTATTAAAATAACTAGACATTTGTTAAGCAGGGAACAGACGGCTCAATGCTTGAGCCTTCCGATGTTCCCTGCAGCAGCGTCATGACGTCATCACACACGGTTTCCATGCAAAGCAATGGACACAGTCCGTGATTGACGGTCATATCCGATATCCCTGTTTTCGAGCGCGATTGATTGGTCCCGCACGAAAACTGGGTTGGCTGCATATGAAATGGGCCAGATAGATGGCCATGAGTGTGCAGGGCGCTTGAAGCACCCATCCATCTGGCCCATATCTTCATGTGTGTACCCTGCTTAAGTAACCCTCATCAATATAGACTCATTATGCTTATTCTTAGCCAAGGTTATTCCACTTAAGTCCTCCCAGACCAGATTAGCAGTAAATCAAGGACGGAGTAGGAAGGACAGCATTTCAAGAATTATGAAATTACTCAATTTTTATCTAGTGTTGAGCTTTAATATTCGAATTGCGAATATATTCAACGAATATCTTCTATTCGAGAATTCACACATTTCTTGTAAATGGAGGTGGATATTTGCAATATTATGCATTGGGAAGCTTATGGCTAGCATTGAAATGATATATTCGCAATATATGCAAATATAAATACCACATGTGACCATTCATTTTAAAGGTAAATATATTTTTGCAATGCATGTCCATACACTCAATATTTCAAATTGACTAATTTGAATATTGCCTATGCTGCTTATCACTATTTATACCAAAATATGGTCTGTATGTAGCCCTTGAGAACCCATTGGTCTAACCTATACCCATAGAAGAGGTCTTCTATTTGGGAACAGATCAGTATTTGCACTGTTTTTGTGTGATCTTCATAATTTCTATGTTTGTACAGCTGAAACATATGGATATAAAGCTGCTTGAACATCCCTTCAAAGCCAGTGAAAGCATTCAGTCTTCTCGGTATTCTCTAGAGCTCACTTCAGTTTGTGTACTACAGTGTATCCATAATATCATGTAACAGTATGAGTTGCTTAGTGTTTACTTAAGCAGCAGGACAAGTCTCGATTCCATACTAAGTAAAGGGTTATGATTTTTAAATTTAGTAATATATAGTAACTAGATTCTACATTCTACTAGAAGTGAAGTCTAACTGACCGCTATGTGTTTGTGCACTCAGGCTCTGTTCATATCTATTTGTTGTGTTGCGTTGTGATTTTTGGTTAATTTTATGTATTTTTCATGCGGTTTCCATGCCTTGCTTGCTGTTTTGACACATATATCCCAGTCAATGAAATGAGAGGACTGAACAGAGGTTTCTAGGGGAGGTGCAAGTTGTCATGTAGAAAAACGCACTAGAACGCATGGTCACATACATTTTTATTAGCTGCCATGAACAGTGTGCAAAAACCGATGAAAGATGAAAATCTTTCTAAAGATCAAACACACATTATAAGTAGTGATGAGCAGCATAGACAATATGCAAATTTGCAATCAACTCTACTGAACGAAAATCTTGAATATTTGCGATTACAAAAATATAGCACTATATTCGAGATCCTCGTGAATTCTCCAAGTACCGATGTTCACAATAAAAATAAGAGATTCGAATATTCAAGATCAACACTACGGTAATTGTGAGCAATTCCGGAGGTGAGCAATCCCAGTGGGTCAGTGAGCCAAGGCAGATAGGGGACAGGAGATCAGGAAAGGGTTAGTCCAGGTTGTAAACTTTGGAAGGTCAAAATGAAAAGTCATTAATATCTCACCCACAGCTTAACATAATTTAATATATCAAAGGCACCATAGGCAAGGTGGACTTTTATTTGGTAAAGACTCTACATTTGGTTGTGGACCAACAAGGGGTCAGTGCCCAGGGCAAGGTTTTAGCCAGGGAGTCTCAAAGCTGTAGGTCATTAGGGAACCTCTGAAGGGTAGCAGAACTCTTCCGAACATATTTAATGCTTGAAAGATATTAATGAAAATATTGAAACAAAAAATATGTGATGTGCTTCCCTCAGTCTCCTTATGATGTAGAGCGCCAGTGGAGTCCCAAGGGTAGGAGGCAGCAGCTGTGTGTGAATGTCTACTACGTCAATGTTTTCTGCATTTAGAAACTCCTACATCCCCCTATTTTACTGAATCATATAGAAACACCAGTTGAAAAATTTTTCACAGCCATTCCAACAAAACATCTCTTAATGTGATGTCAAAGATATATAACAATTAAAAAACTTAATGGCAATTGTGGAGCAAAGCTCTAGGTATATTATATATTTGCACACACACACTAATATATTTACCTATATAAAACTACATGGTTTCTAGTAAAAGATTCTATTTGTTACTGTAGCCTGTGGGCCACATCTGCGGGACATTTAAGGGCACTGTAGTGTAAAATACTTAGGGCACAGCCAGATATTACATCATGTGGCTCAGCTCCTGATATATATCTCATGGGTGACTATTTATAAACGATTGGAATCCTTTAAGGGTGAGACTGGGCAGATCACCAAGCAAACAGGAGGGTGGGGGGGGGGGGGGTACACAACTGTAGAGTTAGCCTCAGTGACTTCGGAATTAGCTTATGCAGATATTTTCATTTGGGCACTAAGCCTGGAGCTGCCAGTGTAGTCAAAGCAGCCGACATTCAATGAAATGAGATTCTGTGACAAGACCTAGAGGTCAGTAGCAGAGGAAGGCTGTCAGTGTATGGATACGGACCAGAGTCTAGCTGCTGAGTGCACAGGACAAGGACAAACCATCTGCTCCCTCTATGCTTTTCTGCTGTTTCAGTTGGATAGATGCTGTGTTCACTGAAATATGTATATATACAGTAGAAGGAAAGAACATTTTTAGGTCTGTATGATGTGAAGCCAAAATATTTAAAACAAAATATTCTAGGACTCCAGCTACAGGGTGCCAGTCTCTTATCCCTCACAGTGCTTTGCCTTTTGTGATCCATTTCATGTCTGTAATATGGTGGAATGCATTGGTCACTTTGGTTTTTATTCATGCCACATTCGTTGTGTGTTGGGTTGACAGATATCTACCAACCAGTTCAAGGATAGGATAGGCAAATGCACTAGGAGGCATGCTTAAGTATTCATGTAGTGCTATTGACATTAATGTTAGCTGCAAGGAGCAACAGGGCTCATTTACATGGGCAGTTGTCAAAAGTCTCTCAAGGGGACTTCCGGTTCCGGCGCCCCATGCTGCGGTAGCTCAGAGAGGGAGCTCCCGCTCACGGAGGACTTTTACCATATAAATTCACGCCCCGGTGCCCAGGGTAACTACCCTAGGTTTCCGCACATAGAGGAGACTGGAGATGGACCGTTTCCTGGCTTCACCGAGAGTCAAGGGCCGCCAAGCAACCCGCGGGAGCCCTGCCACGCCGCGCGGCAAAAAACTTAAAATGGCGGCGCTGCCAGCGGCCGAAGACTCTGAAGGGGAGGCTGAAGACAGCGGGCATCACAAGATCGCGCAAGCGGTCGCCAGATTGCTGAAACCGACGATACAGCAGACAGTGGAGGCTGCGGTGGCTAAAGCTCTGCGTTCTGTCACCAAAGAGGTTCAGGCTCAAGGCGCACGCCTGTCAGAAGTGGAAGCTAGAGTCTCTGATCTGGAGGATGCTGCAAGGGAGAGAGAAAAGCGTGATGCTGACCTGATGAAACAAAACAAGTTCCTGGCAGCAAAGCTGGATGATTTTGAAAACAGGTCCAGACGGAATAATCTGAGGATCTTGGGGATACCTGAAGCGGTGAAACCGTCGCGTTTGGCCACGATCTGCGCGCAGACCATACCAGGAGATCTGGGCATTTCTATCACTTGCACAGTGGAACGAGCTCATCGTCTGGGACCACCGCAACCCGATCGGAAAACACCTCGTCCGGTGATTGTGAAGTACTTGGACTACACCCATAAGGCATCTATCCTACGGGCATATCGACAGAACAAATCACTTTCGTTCGAGGGTCATTCCCTCCTGCTTTTTGCAGATTATTCGGCGGAGGTCTCCCGCAAGAGGCGGGCCTTCAACGTGGTCTGCTCTACACTGGTGAAAGATGGCGTCCGCTTCACGCTGGCGTATCCTGCAACTCTCCGGTTCCAGACTGCAGACGGCACCCAACACTCCTTCCAAGATCCAGAGGAAGCCATGGCTTGTCTGCGCTCCGGGACCACGGCTGTGGACACCACGGAAGATCCAACATGAACTGCCAGGACTCTGATGACCTGAGGGGTAATATGGCTCCTTGAGGGCTGCTTGTTATTCTCCCTCTATTTTCACTCCTTCTTCCACTACTGCTGTCTCCCGACTACCCTACCCAGTTTCCCACTCTTACCCCTTCACGTTGCTGACCCGGCCGGGCAGCTCAGATACTGTTTTGAACCTCCTCCGGAGCTTCTCCCTCACCTCAGCTACGTTACTCTTAAACGTCGCCTGGGGGAAGAAGTGAAGTCTACACCTGTGATTTATTGCTGATGTTTTTCATGTTTCAACGCATGCTTTTTTCTAGCTATTATGTTTTGTATTATTTGATTTACCCTCTCTTCGGTTATGAGGGAAAGGTTATGGTTTTTATTTGTTGTTGTTGCCCTAATGAACCCCTAGATGGAGCCTTCTGTGCTACCCATCACCCCCAATTGGGCAGTCCGTGCCACCATGGTGCCCACCTCTATATCTGGTTTTTTCCCTCTGCACGAGCCACAGTTAACGACCCGCCATGACACACCCATTAAGACTGGTCTCATGGAACGTCAAGGGGCTCCGTACCCCCCAAAAGAGGTTTCAGGTACTACGACATCTCAACCGACTGAAGGCCGATGTGGCGCTCCTCCAGGAGACACATCTCCATGACCGGGACTTCCACAGGATGAGGAAGCTATGGGTGGGGGAAGTACTCGGCTCATCGGCCGCCGGCAGAAGAGCAGGGGTACTGATCCTACTACGGTCCAACCTGAATTGCACGGTGATGGGCCAGGCCACTCTACCGGGCGGCAGGGGGATCCGAGTTGACCTTCAAACGCCTACTGGCCCGCTCTCTATAGTAAATATCTATGCCCCCAACTCGCCTACACCGGTATTTTTTCAAGAACTGACTGGTTGGCTGGGGACGGGAGGGGACTCTAAGCTGGTATTGGGAGGGGACTTTAACACCGTGATGTACCCCCGGGAGGACCGCAGACGAGAGTCCGCACTTGGCACGACAGACAATACTCCGACCACCCTTTCCACACTGGCTGCATTTGCCCAGGCAAACGACCTAATTGACGTGTGGCGGCTGCAACACCCAGTGGACAGGGAGTACTCGTTTGTCTCCATGGCGCATGGATCCCTAGCCCGTCTGGACTATTTTTTTGTACATACGTCATGGCTCCCTCATGTCGGTGAGTCCAAGCTACAAGACTTGGTCATCTCAGACCACGCCCCGGTATCCCTTGACTTACCCTTAGTTTCAAAGCCACCCACTGCACATAACTGGCGGTGCCCGTCGCACCTCTGGACTGACACCAAATTCCCACAATTTTTACAACAGGCGTGGGCGGAATACGAGCTACATAATGGCCAACACCGTACTGACCCCAACTTGTATTGGGAAGCAGGCAAAGCTTACATCAGAGGCAGGATCATCGCCTATGCGGCACGCCGTAAACGCCTTACGCATCAACAATTTGTACGAGCCAGTACAGAGCTGAGACAGGCCCAGACCCTTCTTTACGAGACCCCTTCTAGAGCGAACCGTGCCACATGGTATTCTGCCAAGAAACAGTTCGATTTATGGGCGCACCGAAAGGTTCTCCTCACGGAGTCCCACGTGAGGTTGAAATATCACAGATTTGGGAACAAGGCGGGGCGACTTCTTGCCAATCTTGTGAGAGACAGGCCCGCCCCCACAGTTATTGCGGGACTGAGGGATGAACAGGGACGCCTCTGTACAGACGCAAATGACATTGGACAGATTTTCTTCCGCTACTACCAGACACTTTACCAGGGTGACAACTTCAGCCCTACCAGGGGACTGGATTTTTTGACAGCTGTGGGTATGCCTAAATTGACCAAAGACCAAGTTGACATGCTCAACGCCCCGATCACGCTAGAAGATGTCTCTCGAGTAGTTAGGACGCTGCCTAATGGCAAATCCCCGGGCCCTGATGGTCTCCCTGGGGAGTTCTTTAAAGGTCTGTTGCCCCAGATTGGGGAAACTTTACGTGCAGTATACTCCTCCTTATGGGAGGGGGGTACCTATCCAAACACGGCAGTTAGGGGTCCAACAGTGGAACAACTCCCATCACTGTGGGTAAAGGACCTACCTGACCAAGATGTTAAGGACAAGCTGCTGAGGGGCTATCTCTCAGTGGTGAGACTCATAACCAGTGAACAATGGAAAGAGACCCAATTCAAAATAATGCACAAGGCCTACATGGGCTTCTACCCTATTCCCCACTCCCCGCAAGACCACGTAATACAAGCAGGGACTTGCCCCAAGTGTGGCATGCCAAAAGCCCCCTTACTACATTGCTTGTGGCATTGCCCTCACATCACGCAGTTTTGGAAGGAGGTGGGGGGCTATATTGCAGCAGTGAGTAATGAACAGATAGCGATAGAACCTATGTTGCTAGTTTTCGCATATATGGACAGAGCGGTGCAACCGGCTATCCATTCTGCTCTTTCACAATGGGCGCAATTGTGCCTGCTAGCAGCCCGCCGCTGCATTATGAGGCAATGGTTATCGCCACACGCGCCGTCTATTGCTT
>CM070034.1:39616641-39630501 GCA_036250615.1 Ptychadena robeensis | reverse complement strand
TGAAAAAAAAAAACAATAAAATTGTTTGAAAAAAAAAAAAAAAAGTCTCTCAAGGTAGTGACACGAGTCGCTCCCATATCCCATAATGTTAACATGGGGGTGTCATGCCGACTGTCAGCAGCTTGGAAAGCGACTGTGTAAAGCTAGCCACATGGTTCGATTTTAGCATTCAATCAACGTTTAAAAAAAAAAAAAAAAAAAAGCAATCGGTAGTAAAAAAAAAATCAATGTTCTGCCCACATAGTACAATTCATTGATCGATTTTTGTCAAATCGTTGATTGAAAAGTGATCGGACAGGTTAGAAAATTTTGCTCAATTGTACAATCATTGAACTGCATTCCTTGCAGCTTTTTTTTGGTCGAGTCAATGATACTTGATGTGTGTGGCTACTTCCCTTGAAACTAAAATCGTAAGAGGAATCAATCAATGATTTTTTTTACTTCGATTAGCTTTTCAGTCGAAATTGAACAATAATTGTTCTCCCCATGTGGTGTATATCGATTAAATTAAAATCGAGTTTCGATTTTTTTGATCGAACTTCAAAATCTTATCGAACGTCGATTGAATGCTAAATTGAACCATGTGTGGCTAGCTTAAATAGATCCACATTGCAATTGACAGGTGTGAACTAGGTCATTGCATATAATGTGTTCATGAAGGTAGAAAAAGGTGTGAATGGGGTGGCGCAGCGACTAACACTGTTACTCTATAGTATAGTTTCCCAGGATTTAATATATTTTCTGCATAAAATTCTCCCTGTGTGTCCTTGGGTTTCCTCTGGACACTTTATTTTCCTCCCCTCATATAAAGTCATACATACAAGTCATACAGTCATACATAAGTGTATATTGGTGACAAATATATATATGTATACATTAGATTCAGAGCTCCTCTGACTCGACAAATGTATTTCAAGCAACACAGCTACATCCCCCAGTAGGGGGGATGCACACTTATGCAACCACATTATTTTAGTTTTTTTGATGTTTTTCCCTCCACCCAAAAGATTCTAGTTTGCTTTTCATTTGGGTGGTACTGTTTATAGGTCACATTAGGTCACAGGTGGAAAAAGTTCTGAAATGATTTATCTTTGTCTCATTTTTGTCCAGCACAGGAACCTGACATTTTACCAGGGGTATTAAAATCTAAAACAAAGAACAGATCAAAAGTACTTTACTTCTATTATTTCCATTCATTTAATAATGTCTCTTTAAGAAAAGCATACAAATACAAATGTTTACAAACATAACAAGCTCTTGTGACTCTGCTGTATATCTGTCTCCATCTAAATATGCTCTATACTATTCCACTCTGTCATATGAATATTAACATACGTGTCATCTTCTGCACCACAATGTATACACCAAGACACATGTCAGACCTGTGCCAGATAAATAAATCCACATCCTCTAATGCTGGTCACAACCTGACACATGTTATGTCATATTCATGAACTGTACTTCATTGAGGAACATTTTTTCTAGACATTTGAAGAAAATATCAGATTCAACTCTATATATGCTCCGGAGATGTAAGTGAAGGATGTGAAAGCTTTTCTTGGAGCGTCTATGGGTCAGCACTTTTAAAGCCAAAGTTAAGTTATTATCCTCATTTATGGAATTTCAATTGGCAAACCAATGTACTGTGGAGCTTTTAACTAGATAAGGTTATTTTTCTTTTTTTATTCGACCAGTTCAACTTTGCAAAGGCCCTGAACGTGGTATCATCACCAAACATGCTGAAGATGTGAAGAAGGGTCTGGGGTATACCCAAAAAATATTGCTCTAACAAATACACAGAAGAACTACATGTATATTAACTTTTTTTAGAATATTTCTATAGAGATAGTGCTGGGATTTTCATAGCTCCACCAGGCTACAAAGCCACGGTGCTGATAAATAGAAGTTAAAAAGGTAGAGCTTTGTATTGTATCCTCCTGCAGTCTGAGACTGAACAGAAATAGAGCAGCAGTATAGTGAAAAGGTCATTCCACTTGTTTCTTGGGTCAACATGTTTTTGACAGCAGATATGTCTAGATTCAACATAGATGTGTACATGCAACTGTAAAATGCACTGGTTACATTTCAACTTACACTGAATTCTTTTTTGAGTCCTTCATTAAGTTTATTATATATGGTTTTGGTATACCTGCCTGAAATCCATCTTTTATTATTTATCTTTCTTAAGCCGGCCATAGATCGGTACGTCGTACGACTTTTAGCAGAGCAACGGACAGGAATCCTGTGTGTTCCACTAACACACGCGATTCCTATCAGACTGTAGCCAATTAACTCGGAGGGGGAGGAGACTTCCCCTCCGAGTTAACAGACTGCAGCGCAGGATCGGCAGATCGGGCAGAAAAAGAACCAGCAGGACGGATCCGTGTGCGATCCAAGCTGCCGGTTCTTTTTGTCAGATCCTCAAGGTGGGCTCCCTTATAGTTGCGGCCGACCAACCTTTATGTGCTCGGCGGGAGCGAGCACGGCGGTTGGTCGGCCGCAACTATGGCCGGGAATCGGCCCGTCTATGGGGGGCTTTAGACCTTGACTCCACTTTGAGTTAAAATCCTGCGTTTGACAGTTGACACATCCATTGAACGTCAATGGATGTGTCTACACATCCATTGGTGGGATCCCTCAGCTTGCGTTGCATTAAAATCAACGGAGAGCACAGAGCCAACGCAAGTATGGGTGCGTTGACACACCCATAGAAAATGAATTGAGTCAAAGTTGAGTTGAAACACAATGGTATGCGTTGTTCGATGCATTGATCAATCCGTTAATGGTAAAATAAACACAACACAAGAAAAGGATACATCACAAAGGCATCCCTTAACGCATGGGTTGCGTTTATTAGAACCATTAACCCGTGCATCCTTACCGCATAGTAGAGCCTATGCCCCAGAGGATCCACTGCCCGTAAAAACCCCTGCCTTAAACGTAGTGCTCAAGCCGCCCACTACCGGATATGGGGCTTTGACAGGGCTGGCTCCACAGCCTGTCAGAGCCCCTGATCCGCTGACCCCGCCTCTTTCAGGCTATTATCGACGCAGCCCATCTGCGTCCATAGCAACGTGGAGAAGGCTTGCGCAGGCATCGGCGGATGTCAGCGCATAGTGGAGCCTGGGGCATAGCCTTACATTTTAATTTTCAAACTTGGCTTACACAAGGCATGATTTCTGCTAGGGATTCAAACATAAAAAAAAACAATAACAGCAGCCTCGCGATAATCTCAGGATCAGCTGCAGAAATATTTATGCAAATCTCTTAGAACAACTGTACAATCCTGACTTTCTTTGTAAAAAGGGAACCATGCTTTCGCCACGTGTGAAAACAACCGGGGGAGAAAATGCATAATATTACTGCAGAATATGACAGTATTGTTCATGGATTCCCATTATAATTCTCACACACACACTTTAGGAATGATTTAAGCAGGATTTACGGACATGTCAGTTACCTACTCGAGAGACCTGTGTTCGAGCGGGATCGGGAGGCAAGGCATCCACAGCTCAATTTGTTTATAGATTCCAGCACAATTGCGTGCGTATGTTGCTCGATTGTGCTCAAATCTATAAAACTTTTTTGCTATGGATGGAAACCGTTAGGTGTGGGGCCCTCAGTTGCGGGGGACCGACCACCGTGCGCGCTCCACAAACATAAAAGTCGGTCGCCCTGTGTACTCCACCAACACACGCGATTCCTGTCAGATTGTAGCCAATTAACTTGGAGGGGGAGGAGGCTCCCCCTCCGAGTTAACTGCCTGCAGCAGGATCGGAGGATCGGGCAGAAAAAGAACCAGCATGACAGACCTGCCGGCTTTTTGGTCAGATCCTCAAGGTGGGCTCCTCTATACCTTTATGTGTTTGGCGGGAGCAAGCACGGTGGTCGGTCGCTCGCAACTATGGCCGGGAATCGGCCCGTCTATTGGGGGCTTTAAGATAGATGGCAAAATATTATAAGACTTTTTAGAGGTCAGAAATTATGGCCTCTGAGTTTTAAACTCACCATACACCTTACAATCTTACCATCTGTACAATCAACTATTGTTGAACAAAACCATGTAATATGAGGAACTTTCTAAACCCTCCAATTTTATCAGGGAGGACCCGGCACTACATAGTTGTTGGTAGATCTAATGGAAATTGTATGGAGTGATCTAAAGGTGTATGGGGGCTTTAGGGGGAGAGGACAAAGTAATGCACATGCCATGTGCTAACATAGTTTGACCAGGGACGGTAAAATCTATAAAGTAGAATATAACAGACACTGTGGTATAGCAAAAAGCTTATATAAGAGGCGTCACTGAAGGGCAAGTAAACATCCAGGTGTATGACAACTCCGACACCTCCCAAATCATTTGGCAGCTGTAACTTGTAAAAGGAAGTCGCAATATCCATTTGTAGCTATAACATATGTTCTCACTGGCAATAAAAGACACGAGGTTGCAGCTCAACATTAAAACAAATATACACACATGCCTACAAATACACATCAACATACACACAGACACAAACAAATAGACAATGGCATACAATTACAAGTCAACATATACATAGACACATAGAAATAAAGACATGCAAATACACACTGACATACACACACTACAATCAGCGTCTATTGACTTTTCCTGGTATCTTCACTGACACTCTCCCTACAAGGACAGTTAATCAAGGATACACATTGCACACATTTATTGTGAAAGAGTGGTATATTGGACCTGCTAAGCTCCTCCATTCATCTATTTTACAATAAGAGAGTGAGGAAAAAAATAACATTCAATAAACAGTAAAGATAATATACTCTAATGAAATAAAATGAAAAGCACCAGGTCACAGCCATTAGTAATCAGCATGGAAAGACCTATTAGCAGACTAAACAATCTATCCTATTACCATTAAGGCCCATGTATACAGTTCTGTTGTCTTGTCATGTGTAAAACCCCCCATACACCTTACAATCTTTCCATACAATTTCGGTACAATCAGCTTTTATGCTACCAAAACCATATAATATGAGGAACTTTCTAATCCTTCCAATCACTATGTATTCTATCAGAGAGGCCACTATACTACCTAGTTGTTGGTAGATCTAAAGGAGATTGTATGGATTATTCTAAAGGTGTATGGGGGGCTTAAGCCATACACACATTAACTTTTGCTCAATAGATCTTCAAATGCATTACGTTGGTATTATGTTAAATAGCAATAAAAGCTTTATACACATTCAAATCAACTGGAGAAATGTTGCTTGTTATCTCTACGTGCCACCACTCCTTTATTCACCCTGATGTGACATATCCATAGTGATGTCATCAATACAGTGACGTAGAAGACGTGAAGTGCTTAGGGGCAGGATACTGCAACTTCAGGGCACTTGTGTGTGGGGGTTGAACTGACAATGGCAACAAATGGCTACAGTGCAGGAAACTTCCTAGAAGATGGCAGCAGTGGATTGACAGTGAAGGAAAAACCCAGGATTATCAAAACTGGAACAGATACAATGACAAATGCTTTGACCGCAATCCTAGATCTGGCTAATGCTGAAATGTTGAAGTGTTATTGGAAGCTCAGCTTTAGTTGGATTTTAAGATAAAATCTCAGTCCTGGTTCACAATTATCCATTCAGGGCAACCCGTTAACAAATATCCATAAAAGTGTACATTATATCTAATGGGATACATTCACATTCTACTAAGGTGGAAACATGGCTTACATAAATACAGATGTATAGATGCAGTCTGTCTATAGCAGGGGTCTCCAACTTTTTAAACTGGGGACCCCAGACCAGTTTATGGTCCCTCAGGGTGCCAAGAGTCACCAATTTTTGGGGGGTTAGCAGTGAAAATACTACCCTCTAAATTTCACACCTAGGACCTAGTTATATTACTGTTTCCCTGTGGTTATGCAATGGACATAAACTGTATACCCCATAAAACTTGGAACAATTAACTATGGTATTCTCAAAAGGTTAACCGCTAGGGTATACATGACAAATGGGAATGTTTTCACTGCATGGAGGGCTCTGTCGACACCCCTGTGCTAAGCGCATACCTTGACAGATACCCACCCACTGCACCGGCTGTCTCCATGGCATGGAGCTGGTCTGCCAGGTCCAAAGGATGACGTAGTGCAGTAGAAGAGTACATGGATCGGCTCCATCGACATCCCTGTAAAGGTATGCGCTTAGCCTAGGGGGTGCCGACAGACCCGATAATGCTGTGGTATCATACACTGTTTATACAGCTACTTAATATGTTCAAGACATAAACCTGAATAGGCAAAAATAAATTCCTATGCAATATCGTCTTTTGCCACAAGATGCCCTCAGTGAACGTTACCTGCAATGTATATCACAGTTCATCATAAGCTCCAGCTTTTAGACAGCTCGAAAACATTAGGGTGCTTCAGGGGCCAGATTAAAAGCCTTGGAGGACCTTATTTGGCCATAGTTTGAGGACTCATGGTCCACAGCATAGGCACAGTATGTTTGGTTTTTCCAAGCTTTACTGTAACATCGTATTTTGCCTGCCTATTTTTTCACAGCATCATTGCAAAAATATTTATATGTATTACAATAGATACAAAATAAATATTTTAAATTAGAAATAAATATTTTGTAATAATAATATGTATAATGATAAGGAAGAGGATATTGGCTCCAAGATGATCATGAGACAATAACACATCATTGTGTACGCCTGAAACTAGGACAATTGAGCACAACCCTGTAATTCATTTCATGCTGTCACCACCCAGGAATTTAGTGCAAGGAACGACACAATTAAACATACTGTGCTTCATAATGCATCTCTAATTAAATCAAAGTAAACATGCAACGGGTCAGAAACTAGTTTTGGAAATTGCAAGAAACTATTAAACTAACCCAAGTTTGGGAAAAAGATGAAAGCACATCAAATAATCTCACTGTTATGTAAAAAAAAGAATATGCAGTGTATTGATTTGTTTTGTAAATTTTGTATATATTATATATATATATATATATATATATGGACAGCAACAGGTCACAAAGTTGGAGTTCATTGACAGTATAAACAATTAGTTTACTTTTCCAACAACAATAAGGAAATCCATAGGATTGGTGATTTTCACAGGATCTTAAAGGTACAACCAAGCTGAAGGGTTTGTGCTGTGATATATAGGGACTGTATATATTGGGTTTCCCTTATTGGCTTCCTTCTTGCATTACGCCTTGTGATAAAGCAAAGTAAGTGCACTCCTCTCATCTTCCTTCTCATGTCTGCAGAAGACATAGGATCCCAAAAGACATTCGTCTGGTTATCACATTCCAAGTCTCTTTCTAACAACTGCAACAGAGCCTTAAGAGCATGTCCAGCCAAAACTTTTTTTAGTTTTCGAAGCAGTAGACATGAATTAGAAATCCTTGTTGGATTTAATGCTATCCATTGGCCAAAACATTGAGGGTAATAAATGTCTAAAAAAGTGAATCTATTGAGCCTGTTCATATGAGAATAAATGAAAAGCACATTTAGGCATGTAAAACAGATAGGTGTGAACCTGGCCTAAGTGAGGAGATATCTCTATAATGGAGTGGTAGCGGAGTGGAGTACTCCAAAAAATGTGAAGGTTCATAAAAACGTAAAGGATGAAAAAGAGAAACCAAATATCAAAGGTTAGAACCAGGTACTAGGGGAAAAAAGAAAAATAGGGGGAAATTTAGTTTTTTTGTAGTAAAAGGTATGTAGGACTTACTTCTCGGCTGCTGGTTGACAGGACCTCAAGGAGGTCTACATATTAACCCGCAACCTTTAAAGAATAATGAAGTTTGGAGAGAATAATGCCACTGTCTCCACTCAGTGTTGTTGACATGTGGTCGCTCTCTGGTGGCTTGTGGATGACCGAGAGGGATAAATGCTACCTCCGCTGAAGGTATTTCAATATTTCCATACAAAAAAATAGGCTGTGGAATAAAATAAAATAGGCTCTCCAAAGCCATTTTCTTTTGGTAGAAATATCCAACCCACAAAAAGAACTGGATGGACTGCATCTTAAGAGTCGTCTAGGGCTTCTTTTTCCTTATAGATTTATCGAATGGTCAAGGTTGTAATTCAGTTCTTTCCGATTTTAACCTTTCTAGTGGTTTGATTTTTTGAATAATAATGATAAAAAAACGCATAGAGAAATTTAAATAGATTACAAAGTTATATACTGCCAGTTTGCTTCTTCTGACCATTTATGGTTGAACCTTCACATCTGAAGTTCTCATGCTGTTGCCCTTCCCAAACAAATGGCTGAACCCTTTTAAGGATTTAACAAATGTTTATCCCTGAGAAATGCTAGTGTCTAAGATGTCAAAATAGCAGGACCTCTGACATCCTCCTAGGGACAACCTAGTCTAGTAAAAAAGACAACTGTATTATGGATAGTCTGGCAACTGGCCCTTAAAATTAACCTAGAATTTAAAACCAACGCCTACATATGGCAACGTTATTACACGCTCGTTGTGTCACGCTCGTGATGAAAAAGTTACCTGTTACCTTATTCATTAAAAAGTGGCATATCACTACATCCTGTGTGTCATCTACAGTGCCATGAATATGACTACTGTTGCACCTCTGAAATCGGCTGACCAATTACATACGGAAATACACAGACTTATTGAATGGGTAGAGAGTCTGAGAGAGGAACTTGGGTGCCAAGGGTGGTAATGAGGGGTAGAAATCTGTAGGTGATGGCTAGATCATCATTGCCACACACAAGATGCCAACTTTTACGTATATATTGGCCATGTTAGTTTTCATGTATGCATGCTCATAAAGTCAACTCGGTTGGAGGGATTGACATTTCAATGCATGTGGGTATATACAACTCATTATAAGACAAATTTTTAAAGATTAGTTTCACTTTTATATGTGGACCCTTTTCTTCGTTTTATATATATATATATATATATATATATATATAGTTGGTTAAAAAAACTATTAGGAAAAGGAAAAAAAACATATAGCTACCCTAGCTAAACCTTCCATATTGCATTTCATCACATCCTCTTTAGTAAAGGCAATGGGATAGTACAAAATATACTTTTTCGCTCCAAGGAGAGCTGCATTTGATTTTATCATGACAACTAAAAATGTGTCACATGTCCAATCCTTTGTCAATCAATTTTTTTCCCCAATTGTAATTGTTTTAGGTTGATCTTACATGTGGGCTGCCATAGATTTTCAATCAATCAACCAAAAAATTGATTGAATTAAGTTGATTGGATGAAAAATCTAGACGTGTATGGGGGCCTTTTAGACTTACAGTGCTCCTAGATCAAGCAGAGGGTACGTCATTAAGGTGGAGAAGAAATCGCTGTGACAGAACAAGAATGGCCAAACCACTGCAACTACTATATTCAGAAGAACAGCAATGCCCGATACAGCCCTCATTTCCATCATTACATTATTTTGTTTAACCTCATGCCAAGCATCCTTGAATGCCATCATACCTTTGCTCAGGATTCTGCTACCTTCAGCTATAACACATTCCAAAAAAGAGAACAGATGGTAAACCTTCTTAATAAGGATGAAAAAACATACCCTATGTCCTAAAAATATAACAAGACTGTTTGTAAAAAAATTGCTTTAAAGGTGTATTGTGTCTTTTATCGTGCTGTTTCCAAATGCAACTTTGTAAAGCACTGCATATGGAATTCATAAATGTAATACATGAATTAGATATATTGCAGCTTACCAGTCCTTATGTGTAATGACTTCAATAGTACAGGACATGTTTTACAACATCACCCCTTGCCTTCATAGCATTAGGTGTTCTATAGTGTTGAGCTCAAATATTCAAATTGCGAATATATTCGGTGAATATCGGCAAATTTTGCGAATATGGCAGCGGATATTCGCAATTTAGAATATTGGGAAGCATATGGGCATGGGTGGATAGCACATGTGACCATTCATTTTGAAGGTTATTGCAAGGCAATTATAAATGTGCTTGTTATTGTTGTGAATATTGATGAATATCGAATCGAATATAAGTAGAATTATTCGCGAAATATCGCAAATTCGAATATTGCCTATTCCGCTCATCACTAGTGTTCTATACCTTCCATACTAACCCTTTGGTGGTCCCAACTGACCTTAAACTGTGCTGACCCTGAAACCAACAGTGTGAATGGAATACTGAGACTCAATCATCATCAAGCTCAATGCAACTACATAAACTCTTGGAAATTAAATAGAACAGTTAAGCTTGTTTTACTCTGCAATGGTAAAGAGATTCTTTCAATTGGTAAGGTGTGTGTGTGTGTGTGTGTGTGGGGGGGGGGGGTGGTGGCATATTGTAAAAGCTATTACATAGGTAGCACATTACATCAGGATTTTCCATCTTTGTATGACGGATCTGAAAAGAAAAAACACCTGTTGACGAAGTTGTCAAGATGTACCTTGAATTTGGAAAGATCTTGGGGAATACACAATATTTCATTTATGTAAAGGTACAGAAGAGTGGAGAATACTCTTTCTTTGAGGTTATTTTTTCCAGGATCTGGAGGGAAGTCATTCCAGGTCAGATTTGTCCCCAGGGGTATATTTTTTTACACAATTCTTGAAAAGTAGGATCTCAAATAATGAGCAGACCTTGCTTGGCCTACTTTCTAGGAAGTACCTACCCAAGCTTTTATATCATGGCTGAAAGCCCATACTGTCCTGAAACAATTTAGGAATGTCTAAGCATTGTCAGGGCTCATCAGTAAGCTCCAACCTCCATACATTCCTAGTGGTCCACTATGGTGGGTAGTCTCACTGGCCAATAGGAATGCACACTCATTTACAGTGTTTTTGTACATCGCTACAGGTAACGTATGTTTTACTCCATGGCTGCTTCCATAATGTTTGCCAAGCCTACTCAAGAGAATGAATCCTGGTTGATCATCATTGCTGTCAAAAGCCATTTAGGTTCACCCAACAATATGGTACATGTTTACAAATAAATGTTTCCTTGGATCTTTGTAGACAAGGTATGACACATTTTTTTAAAATTATTTTTGCTAATAATTCCCAGGTGTAGGTAAAACCCACACTGACAAGGAAAACACTGGTAGTGGTAATGATCTTATTTTTAGGTATCAAGATTGGAATTCTCAAAATCTATATTTAGACCGTGTACTCAACTAACAAATGAATCTAAACTACCAAGCACTCTACATTTTTGTCTGATTCAACTTTAAACTTTGCTCTGTGTTTGGCTTCATGATAAATCAATAAACATGGCATCACAGTAGGTGGTGACATTGACCTGTCCTCTGCATTCCAGTGACATGGAGCAATAATTTGCTTTAGGGTTAGACTACATTGGAAATCCAACCTGTCTGACTGGTGATGGTGACAAAACAGACACAGCCTGGTGTAAGATTACAATTATAATTGAATTTCACAACACAGAAACAACTAGGACACTAATAAAAAACTATCATTCATCTTATTTGTAAGGGATTATATTAATACATATTTATAGGTTTGAAGTTGATAAATTTTAAACAAAACCAATTATAACATCATATCTGCACTAGAAATAAATCGAGGGTCGTATTCTTCAGCATGGGTATTCACAAATGTCCAGGATTAGCGGCTAGGTACATCATAAATCCACACCGACCACAGCAACGGCAATTGTTCTTAGGAAAATTCATTCTAGACATCACTACTTTTTACATTTGCCAGTTTATTTTTAGATCCATGACATCAATGCTTTAAACATCCATCAAGTTGTGTCTCCATGCATTAGCTTTCCTCTACATCTCCTAGCTGTGGTTCTGATTGGATGCAGACGTTTGTATTAGACATCTCAGACAATAAGGGAATATGGTCATGAGTTCCCATGTTATTATTCCAGGTGACCGGTAATACCTTTGACCACTGTTGGTCTACATCCTCCTGGTTGAGGTCTGGTACTGATACAAATGTGCTAGAGTTTAGAGTGTTGAGAATAACTGCTATGTTTGTTCCAGACATGAAACCCAAATCAAAGAACTCTAGTAACAGAAAATAAATGTGTGAAGTTGTCAGACAAAATCTACAAAACAGTGCAAGTCAATGAGTATAGGAATGCCTCCAGTCCCCTGTTGTACTATGTCATGGATCAGTGGAGGCTTCCAATACAAAGCCCTGGCTTCAGAACTCAGCATCACATTTGTCATGAAGTCCTTGGATAACACCTCATCTAAGCTTGCACAATGCTATTGTTCAATAAATTCCCCATCACATAGCAGGCGGCTTCTTGCTGCCTGGATAAAGAAAGCCTCTAGCTTATGGAGATTTCACCTTCCAGCTCCTATGTTCCCACAAATATGAAACTTGGACCTTTAAAAGGCCAGTCAATCTCATCATCAAACATCAAGTTCCAGCCACCCCACATCCCTTGGAAGCCAAGGACAGACAAGTTATTGCCATAGGTTGTCATTATCTCCGAACATACAGAAAACCTGAAGGTACCACAATGCCTCGTGGATCAGAGAATTGGATGAAGACACACTCTTTAAGTCTTAAACAAGAATAGATCACCAGAGGTCAAGTAGAGTGCAAAGTGCATTAAACCACATTAAGTAAAGAATAATGTAAAGGATGAGAGCAAGGTGGTACATTTTGTCCGGTTGCTATGGGTTACTGCACTTTGCACATCTTTGTCCTGTTTTCCTAGACTTTCTGTAAAATGATAGATTATTATAGGTGCATGGGAAGACAATAGCAGCACATTATCGGCAATTCTCAGCCATCAGAGTGGTCCAGGCTCGGCTGGGTACTTACAGCTGGTGCTCATGTTGCTTTTCTTCTCATCAGACAGTACAAGGATCGGTGATTGAGCCCCTGCCGGTGTAAGCGCTGTGACAGCTGCTGATCAGTCCCGGGCTAGTGTCCTTCTCTTACATACAGCCGGTCCTCGATATGTCCATACAAGCCATGATCCCCAACCCACACACTGACAGGTAGGCGGCCAGCACCGGCTAATACACACACAATAGGGAGGTGACTGTGCAAGAGGGATGTCACGCCTAGAGGCACCGCCGACTATCACCGTCCACAGCGCTGTCAATACAACCTATGACAGATCTGTGTACAGAGGAAGCATTCCATACACACAGCTCATTAGCCCTGAGTGCTCCTTCCTCTGCCTGGCATCACCCGTCTGCAGCCTCCACTCTCACCACAATGGTGCTCTGCGAGTCCTCCGGGACGGGAGCCAGCCACGCAGATTTCCATAGACAGTGCTGACACCTAGCGGCCACACAGGGCAACGGCACCCTGACGGCCATATGCTCGCCCGGCAAATCAAAGCAAACAGCGGCTCGGGATCAAAGTGAGCTAATTCGATGCTCAATTAAAGGGGGGCTACAGAGGGAGGGGGAGGCACTGCCAGCCAGGGGTACAAGCCATGTGCTACAAAGGAAATCCAATAATGTATAGGCTGGGTAAACATAGACAGAGATAACAATTACATATATTATATATAAAACATGTAGCAATCTACAGGCTAAGGTAGGGATTCAATACATAACTGTAAAAAAGTATATTATTATAGGGAAAATATCATGTTCACATACAAAATATAGATAATACTTACATATTTTATATATAACATGTATCAATCTATAAGCTATGTGGGGATTCAGTACATATAATAAAGATTGTATATTATTATAAAGAAAATACCATATACACATACAAAATAATACTTATATATATTATATATATAATGTATCAATCTATAGGCTATTGGGGGATTCAGTACATAGAAAAAATATATAATTATAAAGAAAATACCAAGCAAAATATAGATACTACTTACATATATTACATATAACATGTGTCAATCTATAGGCTAT
>CM070034.1:39598103-39616039 GCA_036250615.1 Ptychadena robeensis | reverse complement strand
GCGACCCTATTGACTATTTTGAATGAAACGCTTGATTGTTCGATGATCACGCTTCAGAATGCAAATGCCAAAGGAAGTTGCCTAATAATTATGCACACCTAATGTAGGGTGTTGATGTCATTAGACCACACCCCTTCTCATTACAGAGATGCACATCACCTAATATGCTTAATTGGTAGTAGGCTTTCGAGCCTATACAGCTTGGAGTAAGACAACATGCATAAAGAGGATGATGTGGTCAAAATACTCATTTGCCTAATAATTCTGCACTCCCTGTAGATAACACCTACATATATGATATATAAAATGTATATATAGGCAATTGGGCTTTCAAATTAAGGAGAAATAAATAATTTAATACCATAGAAGGTACACATATATCAAATGTATCACTCTTTAGGCTATGATTTCCAATAGAAAAAACAGCATATGTATCACAAATATTAGATTAAACTATGTTACAGCAATGAAGGGAAAAAACTTGTTTGCATAACAAGTATAATTATTATCTATGATTTGTACTTAATTCTCTTTATCCTCCATGGGAAAGTTCCATAGCACATAGATTGATACATTCAAATATGTCTAAGCTATGGAACTTTCCCATGGAGGAAAAAGAGTAAGTTCCCTACAAATCATGTTACCAATGTTATATCATTATAACTTATTATTATTATACTTATTATAATGATTATAACTAAGAAGGGGAAAGAAGAGTTTTGACACACCAACCATGTTCGCGGATAGTTTGCGCGTGAACAGTTTGGGCCATCACTACTTGGAGGCACTCTGTGTCTGGGCGGCCGCAGCTAAATGTTAAATGTATACAATTTATATTACTTGGATATATGCAGGGAACCATTAATAACTATGAAAGGTTTCAGTTAGGGGTGTCAAATTTGGAATGCAAATTTAAAATCCCAAAAAATTATTGGACTTCTAAGGGTGTTGGAGATCTGGGGGATGAAAGTCAGAATAGGCATATGTAAGAGTAAAAGCTGACAAGAGAAAAGCACTGTGTGACAGCTGGAATATGACTATGAAAGGATGACATTTGGACTGCCGGTAGTCTCAGCGGTTAGTTACTAAGCCAGAAAATGTCAGGTTTGTACTACTGAGGTACGAGATCTGGGGGTTCAAACAGTGACCTGTGGATGGAGACAGCTAATCGGAGGCTCAATCAGAAACAGGGAGGTCCATCTGCAGCAGAACCTACCATGTAGGAGACTTTCACAGAGGACAGTGAGGAAGACCACCCTACATATGGGATGAGTACCAAACACCATCTCCTGGTACTCAGGAGATCTGGTGTTGGGGTTTGAACCCATGAACGGCTGCACCCCAGGCGGTGGTTTTGCTCACTAGGCTACCATCCTCTCTGAACTGCTGGTTCTTGAATCTTCCTGATTTTCCCTGTTCCTGCCAGCCTAGCTAATTATCGTGATCCTTGACACCTGCTACTTCCCCTATAAAGGCAAACCCTCTGCAACCTTCCCTTGCTGATTATTGTTGCTCCTGAGCCTTGATCGTGCTACATCTCCTCCACTCCTCTGCTACTACTGATTTACCGCTGCTCACCTTGGAACTGCCCTCAACTACTGTCTACTTCTACTGCTGCCAACCTGGATTGTATGACTACGCTTATTGCTGCCTGCCCTGACCTACTGCCTGTTACCTGACTTTGCCTTTGCTCTTTCTTGCTACCTGCTGCATCCTGTGGTCCTTGCCACTGGGCTTCTCTCCACTCTCCAGCCTCCGTGTCCTCAGACTCAGGTGAGCCTACAGACCTAACATCTGGAATATAGTGCTATATCTTCGTAATCTCAAATATTCGAGATTCAGGGGAAAGTAACATGCATTGCGTTCACAATATATGCATGTACAAGTGGCAATTTTAACAATGAATTAATTTGATGAGTTTTGTCTTATGTGGTGATTACACTAAAACTGCTATATCACATTTTGCCACTAGATGTCACTGTGACAACGCACATTGCATTTGCAATATCAGCTGATAAAACTCACCCCAGATAACTACACTAAAACTCACATGTCCACTGAATTCACTCTGTGATTTTGAGCATTGGCATACCAGCTGATGCTTCAATGCCCACCCCCGTTGATGTCACATATAACCCAGATGTGCGCAGGCAGGTGGCACCATTGACCTTAATGTAATGGTGGAAGCGTCGTCACTTTTTCCCAGCACGCAATCACGTTTGGGTCCTCCTGGAGGGCGGAAAATCGTGGCCGCACTTAATGGGCTTCACCACAATCGCCATGGCCCTGCTTCTTCTTTCGAATTTACGATCTTACTGCAAATATTAGGCGAAAAACTTGCAATATTTTGCAAATACAAATATTACCAATGCTGCTCATCACTAATATCCATGCCACCCAGTGGAAACAAACCCTAAGGATGGCTTCTTTCACCTGCATGGAGCACTCCTTTGACCACATAATGTACAAACACCCCCCTCAAATCAACTCCCTAAAAATGGAATTGCCTGCACTTGACCATGAAATATCCGGTGAGTCAATTTCCCAATTACTCACGAGCCCCTGAAATGAAGTGAATAATAAAAAAAAAGGCTTTAGGTCCTCACATAGTGACTCCCACACTCCCAGCGTGTGATTCTGAGTAAACTTCCAGTACAAAAACGGGGCTAACCTGAACCAGCAAGAGATAGCTTTTCTTTGAGGACAGATTGGGAGTTCCAGGAATGGTAAATCTAAAAGTCTCTAGTTCAACTGAATATGAGAGTTGTTTCGTATAAAATGTATTGTGGTAATGTACAGATACAGAACCAAAATCTGAAAAAAACTTGTCTTTGTCCCAATATTTGTGGACCTAACTGTATAAAATGTATCCACATCAAGCTATAGAGTTTTCCCACTGAGGGAAAAGAGCACATTCTGTACAACCATTGATACAAAATGTTATATGCTTATTCTAAGGAAGGGAAAAGAACATGTTCAGTACAAACCATAGAAAACAATGATATATGATATATAAAAAGTATCCATCTCGTATCCATCCGTCTATGGAAATTTCCAGTCAAGGCAAAGTGAATTTACAGTATGGAGTATGGAAAAAAATTTTATACACTGCAAAAAAATTAAGGGAACACAAAAATAAGACATCCTAGATCTAAATGAATGAAATGAAATATTCTTATTAAATACTTTGTTCTTTACATAGCATCAATGCCTTTGTCTTGAAGGAACTGCTGACACACTCCAGTCACATGAGGTCTAGCATTGTCTTGTATAAGTAAGAACAGGGCCAGCCCCACCAGCCCATGGTCTCACAAGGGGTCTTAGGATCTCATCTCGGTACCTAATGGCAGTCAGGCTACCTGGCAAGCACATGTGTAGAAGGGGGCGATCGAGCAGGAAATAGAAAACGATAGCTTGGTACATGATTACATGGTTTTGTACCATTTTAGGAAGCAGTTTACAGAAATAATAGGACCACCAGGGGAGTTGAACATGCCCATCTAATGGTTTATAAACCTTCCCGCACAACTACTACAACGTTGGGGAGATCCTAGTGAACAGTTTGATCTAATTTGGTTATATAGTTATTTCATCAATTGTCAACTGTGCCTTTAGTACAACTGTCTAATATAACTTGCTTTCTTAAGCTGGGCATAGATGTCTCAATTTTCCATACGATTTCTGTGAGATCGATCACTGGAATCAATCGCCCGATCGATCACAAATCGATGCATGCACAAAGGGATCAATCGATATATTTGACACTAAATCTCACATAAAATCGATCGAGCAGGAATCTGACCTGTCTGTAAAATTTTGTTGATCGCTCGGGAATCACGGAACGTAAATGTAGCCTTGTGATCGTTCTTATTGATCTACCTGTTGGCATCCAACCCACATTACATCATTTCCGATTATAACAGCTGCAAGCTGGAGATCGCACGATCCGTGATCGTTCACGGGAAGGAATCGACCAGGAATCGAAGACTGTAAATGGAATTGATTCAGGAATTGCATGCATGATCATTGGTAAATCTAAACGTCTATGCCCAGCTTTGCTTTGTATGCTTCTCATCTCTTATATTACAATAGCAATACCATAACTACTTTGCTACACATAGCCTGTAGGAAAGATCCCGGAGAAACCAACTCCCAGCTGGAAGATTTATTCTTAATTCCTTGTCACACAGAATAGCAGGCAATGGCAAATCTGCTCATCCCATTTGTTAGGTGGCAGACATAATGAACACTGAGAAGAAAGTTTAGCAATGGGAAAACAACAATAAAAACATCAACAATGTACACCACCTTGGGGAATGAATCCCTTGCTAATACCCTCACCCCCATCCAAAGTAATGGCGATGGAACAGGGAAATACTGACATATTGGTTCTGTGTTTGATCGATATTTTGTTGGAGCAGGATTGATTGCTCAAGGTGGGCAGGTCGATTCCTGAAGTGATGATCAACCCATGTATGGATACATTAATAATAATATAAATCTCCTGTTCAATCACATCTCAGGGGTATACTATATGGGCAGCCATAAAGGGATGGACATGAGCAGCAACAATACTCATGTAGGCTGTGGCATTTAAACAATGCTCAACTGGTATTTTTTGGACCCAAAGTGTGCCAAGAAAATATATCCTACATCATTACCCCACCTGCCTTTACCATTGATAAAATGTAGAATGCAACTATACTTTCCGCAGGCCATATCTGGCCCATTTATTCTTCTAATCTATCCCTTTGTCACCTTGGTTTTAAGATTCTCCCTTCTACCCATTCCCTGGAATAAGTGGAGACAATGCCTAGATGATGATTATTCTGGTCTCCCTCTAGAGCAGTGGTTCTTCTCAACCTGTGGGTCAAGACCCACTGGGGGGTCAAACGACCATCTCACAGGGGTTGCTGAGTACACTAAAAACATCAGAGCTACCGTCTAACTTCCCACCCTGCACATAACTTGTGGGGTGGTAAAATATAAGGGAGGGGACATTACACTTACTTGATCGTGCAGAAAGATATGTCACGGGATTGTCACTTCCGGTATTCGGAACCTGGAAGCGACTCTTCACACCCAAACTTTCACTTTCCAAATACAGGAAAGGACACTTCACAATGTCACTTCTAGGGCTGTGGATCAAAAAAGGTTGAGAACCACTGCTCTAGAGGGTATAGTTTGCCCATGTCTCCAATAAAATGTTTACGTTTACTATTCAAAGCCTCTGTTTAAATTTCCAACCCAGACTGGGAGCATATGGGATCAAGCAGCCCTTACAGGTTCTTCATCTGGCCCCTCTGTCAAATTTAAAAAAAACATTGTGGCCAATAAGTGAAGAAGTTTGCCCACCCCTTGTCTAGACCAATCAGATCAGCTATTGTTTTTTTCAACCTTGAGTTGTAGAGTGTCTGTTAGCTCAAGAACTGTTGCTCACAGGATATTTTCCCTTTTGTGAACCATTCCTTGCAACTAGTGATGGCCAAACTGTTGGCAAGTTGGACAGTTCAGCCGCGAACATGGATGCTCGCATTCCTTCTAGCCGGCAAACAGTTCGGGTGTTCGACCAGCCCCAGATCTTGCTGCCCCGAACAGGAGCAGCAAGATCCTGCCAGAGGAAGAATCTTTTCACTAGAAGATCAGGTAGAGAAATCATCTCTGAAAATCAGAACCAGGATCCAGGTTCCAGGTGCTGGATGTGACGTCACTTCCAGTTTTCCAGATTCAAATTCCCTGTGAACAGATGGGGAATTTGAATCTCCCGGAAAACAGGCGGATGTCTGACTCTTTTAAAAGTCCGATCTGCCTGTTCGCAAATGGACCTGCCCTAAGTTCGTCCATCACTACTTGTAACCTCTAGAGATGGTTGTGTGTGAGAATCCTAGTAGATTAGCAGTTTCTGGAATACTGCTTGTCTAGTGCCAACAAGCACACTGTTTAAAGTCACTTGGCAATGCCTAGGTGTCTAAATTTACTGAGTACTGCCAAGTGATTGGCTGATTAGATATTTGGGTTAGCAAGCAGTTAAACACAGAAAGAAAACAAAAATGTCTTCTATAGTGTCTTACCAGTGTTCAATCATTTTACATGTATTCATACAGAAATAACGTGATAAGGACCATTGAATTTAAACGTAGCAATTCACAGTTAATGGGCCGTGTTTCCTTTTTATAAAACACACTGTGAAAACACCATGAAATTGTTTCTCAGAGAAGAAAGGGGGTTCTCATGTAGGTAATGCCAGGAAACACAGAGCCAAGAAGCACAAGATATTTTACAATTCTGTTGACTATTTCTTCTTCTTTCCTTCTTTTTGATTCTTCTTCTGATTACTTTTAGGGTTTCAGAGATCCTAATGTTTACGGTTTATAAGGTTCAAAAGTAGTGGTTTACGGTTTATAAGGTACAAAAGTAGTGGACTCATACAACACCAAGGGACTTTTAACAACAGGTTTACTAGAGGAAATTCAATACAAGATAACTAATGAACGAGGGTCAGAACTTCAAATACGGCAGCTAAAGGTGTCCACCCATGGCTAGATTTTTTAATAGATTAGAGCACAATCCAGCAACGTGCGTGTTCACAGCGCTCTAATCTATAAACAAATCTAGCTGTGGATACCTTACTTTGAGCGTGATCAACCAACAGGTCTGTCGATCAGTGGTCCAAAGGATTGACCGGGAATCGGGCACCTAAAGTGGTGCGCCTTGCACCTAAAGTGGTGCGCCTTCCCATCCAATCAATGGGTACCTGAGTGCAACCTTGTGACGTCACCACATGGCAATCCAATGGGTCATTGATCGAGCGCCGGTCGGGACGTGAATGGGGACATGAATGGGGTTTCAGTGTGAGGGATCACCTGATATGCCACTTCTGAGGCCTTCAGTTTACACAGGGAGGTCCTTACCAGTCTCTGGCCAACTCCACCTGTATCTCACGCAGAACATCCTCTCTGCCTCTCCTCTCCCAAGGTCTTTCATGTGCCAAAAACCTGGTTCTACTTACCGTCAGCCAGTCAGCTTCTGGTGGAAACTGGCTATAATTTAAACTTGACATTTGAAGGACTTGTAAAGAATCGTTTGGGAAAACATTACGGGATCCCTTCACAACAGATCGATTTCTTTTCTTAGTTCTGTGCACATGCTCCACAGTAGGATCGGGTACAAATTGGATACAAACCTGTCAGATACGTGAGCGATTAACAGAAATGTACCGTCATTTTGATTGGAATGACTTTTGGTCAGTCGATGCACGCTTTGATCCTATCTTGATTCTTCATCTTGCTGCAGCCAGTCGCCCAGAGGATCGCCAGGCATCCCTTTGTTTGGCGGGCATTACTTTGGATGGGGACACAAATCCCCATCCAAAGTAATGTGATTGGCCAGGGAAAAACAGACATGTCTGTTCTCTGGCCGATCGAGATTTTGGATTGGTCACTCCATGTGGGCACCCATGTTCTACAGGCAATTTTGCCGTCGCGGATCACAGCGTGTATGGTGGTGGTGGGGGGCTTAAAAAGGCACATTACAGATCACTATTTAAATTGAACTTCCTTTTTTTCTTTTCCCTAAACTTCTGATCACTGTAAAACATTTTCTTGTTTTACAGTGTTTTAAAAAAATTACCCTGCTTGAAATAGAAGTTTACTTTGCACACCACAGGGAAGCAACTGTTAGCTCTGAGAGTAGAACCAAGTCTAGTATAGGCAGTTTTGTGTATGGTGTTTACTCATTGTCTAGTGCAGTGGTTCGCAACCTTTCTTATTAGCGACCCCGCTTGTGACGTCTCGAAGTGCCATTTCCTGTTTTTGGAAATCAAAAGTACTGGTGCAGAGTGACACTTTTGCTTTGCTAATACCGGTAGTGATGTAGTGTCGTGGAGGGTATTTTCTTCCTCTTGCACGACCCAGTTTTTTGGATGCTCGGAACTGCTCAGAAGGCTCACACACACCAATGAAGCAGGCTATGTACAAGGCTTTACTGAAGGGAATATGTACAGGCTTACACTGAACCCAAGCCTGGGAATGGGACACACACTCCTGGAGATACAGTTTCAAACAATTACTACCAGCTGCAGGGTTAATGATGGCTACTCGTCCCAGTGAGAGAGGGTCAGGATACAGTCCAGTGGTCAGGGCAACAGGGAAAGTGGGTCAGGTGACCGGTAACCATATCCATCTGGACCAGGAAGGCGGTCCTGGTCCAGGGGACGACCCTTTCAGTCACCACGGATGGGGGTTCTTGGTTCCTGGGCACTGCAATTGGACGGCCGGCGGGAGAACCCTGGAAAGGTAGGAGATCACTTATGCAAAAGGGGTGGAGAATCATCCCTGCGCCTGCAAAATATACAGATTATAGCGAATCAGGGCAGTATATACATTACAATAATTATATACAATTTTGTGTAAACCCTGGTCACAAAAGTGACACTCCGGGACATCACTTATACACAATCAGTGTAATGTTCCCTCCTTTATTTTCGTACCCTGCTTATGGAAATGATGTGGGGTGGGAAGTTAGAAGGGAGAGTAACACTCCATCCCTCCTAAGTTAGTTACTCTCCCTCTTAACTTCCCACCCGCTTGGGGACATCAGCGTTGCTGTATTTAGCAAATTCAGTGAACCCTGTGAAATGGTGGTTTGACCCCCAAGGGGTTCCGACTCACACGTTGAGAACCACTGGTCTAGTAGAATATGAATGGTGAAGAATGTAGCTAAACAAAAAGTCTACACTTAGGTAACAGTGTTATTAGCATGGTCACTGCTGTTTTTTTATATTTAGGAATATAATTAGTATCAACTACTTATCCTAAAATTAAGGACCAAAGAGTTATTTTTGATCATCCTATTGTATGAACTAAACCATCCATATAAAGCTGTATCTTATTAGAGTAGCAAAAATGTAATAAAATCCACTCTAGGTCTGATCTCCATGATCCTCTCCAATCTCATGCCAGGTAATTCTAATGCATTAATCACATCTGCCTTCTTGACCTGTGCAATCTCGGAATTCTGTTCCACTATTAATTCTTGTTACATGGAGTCTAAGCCTTAGTGGGGTATGTAACTTTCCATAGAGTACACAATAGACTTACCAAATACTGCAAGTTTTGATATCTTCAGATGACTTTCAGCTGCAATGCAAATGTATTATTCCATTTAAACATAAAATGAACTACATTTTTTTTTCCTGTGGTTAGTTTATTGTGTTCACAGGCCATGCAGAAGTAGCATCAACATTCTATACAAGAAACAGCATCTAGAATTGCTGAGGACAATGAATCTGACTGATCATTATGAACAATGCATCTGATATTCATTTAAAAAATACAATTAAAACATAATGAGGTATATAATAGCCACTTGTAAAAAATAACTTTTGGTTATTTGGAATACAATTTTTTTCTTTTGAGACAAAAAGAACCACTCATGCCACAAAAAAAATCAGTTCTGTGTTACATTTTATTATTTATAGCCTTAGCTAAGATAGAAATACCAAAGGGGCACAGATAAAGAAGGGAAGCATGGTTACACCAAAGAAAAAATTCCAAAGTGGTGCAAACAAAAAAGTATAATACCATGCAAGGAAAGGCAGCATAGTGGCACAAAGACAGGCTGATAAAAATGGTATTGTATTTCTTCTAAATATAATATCCCCCACCATTCTCAGATTTCACATTCCCTTTAAAATATTGTGCACCAGATCCTGCTTAAAAATGCAAGTGAACACAAATTATTGTACTGGATACATTGTAGAGTATATTCCTTTTTTAAATCACATCTATGTTAATTTGTCCCTTAACCTCCCTCTGATTAGTGATGGCCGAACTGTCCGCAGCATGAAGCCGGTCTTGTAGTGAAAATACCGGCTCGGAACAGGAAGTGACGTCAGTGACGTCACATCCGGCTCCAGTAACCAGGAACTATGCTTTCCAGGATGCGTTCCAGGGACCGGATGTGACGTCACTGACGTCACATCCGGTTTTTCCGATTAAAATTCCCCACGTAGAGGCGGGGAATTTGAATGTGTCCGCGAACAGGCGGACGGCGGACTTCTCTAAAAGTCCAACCCGCCCGTTCGCGGACAGTCCAGGCCGATGTTCGGCCATCACTACCTCTGTTACCCAAAGTGCTGGCGACATGATGTATGATTATAACAATGAGCTGGAGACATGATACAAGAATATAATGGGGAGCTGGAGACACAATACAAGAATATAATGGGGAATGACACATCACAGAAATATAATTGGGTAGCTGGAGACTAAGTAAATAAGGGAGCTGAGACATGACCAGGAATATAATGGACGAAAACAGACCAAGAAATATAATGGAGACTGGAGGCAGGATACAAGAATATAATGGGGATGGAGAATTATACAAGAATAGCTGGATGGAGATGTGAAAAAATTAAAGGGAGGGAGACATGATACAAGAATATACGGAGAGTGGAGACAAAAGAAAAGGGGAAGTGGAAATTATAAAGAATATAATGGGGACTGGAGACATGATCTATAACTGGGAGTGGAGATTGATACAAAATACAATGGGGAGCTGGAACATGATACAAGAATATAAATGGAGAACTGGAGACATGATACAAGAATATAAGGAGAGTGAGACTGATACAAGAAATAATGGTGAGCTGGAGACATGATAAAGAATATACAATTGGGAGCTGAGAATGATACAAGGAATAGAATGGGAGCTGGGGGACATGATACAAGAAATATATGGGAGGGAGATGTGATACAAGAATACAATGGAGCTAGACATGATAAAAGATAAATGGAGAGCGTGGAGACATGATAGCAAGAATATAATGGGGACTGGAGACATGATATAAGATAAATAATGGGGAGCTTGAGACAGATAAAAAATATAATGGAGAGCTGGAGACTGATCAGAATTAATGAGGAGCTGAAGACATATACAGAATATAAGGGGATCTGGAGACATGATACAATCATATAATGGGAGCGGGAGACAATGATACAAGAATAAATGGGGACTGGAGACTGATACAAGAATAAATGGGAGCGTGGAGGACATGACTACAAGATACAATGGGGAGCTTATACATGATACAATAAAGTATAATGGGTAGCTGAGACATATACAGGAATATTAACGGAGAACTGGAGACTATCAAGAATATAATGGGGAGGGGAGCTTGGAGACTGATACAGAATATAATGGGAGCGTGGAGACATGTACAAGAATATATGGGGAGCTGGGAGACATGATGAAGAAATTAATGGGAGAGCTGTAGACTATACAAGAATAATAATGTGAGCTGGAGGCATGATACAAAATATAATGGGAATCTTTAAAATATACAAGATATAAATCGGATCTTGAGACGGGATACACAAATACATGGAGAAAGCTGGAGACATGATCCAGAATTATATTATGAGCTGAAGACGTGATACAAGAATATAATGGTAGAGCTTGGAGACTGATACAAATATAATGGGGAGCTGGAGACATGATAGAAGAATATAATTGGGAGCTAGAGACATGATACAAGAATATAATAGTGAGCTGTAGACATGATACAACAATATAATGGGGAGCTGGAGACATGATACAACAATATAATGGGGTGGTGGTTCTAGCGGTTGGTAGATGGCATTACTCCCAACCCATGCCATCTACCAACCGCTAGAACCACCACCTACTATTTTCGAATTGTCTTATATGATTATGCATGTAACCAGAGATAGAGCTTTTTGTTGTTTTTAGGGCCTGTGGCCCAGTGATTTGTAATAAACTAACAGTAGTTTTTTATATATAAATACCTGTATATCTGTGTAACACTTTTTCGGAGCCCTTAAAGTCCCCTTGCCCCTGAAAAATTCTTTCATGGGGAATCTTTTGAATCCGGATTGATGAACTTGCACTCATCTCCCCGGTGCCAATTTTTGCATAGTGTAATTTGGGATGTTGGCTCCGCTGCCTTAAGAATAGTAGCTTTTTGGTGTTATCCTTACCATAGGACAAAAATTATCTGTTTTGATTCGAATTCACAACATTTCTCAATTTATTCTCCAAATATTCAAAGTGAATTCACAAGTTCGAGATCTGCTGCCATGATATCGGCATTTGTAATGTGATTTATTGCAAAGGTGTGTTGTCTCTGCGACATCTAGTGGCAGAGTGTGAGATTGCAGCTACAGTGTAATCTATCGAAACAACACAGAAAAAAAAAATTTGTGATTCCAATATTCGATCTTAACACTTATGGTAATTGTCCAGAGCTACTATATATGACCCTGATCTATGTATAAGAGTCGCAGCAGATTCTTTGTAATAGCCTCCATGTACTTTCCTGTTGGAGTTCCCTATAGGAGTGGAAGAAATCTCCCTGGCACGGCTTCCCTGAAACAGTGACAAGACCTATACTATGCATTGAGACACCTCTGCATGCTGCATAGATACGGATCCATTTTCTAGGTCACCGACCCACATTTTGTTACCATGGCCCTGACACAATGTATACACAAAAAGTAAAGATGGCACTTGCCTTTCCAATAAGTCCAAATGATTTTCATTCACTTAAGCAACAGTCATTTTTGTTCAGGTAAAACAGTACCCCTTTATAAGGCTGTGTGTATATGGAACAGCAAAAAGTAATGCGGTTTAAAGGAACACAAATAATGTACATGATGTTGCTGTACAAAAAAAAAAAAAAGAAGAAATGAGTAGAGTGGAGAAGGGCTCTGTTCTTTCTTAGATACAAGGATACAACAATATTTGTGGGTGTCATTTATCACTCAGCCGAGATATAGTCGAAAAGGTCCGGGCAGGCAGCAAACAGCAGCATCAGGACAGTGCAAGGGTCAGCACAGTGACAGTGATAAAAGCAGAGACTGAATAATAAAGTTTAAAAGACCTATTTGTTCAGGTACCGGCCCACCAATGGGTGAAGAGCTGTATGTCCTCCCCGCGACTCAGTTGAAGACCCTTGCCTGAACTTTTATCAGAGACAAGTTAGTGTGGACTTTGCCGTAACTATCATTTCGTTTTACACAGTTTGCTGTTTTGCGTGAGCGAGTCCTCGCAGTTTCAAGTTCCGGTTTAAGCATCACTGCCGCCTCTGTCATCTGATTGATACCTGTGTCACTACAACCTTATTGGAAAGGACTAGGGAAGGTCTAAGACGATCCAGTACAGTGTGTGTGACGTAGCTGAAATACCCAGCAGAGGGAGTAGGAAAGCAGACATAAGGAGCTTCAGTATAATTTTCATGTGCTCTATGGGGAGAAGGTACCTATAGTCACAGATTTCTTGGCTCTTTTGTGACATTTCTTTAAAAGACACTTCTTTTAGCTAGCACAGGTTTTTGCTAAACATGTCTTCTGGCTACACAAAACAATTCTGTGTAGCCCTTAGAGGCTATGGGTCCATGTAGCAGGAGTGTAGCGTCAAGCGGTGTAGCTGACAGTTCCTTTTCAGATACTTTAGAGATGACTATGCTTGGTCTTGTCAATACAGCTCACACATGCTGAGGAACTAGAGGAATATGTACATTCTCTCACCATCGCAAGGGCACAATACATAAGGAGCTACATTGCAGACAGAACCCCTAACCAGCTGCTGAGGATGTAGATCAGAGAAGGCTGATGGCTCTTACCCAGGATACACTGGTAGTAGAGGCATCCTCACCCAGACCTAGCTGGGAACACTCACAGCAGCAGAAGGAGAGCTTCTTTTCCAATAAAATTTTTATTGATTTTCAAAACAGTTCACAGCATCGTACAAGTGCAGTATAAACAAAGGTTACAATGAACAGAAGTGTCATATCAAAACAATACAATGGGAACCAAGAAAAACAAAAAATAGGAGGGGAGGGGGGGGGGGAGGGGAACGAATAAAGGGAAAACAGGGAGAGGGGGGGGGGGAAGGGTTTGGTTCAGAGAAAGAAATACAGATACAGCCATGGCCTGAGAGGCAAACAATCCCCAGGTACCCTATCATAGGTGCTGCCACACTTTTTTTCTCAAGCCTGTGACAAAAACTTAGGTAGGCCGAAAGATCTCAGTCGTTCCTCCGCCCAGTGGCATAAGGACCAGTACTGCAGCCATAGCAATGCTATGGGGCCTGCAGCCACTAGGGGGCCCGATCTCGGCTGCTTTTTTTTTTTTGCCTTCATTCAGCTCTCTCATCACCCCCCTCCCCCCCTCCTGAAGTCAGAGGCAAGCAGGTGAGAAGGGACTACTTTTCTTTCCCTGCTTGCTTCCGAGTCAATGTAATATACTTCAATGACTGACAACCGGTGACACACCTGACACACCCCTCAATGACTGATCCCCTGGCACACATGTGGTCTGTAGGGGGTGATGTACAGATGTACTGCATTATGCAGAAGTAAATGATCTGTACTATGATCTGTGATTACTCCCATGTCAGGAGGAAGACACAATTCTGTTTATTGTCACTTTTATTTGGTAACATCACTGAGAAGAAACATTGTAAGTTCTGTGTAATCTACAATAGACAAAAGTTGTAAAATGAGAGGAGTAAATACTTTATGTTCATTTTTAGTTCTGCCGGTGTTAGCTGTATGACACTGTGTGTAACTTTAGATGTAATATAAAATGTGTCTTCTTATAAAAAGATAAAAGTAATTTGTATGTCCAATAATGATATATAATCAGAAAGAATAAAGAACGTGTGTGCTCACTATCTGTCTCTATACTTAGTATATGCTGCCTCTCCCTGCAATCCCCTACACTGGCTTCCAATTCCCCCCAGAATCACATTGAAGTTACTGGGGTGTACCTGAAAATCTCTGCACACCTCCTGTGTGACTGATGTAGAAATACACAACTCCTATACAACTGTCAGTAATGTGCCCGGGGATGTAAATGTATCAGCTTCTCTGTCAGCTCTGACACCCCAAGTAAGAGGATGTCACTGTGACACCACCCCCCCCCCCACCCAGTGAGAGCCGGGACACTTCATCATTCAGTCTTGTGGGATGATTCAGCCGGTTCTCTCCATCTCGTCACTGCTACGAAGAATCCTGTGACTTGCATATTCATTGCCACAAGTTCATGATACTTTCTGACATCCATGGCAATGTGTGATTTACCTACAGAAGTCCTGAAAATGCTACATGCCTGGCTGTCTCAGGTCCCAATAATGCGCCTAATGAATGAAACAATTTTATGTTTTATATCAGAGATAATCACCCTACACCCTACATGTTGTTTCAGATGATTGCTGCACACTAGTTCTTTTACTGTTCTTCAACAATTGCAAATCACCATGCGGTTTCTGTGGTCTAGAATAAAGTATTTCACACTTGTGATGTGTAGTTGCTGCACATAACACTAGTACTTTAATTGTTCTTCAACACTTAACTGTTACAAATCACCATTCGGTTTCTGTGATCTAGAATATAGTATTACCATACTTGTGTATGTGTGTCTGTCACTTACTGTCTCTGCTGCCATGCCCTCTCTTGTGTGTGTATGATCACCCTTTTATCTGACTAAAACAAGTCAATGAACGTGTATCAGGTAACCCAGAGACTTCTTTGTGTATACAAGTGGGCATACACAGAGATGACAAAACACACACACACCATATTATCTTCTCTCAGGAGTCATCACTTGTGCCTTGCTGAACTTGTCATGGATTAGTGGACTTTTCCGTTAATTCCCTAATAAATATATTACCCAATTACAAGTATAAAGCTTTCATTGGCTTTCTAAATATTTCTATATTCCTAGCGGAAATGTTACCGTCACCAAATATTTTTAGTCTTCGGTTTAATACTTTCAAGACAATAGAACCATTGTGAAGGTGAGATGTCAATTTGTACGACCATTATAAGGGATCCTCATTGCTTGCTGGATATTTATTATATAATTTGAAGGATGTAAATAAGTGTCGGGACTATAGTAGGGGGGCTGAATGTAAGCTTTTCTTCCTATTGTATTACTCTCAGTATGTAAAGACAGAGATGTCTTACTAATTTCACTGCACACTAGAATCAGAATGTAATCCATCCATGGTACCAGGGCCGTTTTACTGATAAGCAGTTGAAGCAATTGCATAGGTTGCCACATTAAAGGGGGTGCCATTACAGCTTTTAATTTTTTTTCTTAGGGCACCAAAATGGGGCACCACCAAGAAAATCTGCTTAGGGCACCAAAATGGCTAGAAACGGCCCTGCATACCCATTAGTAACGGACACCTAGTAACAGACCCTCAGCAACAGATCCCTAATAGTGACATATTCCTTAGTAACAGACCCCTATAAGATGCTCCTACTAATGACACACTCCTAGTGACAGGCAGCCAATTGCATACCTGTATCTGAGCTGACCCCAGGCTTAATATACCTTCACTCATTTTCTAGTTGGCATAGCAGTAGGGCATAGGGGAGAGAATGCTTTCCCAACAATGCTGTGCAAGTACCTCTATTTCAATGAATATGATCCTCTTTATGTCCCTGTACAGTAGCACTCAGAGAGGTAGGAGAAGCAGGACAAGAAGGTGGAAATCAGGTGTGTTGCATAGAAGAACAACAAAAATATACACAAGTGTGCTGCTTCCTTTTTAACTGCCATTGCATAGTTTGTCATTGCAAGTAAAAATGAAACACCATCACAGAAAGATTAGATAACCTTTCCTTAAGGTTACACAGGTTGACTTTTGCATGGTCACTATTTTATTGATGGTCTTGTCCAATTTGAATATTGACTCATCAATTTAAAACCGATCGATTCCTTTACTTAGACTGGTGCACATGCTCCATAGTACATGTAGCACTGACACCCGTAGGTGCTGCTGTGTGTTGGGATTCCGGGTAGCAGAAATGACCAGAGACACTTACTTGAAGATGAAGAAAAGTTTATTTGCACATGTCATCAGGCGGAAGAAGGGTTGGGGACAAGGCTGTTCTGGCGACTGAGGTCCTAGTTCCTCTGCTGGCAGCTTCTTCCTCTCAAAAGCACGAAACACACACTTGGACTCTGGCCTAGCTTCCCCTAGGCAGCTTCCTCTTCTCAAAGAACAAGCACAGCACTGTCTTGACTAAATCCTCCCTAGGAATCTTTTGAGACAGACCTCACTGCCACTGATGCGTCTGCTTAAGAATCTGGATAGAGTTCCCCTTTAGCTCCTGGAGATTTGTCCTCGACGGCTGCTGCTCTGGAGACCTTTACCCTTCCGCAGACAAGGTAACCGGCTCTCCCTTCTAACTGGACGCCCCAGACTCAGATCCTCCGTCTCCTCTGGTCCCAGCTAGGCACATCACATACTCATCAGTTCACCATCACTCCCAGGGCCCCTCAGGGGAGCACCCCGGGCAAAGACTCCCCTCTACATCCTGTCTCTACCACTTATATCAACTTCTCCCCTCCCATTCTCTGGAAAAGGCGCAATTTCCCTTTAGCCACTCAGAGACAGGCAAAGAGCACAAAAATAGATCCATACACAGACCTTTGGCAGAGAGCCAAGGCCTATACTGGCAAACAACTGCGGCTGCACCTGACTGTGACACCAACTCTCCCTTCTAAATAGTTAACCCTATCAGCTCCTGTCCCTGGCAGGCGCTACACTCACCCCCTCCTAAATGGACAGGTGACCTCACCTGTCGGCTAAGACCTCTTTGAACAGCCTTGTATTACAATGGGTGGGAAAAAGGGGGATTAGGGAAAAACATTCTGGTTACATGACGACATGGTTAAATGGCTTAAACGTTGCAAAAGGATAGCAAAAGAGATATAAAGACATGTTAGCAACATATAGTGTCTTGCAAAAATAGAACAACATTCTTTATTACAGGAGTATATAAGAAACTTTGTAATAATAAATGCACCTAGTCTCTATGCATTTAGCAACACTCACTATAGAGACCTCAAAGAACATTGCTAGAAAAATACTTTTCACCACTGCTAAGGGAAACACGAGCC
>CM070034.1:39561289-39583376 GCA_036250615.1 Ptychadena robeensis | reverse complement strand
GGGGGCGGGTCGAACTCGCCATATGTTCGCGAAAAAGCACGAACGCGAACATGCGATGTTGGCCGCTGATAGTTCGCCGGCGAACAGTTCGGGCCATCACTAACCACTAGTTTATAGGGGGCCCTTTTTTCCTCTAGGAGGAATTGCAGTTTTTTTTACGTGTATGTTAAGGAGATGTGTGCTATTTTGCACCAAGAGAGAATGTATGTTTTTTAACAAAAATATATAAATAAAATTTTAATTTTTTTAAGAATTATGTTGGTATAAATTGATTGAATGAAAAGGCACCCTTGAAACCCCCATCATATGTATTTGAAATTATATGATTGTTTCATTCCTAAAATACAAGAAAAGTTAGTATTGTGTGGTGTGTTGTATTGCTTTAAATATTGCACATGACACATTATTTCAAGTCTATATAGCCAGGAGAACATATGGAACATTTATCCTAAAAGGCAGATCCAACCATCTGGCACTTGGAAAGTAAAGCTAGCCACACAGGGTTCAATTTAGCATTCAATCAACGTTCGATTTGATTTTGTAGTTCGATCAAAAAAAAGATTTTAATTAATCGATGTACACCACATAAGGGAGTACGATTATTGTTAAATTTTGACTGAAAAGTTAATCAAAGTAATCCAAATTTGTCGATTGAATTCCTCTTACAATTTTAGTTTCAATCAGAAGTTAAAGGGAAGTAGCCACACAAATCGAGCCCAAAAAAATTGAGCAAAAAATTGAGCAAAAAAATGCTGCAAGGAATGTAGTTTGGTGATACAATCGCGCAAAATTTTCCAACCTGTCCGATCACTTTTCAATCAAAGATTTGACAAAAATCGGTCAATGATCATCGATTGCACTATGTGGGCAGCACATAGATTTTTTTTACAATCACTTTTTTTTATCGAAAAACGTCGATTGTACACTAAAATCGAACCATGTGTGGCTAGCTTTAGAAGAACTTGGGCTACAGAAAGTGCACCACACCAAAAGTACAGTTAAATGTCAGTGCTGTCTCAAAGAACATGGTTTATAAATACATATACAAATACATTTCTTCATATAAATGCGCTGAAATCCATTGTAAATGATGAAATGGAAACTATTGGGGTTATTAGACTTATTTCCAGCTGTATTCTGTATAAATCAATAAGAAATGAGATGAGGTGTACAAAAAGATAGAGAAATTAAAAGTTTCAATCAATGCAACTGATGGCATCTGATTGAACACAGAATTAAGCCCCCCATACACCTTAAGATCGATCTGTACAATCTCCATTAGATCTATCAACAACTATGCAGTGCTGGGTCCTCCCTGATAGAATACATAGTGATTGGAAGGTATATATCACTGCTATGTAGTGCTGGGTCCTCCCTGATAGAATACATAGTGATTGGAAGGTATATATCACTGCTATGTAGTGCCAGGTCCTTCCTGATAGAATACATAGTGATTGGAAGGTATATATCACTGCTATGTAGTGCCAGGTCCTCCCTGATAGAATACATAGTGATTGGAAGGTATATATCACTGCTATGTAGTGCTGGGTCCTCCCTGATAGAAGACATAGTGATTGGAAGGGTTAGAAAGCTCCTCATATTACATGGTTTTGGTAAAACAAAATTTGATTGTACAGAAATTGTATGGTGTATGAGGGGCTTTTAGTATTAGTTTAAAATAAGTTTGAGAAATAAAATAATAAGTACCCTAATTCATGAAATATCACTGAAATCTGGGATCATGGTAGAAGACAACAAGAGCAATAATACATCATTTCAGCAGGTGTTCTTGATGTTAGTTCCCCAAAAGACTTCTAATATAGGGTTGGAGAATTTAGTTAAGCATTCCTGCAATTCCATCAGATGTCTCATGGTGTCAATACAACTCTTCCTGTAGAACCCAGCTAGAAAGCTTATATTCTCTATAATCCTCCGTCCTTACATATACAAAGATCTTCGATGGGACAGACAAACCATAACACAGCAAATAAACAGCTAATTGTCCATATTGTCCCCAGCCATGCTTATTTATTTATCAAGTAGGTAATCATTAGAAACAATAACCTCATACCGTATATACTTGAGTATAAGCCGACTCCAATAAGCAGAGGCACCTCATTTTTAGTGATGATCACGAATATTCGGATTCCGAATATTAATCGCGAGCATTCGGAAATTCGCGAAGATGGTGATATATTGCCGATATTGGCAATTCCCGGATATTGGTATTTTTTTTCCCTTACACAAAACACGCCTCTCAATGCAAGTGGACAAATGGGGAAGGCTGTGCAACACGAGCTTAGCAACACTCCCTGCGCCCATCAACAGTTTTTTAAATCCATATGAGGGGTGATGCAATCATTCGGATATTTGGCGAAAATCGTCACTTTAGAAAATTTGCGAAAATCAGACTAATGGCGGTCCAAAATTCGCAATTGTTTTTCAACACGCCCCTCAATGCAAGTTAACAATATATTCGCGAATATCTAAAATTTGCGAAATTCGCATAAAACGGCCGACTTTCCGCATAGAAGACTATTGCCGAATGCGATAGTTTCCGAATGGTTTTCCCAAAAATTTGCAGCATGCCGCGAATACGAATGTTGCCTATGCCGCTCATCACTACTCATTTTAGAAAAAAACAGCTAAGGCTCGGAAACACACAGCAACAATACTTTACTGAATAATAGAAAGTTATTAAATTAACACTAAGAGCCATGTTAATGAGCCATCATTAACACAATAAGAGCCATCATAGTAATCACTACTATGCAACCAGCAGCAGCCAATGAGATATGTTTTCCTGCTCAGTCTGGTAATAAATGAGTTTTACATTTATAGTATCTAACAAATAGTGATGGCCGAACAAGTGCCGTGTCCGTCCGCGAACGGGCGGAGCGGACTTTTAAAAAAGTCCGCAGTCAGCCCGTTCGCGGACATATTCAAATTCCCCAAATCTTTCACTGAAGACCGGGTAGAGAACCCGGTCTATCAGTGAAAGATTCTTCCTGCGGTGGGATCTCGCTGCTAATGATCCCACCGCAGGAAGAATAGAGGGCTCCTTCTCGTCGTTGAACACCCGTACTGTCCGCCGGCGAGAAGGAGGGCGAACATGCTTGTTCGCGGCCGAACTGTCCGCCTTGCGGGCAGTTCGGCCATCACTACTAACAAACAACCACCATATGTAGTATTAGTGTATAGAGACCTAGGGTATAAAGTTATATGTATTTACAGTGCTAAAATTTATGAAGTATAGCTACACCCGACATTGTGGTAAATAGTTTATAATTCCTTTTTATGGGACTTTTAATGATTGCTCGGCATCTTTGTAATGCAAATGAATAGTGCACATTGCTGCAGTTGCGGCAGCCCCGAGTTCTGAACCACCTAAAGCCATTGCCATTTCTCCCAGCACTGGACGTGCGTGCAACGCAAGGACAGGGGCGCAGAGCGGCCAATTGCATGCACCTCTCCTTTTATTAGACCATATCCATAAAGGTAGCCATACACAGGTCGATTTTCCACTCGATTTTTGACCAGCAATCAATTGGGGTTTGCTCACCCTGCTCGATCGACCCCAAAAAATCAGAATCGACTAAAAATCAGATCGGATAATGAACCGACATGTTGGTTTTTTTGGTCGATCGTTTGGCAATCGGAGTACGTTGCTGGACCCACAGCCCTATGCAGCAGCCTTTCCAATCGATGGATTTTGTGGAATTGCCCATTTTGGAGATCGGCTCATATCCAAATCAGCCACAAATCGGATTCCCAAGGTGGTGTTGCATCGATTACTGATCTGACCAGTTGACGATTCCTGATCGCCTGGAAAGATTGGATCGGCAATGAATCGGCAATTGATCGCTGACAAATCGACTTGTGTATGGCTACCTTAAGACACATCTCTTCCTTAATCAAACACACCCCTTTCTCTGTTAAGGTGGCCATACGCGGTTAAATTTTTATGTTCAATTAACTTAAAATGATCGATTTTATGGAAACCGATTTTTTAAACGATTGTGGCATGGCTTTAAGTCTTTAACCATAAGTTGTACATCGACCGAAAAGTGCACCATTTTTGGGATCCGATTAATCGTGGAGCAATCGCTGATTTATCACCGATAAATTGGTGACATATTTAAAGATCGTCTACACAAAAAAATGGCAAATGGAAATTATGGAAGTGGGATTTCGCCTCCATGGAGCAATTGATAGAAACGATCGCAAGTCTCTAACAACATCCTTCGATTTATGATCGATCTACTAAAATTTTCAAACATGTCCAATCCCTGTTCATTATAATATTTGTATTCAATTGGAAATGTGTTATGTGGTTTTTTTTTACTTTGAATTGTATTGGATACAGTTATCACTGTATCCAGTACAATTACCTATGGCAACCTCTCTGCTCAGGTGTGATGAACACACTAGGGGAGAAAGGGTTAACTGCAAAGGGCACATCTGGGAATCACACTGGGAACAGTTTTCTCCATAGAAAACTGTTCTGGTGTGACTTACATTTGAATCTCCCACCACTTCCCCTGATGTGACGTCCTCACGTCACTTGGGTGGGGGGGGGGATGTTGGGAGAGGGGTTCGCTCTCCTCCTGCAGCTTTTCCTTCAGAATGGAGCCGCCGTAGCAGTGCAGGATGGTAAATCTGCGCTGCAGTGGCTCTGATCTTCGCCGGACAGCTCTATCTCTGACAGGACATCGCTGGACGAGACCTTTCCCTCTATTAGACAGATCTCTCCCTCAATTGCCACTGTTCCCTATACATAACCTCTCCCAACATCAAACACACCATGTCTTTATTAGACACACCCCTATCTCCATTAGATTCAGCTCTATCTCTAAAGCTGGCCATAGACGTCTCGATTTTCCTGCGATCAATTGTTTAAGAGATCATGGCCTGTCGTGGAATCGATGCCAATTAGGAGAACGATCACACTGTGCATCATATTGCATTATCGATTAAATGTTGATCCCTCGCCATGATCAATCATTAGGACAGTGAGTGATCGACCGTTCTTCACCTTTTAGATCACAAATGATGTAATGTGGATTGGAAGCAAACAGGTCCATCGACAGGAATGATCACATGTCTCCATTAATGTTCCGAGATTCCCGAGTGATCGACTAAATTTTACAGACAGGTTCGCTACTTGCTCGATTGTTTTTTTTTTATGATTCCGTGAGTTTGTGACTGATCGCACACTTTGTGCAAGCATCGATTTCTGTGTGATTGATGATGCAGAGCAATCGCATCAGTCAATCTCACAGGAATCGCACGAAAAATCAAGACGTCTATGGCCAGCTTAACAGATACATCTCTCTCATCATCAAAACACCATGCCTTCATTAGACAAACCTTCATTGCTACACTTCCCCCTATTAACCTCCTGGGCGTTACGCATGTGGCACGCTTTTTTTTAAAGCACGCCATAGTGATCAGGGCAGAGCACAACATGTTCTGGCATGATTTATTGCCTGCCCCAAGGTCCTCTGCAATGACTCCAGCGTCACCGGAGACACCGGAGATGTGCTGGGAAGAGGGGCCACCCCTTCCATTACATGAAGTCTATGGCAATGCCCCTTCGCATATATGCTGATGCTCCTAATCGCCAGCGGAATCAGTTAACTGAGGGGTAAGTAATGGTAAGTTTCCCCTCAGTTAACTTCATCCATCATGAAACTCAACCCATTTTGTGGTTTGCATTTAAAAATCCAAAGAGCATCCCTCTTTCCCCCTGGTGCCTGCCTGCTCCATGCGAATGATCACCATGCGCATTCGGGGTAAGCGCTTGGTGATCAATTGCAAAATGAACGCGCCCACCTGGAGCAAGTACTGGCGCAGTCTGATCGTGAATCAAACTGTGCCCGTGCCGGAATCAGGCGCAACCGCTGGCTCTCTGTGTGCCTGCAGCATTTCTACAAAGCTGCAGGCACACAGAGCCTTTCCGCCCCTATCGGCGTCACTGGTGACGCCGATGGGGGCGGAAAGGCAAAACACTGTATCACTTTTGGTACAGAAATCTGCACCTCAGTGAACTGCCAGGGAGGTTAAACACACCTGTCTGTCTATTGACACACCTCTTCCTCCATTAGACACACCTCTCTGTCTATTGGCACACCTCTTCCTTCATTACACACCCCTCTGTCTATTGGCACACCTCTTCCTCCATTAGACACACCTCTGTCTATTGGCACACCTCTTCCTATTGATACACACCCCTGTTCTATTGGCACACCTCTTCCTCCATTAGACACACCTTTCTGTCTATTGGCACACTTCTTCCCCTCAGACACAACACCTCTCTGTCTATTGGCACACCTCTTCCCCCATCAGACACACCTCTCTCTCTATTGGCACACCTCTTCCCCCATTAGACACACCTCTCTCTCTATTGGCACACTTCTTCCTCCATTAGACATTGCCTGTCTTCATCAGACAAACCTCTCCCTCTATTTGGCACACTTCTCTCTATTAAATACACACCTTTCCTACCATCAAACACACCAATTCTTTATTAGACACACCCCTATCTCCATTAGATACGATCAAACATAGCATGTCTTCATAAGACACACCCCTATCTGCATTAGATACAGCTTTATGTCTATCAGATACACCTCCCTCTTCATTAAACATGCCTCTATTAGACACACCCTTGTCAACCATTAGACACACCTTATACCAGTGTTTCCCCTAACCTACGCTCAGCCCCCCCCCCAACAGTACAGATTTTGCAGGTAACCTTCATTAAGTACAGGTGGTATAATCAGTGTCTTGCCAGTGTGGATCAGCAACCTGCCTGTTGTTGGCACGAGGACAGGTTTGGGAAACTCTGCCTTATACCTATATCAAACACACCTCTCCTTTCATTAGACCCAACTCTACCCCTATTAGTCACACCTTTCCCTGCACTGACACAACTCTTCTTCCTCAACTCCTCCATCAAAGACGAGATATTTAAAGAGCTGTTAATGCACAAATGCAGGCAAGGGACTTGTTAACTGGTTTCGTCGATAAGTGATGTTGAAATATATGACACTATCAATTAAGGATGGTCATATTTATCCATTAATACTGGGGGAAAACCTTGGACTGGTCAGAGACTGGGACACTTTCATTTAAGCAGACAATGGAATACTGCAAGGCCTGCTGCGGCATACACTTTATTGTAATATTTAAAAATATACATTATATATATCACAAACTTATAGTACAATTTTCATTAGACAATATAAAATAAAGACTTTTCTTATTAGTTATTGATAAAACTGTAGGCTCCAATTATAAATAATAACATAGGTTTGGTAAATATGAAAATGAGAAATTGCTAGGATTGAAATAGTATGTGGAGCATAGGTAGGTAGATTTTCAGTGTACGCTATAACAATGTTGCCATCTAGGGGAATGCCAGACACAATGCAGTCCAGCTATACATTTTATGTTACCTTTACTTGCTGTGTCATGATTTACCAATCTGTGTGTCATCCATCATATCATGTAACGTTTCTTGATACTCCCACCACCAACTGTCCATGCTTTCCCTCCTACTTCTGTACTGCTGAGCTTCTGACTCATAGTGATTCACGCTGGCTGTATCATAGCGTAGAAGAATTACAAACAGATCGCTCACAATAAGGGGATAAGATGATGTAAGACACAGGCATATTGTGCATAAATTGTGCTTCTCCGATCGTTGTCAGCAGTGCCGATCTTTCCTCTACCTCCTAATATTAAGCCAATATCAAAATTGTAAGACTTGTTTAAAGATGGACTCCAACTTGACATAAACAATATGTGTGTTTCTACTGGAATCTAGACCTCTTTATATATACATTACTGGCCAGTGTACATTTGCCTCCCTAGACCAGGCATTCATGCACTTTTTTCTTGAGTAGGGCGTTGTACCCACCCAACCATTCTAGCTTGCATGAAGTGGGTGGACATGCTGTGAGCCTTCGAGACTACAACTGAGCCAATCACAATGGCTTCATACCACCATTACAGTACCCCTCATAAGTAGTGTTGAGCGAGAATATTTGAAATTCGAATGCCGTATTTTCCGGCGTAAAAGACGTCTGGGTGTATAAGATGACCCCCAACTTTTCCAGTTAAAATGAGTCAAAGGAGTTTGGGATATTCTCGCCGTATAAGGCTACCTCTCTTCGAATGCACACCAAATAAAAAAAGGTAAGTCTACTCTGACTTTCAACCCCCAGAAAACTAAAAATGTAATATAGTGTAATACAGTTGTGTATAAAGTGAAGTTTTTGTACAGCTATTTCATGTGTTCAATGTGTTTAATGTATCCCTGCAATATCAATTTCAGCCACAATGCACAATGTCGCTAGTGAGCACACTTGTCTTTAGTAGCAGCCAGCTACTATTACAGACATCGGGAAGGAGAAGAAGGGGGTGAGGGAGATTCTAAAGCTCCGCCTCTGTCGGCTTCTGTCACCCTGCACGCAGTGGGGAGCATGGAAGGGGGACCAGACCTCAGGGCTCCCCTAGATGGTCGAACAGGATGGATGGGAGAGCACAAAGCAACATTTTCCTGTGTTCAAAAGTCGTCTTATACGCCGACAATGAATTTTCAACATTTGAGAATTTGCAATAATTTGTGAATGTGCGCTCGGATATTCGCAATGGCGGATATTCGTCATATTATGCTTCAACATTGTTTACCGGCATACGTCGTGCATATTTGTGCACATTGCTAATGGGTATGCACAATACACACAGTGCTTGTGCTAGCTAAGATCCCAGAATGAAGAAGAGAAGCTGTGTGTGAATCATTGCGAATAATTGTGATGCAATGGAAGACAATAGAATACAGTCGAATCGAATTTTACAAATTTCGAATGTTCCTTTGTATATACACGAAATTACGCGAATTTGAATATACCATATGCTGCTCAACACTACTCATAAGAGCTATACAAGCTGAAACAAGCACTGGGTTGGTACATTGTAAAATGGCTACATGAGCAGTTATCATTCTGGAGGGCTGGCCATTGCTAGGTAGGCTGCAGTTGAACACAGACACTTAAAGGTAATGGCAATTTGTTATGTTGAGCTTCTTTGATTGAAAATATTAAAATGCAAATATGAAGTTCTGGAAAAAAAGAAATTGTTAGATTGAGAAAAATAATCTCCCTTGACTTGACATTTTCTTCCACAGAATAGGCCACAAAGACACCCCTATACGCCTTTAGATCACTCCATACAATTTCTATCAGATCTACCAGCAACTATGTAGTGCTGTGCCCTCCTGATAGAATACATAGTGATTGGAAGGTTTAGAAAGCTCCTCATATTACATGGTTTTGGTAGAAGAAAAGTGGATTGCACAGACATTGTATGGTAAGATTGTAAGGTGTATGGGGGGCTTTAGACATAAAGCGGTTTTAAACTCAAATTTAAAAAAACAGACAAACATTAAACAGACACAATACTCACCTTTCAGCAGTTTAGATGTTAGAAAACTGCTACACAAAAACAAGAAATACTGTACTCACTTTACTTGCTTGCAGTTCTCATGCTGGCATCTTAGATCCTGGAGACCTTCCGCCCTCACTGCCCCCCCTCTCGTCCCCCTTCACTCCGCCTCCTCCTCCTGTCAGAGCTGCAGAGACTCGTGGGGGGGGGGGTGTGAAGAGGAGGATCAACTGCTGACGATTTCCTGCCTGGAAGAGATGTCCCAGACACCACTTCGGCTGCCTAGGCACTACGTAATGCAGTGGGGGGGGGGGGGGGGGGGGGGGGGGGGGGGGGGGGGGGGGGGGGGAGAGCACTCATAACAAGCTCCCCTCCAGCTGTCAGAAAAATATATTTTTTTTAGAATTAAGGATGTCAGCAATATTGGCTGAGCTGCATCTGATAATGCTGAGTGACCTCCAAGGTGGTAGGTCAGCTTTAAATGCAACATGTTACATTTTTATCCATTGCTTTATTACACTGGTTTGAACTGGGATCTTTTGGAAACAATGGATCCTAGGTAGTCAGTATGTTGAGACAAATAAATGGACATGGCATGAATGGGCTCTAGGTATGAATGCATGTCCCATGAGAACATATAGCAGAGAGCAGGATCACACCCATATTATACCTACTGTTGGTACAGTTTGTCTATTCTAGAGATGCTTTACAAGTGGCTTTCATAATATTAGAACAGTTGTGTAATTATACTTATCTTCTAAAGCTTATTGAGCAGGAAGTATTACAATGTTTCAACTGCAATCAATAGAAATGCAATTATTGACTAAATCAGGCAATGCTGACAGTGCACATTTTATACTTATAACCTGTCAATAGCAGTAAAGCCAATTTACCAGCAAACCATTAAAATATTATGCAGAGAAAGCATATCACTGTATCTATTTGTAAGGCAGTGCAAACTAAATGGCCAATGTGAGCACATATGGTGGACTAGAAAAGGAACAGACAATAAACAATACAAATAGGAAAGAAAAAATAAACAATGAAAATATACAACAGATTCTGGTTTTCATTGTATTATTTAAAAGGATACCATCCTGCCATACTGTTACTCTTATATGTACATATGAGTGTTTCATGTTGATTTTTCTCATTTGTGAAATGACACATACAATTGTAAAATTACCATTTATCCTGTGCTCTTGGTTTCCCACGGAGAATTGTCCTGGCCTACTGGACATCTGTAGTTCCTTCCTAGGATATCTTGTCGACATTTTGCTTTGACGCTAACCAGAGTCCCTTTTTGTTACTACATGTTGTTTATTCAAATTATACCAAGACAGCAGGGGACCAAGGGGCTGGCCGGTCCAATCACGGTAGAGTGCCACTCTGGTGAAATCCCTCACCTCAGAGCCTGTCCAAGTGGACTTGGCGGATAACATGCAATGGGTGTAGATGGCAGTGCCATCTTGCGGATACTTTGCCAACTTTTCTAGAAATGGCTAATTGTGATTGAAAATTGTACTATCTGACTTTGCAAGTTAATTATGAAGTGCCTGAACATGATATCATCCCCCAAATTGCTGGGCATATAGGGACGGGTTGAGTGGAATATTGCAAGAATGTATTGCCCAATATTTTCCTGGCCTATTGGATGTCCACTATGTCGTAGTTCCTTCTTAGGACATATAAAACATATCTGTAGTTAGTAGTAACTAATGAATCTAGTGGTGGGGTAGTTAATAAAACTATATATATAACCAAATAAGTTTGTCCACAATTAGCTATCTTTTAGGTTTTTATGTATACTGTCTCATAAGAGTAGGGTTTCAAGCAAAAAGTAGATCCCGAAGAAGGTGTTTTAGAGTGCCACTAAATTGTTACCTAGGAAGGTTTGCAGAAGGTTAGTAGTCTATACCTTTGATTCTAACCCTTATGACAAGAAATTTCAATAAACACATTTTAATGTAGTGTCTGAGTCTGGTTTGAGTTACTGTTAAAAAAGTGCTAGTATCCTGGTGGGAAATTACTTAGTGAAATAAGGTTAAGAGCAAGTCATTTGTATTGGATAATTCAAGACAAGGCTACAATGCAGTGATTTGGATAATGATGCCAAATTAAAAAGTTGTCAACTTTATGCACTTAGAGCTTGTTCCCACTAGAGCGATTTTGGCCGCGATCGGGCACAACACCATAAAGAAAACAAAACCAAGCCAGATCACCCCTGATTGCGTCCCATGTATATGGGCGCGATTCATGAGGATTGTCTGCAGCCACCCGCGACCCGCGATCAAAAATGTGGTGAGCCGCAATTCAGATCACGCGTCAGGGGTGGCCGTTTGCCTATGTGGGGAAAGGCTCATGCAAATAAATGGTAGCGACCACCCACGATCGTTGGGCATGATAAAAAATCGTGTTGCGCCGCGGCTAATCGCTCTAATGGGAAGCTCATAGGCTTATTGTATTATAATAAAGTTAACTCATAATTATGTAATTATATGTATATATTAATATATATATATTAATATAATTATATTAATGTTTTTTATGTGTGTGGTTCCTTCATACCTAAATCACAATCTAATAAAATAACTGAAAACCTTAAGAAAATCTTCAAATTGTATTACAACTGTGCACAAAATATATGACTTCTGCCTCTGTACGTCAAGCTTGGCATGAGAAAGAACTTTGAGAAAACAAAGGCTGAAGCTGAACTATATACTTCATAGAAAAAATGGAAACATCTCAACTCAGAGGGAAGAATATTTGTTGCCCCCGATATTAGGTTCTTATTACACCATAAAAGGTTTGAACGATCTTTCACACCACCAGAGCTTAAAGACTGGTAAGCATTCAAGTGGCTATATGAAAACGTCCTTGGTATTCATAACCAGAAGTTGAATACATAGAAGAAGTGTTAAAAATCCACTTCTTACACGTCATCTTGGACGCCCAGAGAGGTCCCCCTTTCCTCCAAACTCTCCCTCCCTTCCCTGATTAGATGGTTTTTCACCCCCACGTCTTTGTCCTTTTTGTTCTGTCCAATCCCATCACTGATGCTTTGTCTTTCAGCAGGTACAAAGTCACAGCGAGCAGGTCCTTGGCAGTGTCCTTGGGTAGACGTACTGGAAGGTCGGTGTGGTGATGTCCTCATGGTGGGGCAGTAACTTTTGGTCGAACCCTGAATGCTTTCAAGGGGCAATGAACCAATGGTATTTTGGTGAACTATGTCCGGAAGGAGTCAGGGTGAAATTTAGAACCCACGAGCTCTTAAGGCTGGTGGCCATTACAGGTTGGTTTAGAGGTAAGTCATTGAAAAGGGCACTGTCAGGGACTGTTGTTTACTAGTTCAGTTACAGAGTATTATTCAGGTTAGCAGGTATGGTTGTTATTGTAATGTTAATGTAATGTTTATTTTTTTTCTTTATCTTCATGAAAATTATATTGGTATGTTTTGTAAGCTGTGGCCTTTTATATATTCAGGTTATAGGTATAGGTTATAGGGATTACTTAAAGGTAAGTGAGGCTACTTCCTTCATCTGCCTTGCCCAAGTCAATATTTCTTTCCAGAAAACCTTAGTATGGCTCACGTTTCAGATCTTCAGGGAATCAAGACTCGTTACCAAGGTTTCTGGAATGAAAGTATGATAGCTGACTACTGTTGGATGCCATATGAGAAAGTGGTGCAAGATGGATCCAAGAGTGCTTTCAGATGATTATATTTTTGTAACTTTTGGCTACTGTCAGACAATTAATTTAATCTCAAAAGAGGTCTCACAGTAGCAAGCAAGCATCTTGGCTGCATGGCATATTTGAGATAGTTCAGTCAGTTTTGATGGAACAGTTCCAACAGGAGGCAGGGTCCCAATTCATGGTGAAGAATAGACAACTCACTTGATTTAAAATTCAAATGGCTCGCCAATATGTTTGGAATTGACATTATCTAAACACACTAGAAGAGTGTTACAGTTTTTTCTGCATTCAAAACATTTGTAAAAGATCTTTTACATAAGAGGGCAAAGTGTTTAGATGACCTCTGACCAGCAACTGTCAGGACAGGTGAGCTGGTGTTAGCCATTTTTATGTAGAACAACCATTGTTTTTGTCAGAGTTCTTTGCTACGAGGTATCATGCTGAGGTTCCAGTAATTACTACGAAAGAGTGCGAAAGCAATAACACCAAATTTAACACACCTTCTCCCCATTCAGACCTGAGATCTTGTAACACTAAGACCGGCCATACACGGCTTGATTCCCTGGTGATCGTTATGTGATCGATCACAACTGAAAATTGATGCGCACTACCTGGGCGATTTATCCTTGGCTGATACTTTGGAAGGGCACACTTGATCCCCACCCAAAGTAATGTCAATCAAACAGGGATTTACCAGAATGTTGGATCCCTATTCCCTCGATTTGTTTGGAGTGGGATTGATCGCATCAGGTGGGCAGCGTTTGATTCTCAATTATTGAGAACGCAATTGATTGTAAGGGAATCAAGCGCAAATTCGACCTGTGTATGGGTACTTAAGGAGTCACATGACTCCACAGAGGGAAAATGGCTAAATGGGCACAATCTGGATACGTTTCACTTAGGAGTGTACATACTTTTATTGCCAGAGGTTTAGGCTAAGTTTAGACTGTCGGTTCTCGAGCTGCTTTCAGTTCGAGAACCGACAGCGCGCTCCCGCAGCTGCGGTAGAAACGAATCCCTGTGATCGGCTGCAAAAGAGTGCAGGAGATTACAGAGCGTCTTATTAAAGACCCCATAGAGGTCCTATGGCACGGCAGCCTGAAAACCGACCGGCAGACATCTAATGTGGCATCCGCCGGTCAGTCATGTTAAAGAGTCGTTTACCTGGTGGTAAAAAACCGCCATTGTAAATGTACACTTAGACATTAATGGCTGTGATAGGACAACAAATTGACACTGTTATACAAGCTGTACACTGACTACTTTATATTGTATCAAAGTGTAATATTATCAGAGTTGTCTCATAAAAAGGTATAATGAACTTTTTAGCAAAATGTCAGGGGTGTAGTCACTTTTGTGAGATACACTATAGTAGGTAGGAAGTACAAAGCAATAAACGCCCAGTAAGTGGTTGTTTATAAAAGATAAATCTTTTATATTCTATCTAGCCTACCAGCATAACATAATGTAACATTTTCCATTGTTAAACAAGGATATGTGACAGAATAAAATGCTTGGTAAATGGCACGATGGCATTAGCTGAAATATTTTTTTCTGCCTTGAATAGAATAGAAAAAAAAAAGGATTTGCTTGTAGGTGGGTTTGTGGGAGTGTATGGATCTATTCTACAATCTGGGCATCTCTGCGCATCCAGACTGTACTGAGTAACAGTGCAGAGGCAACGTTCTCCTCATTACAAGCAGTGACTAACGTCCACAGTGAACACACACGCTGCTATGAATCATCATGAAGTGAAGACGCATGAACTCATCCTTTTAGAATATTCAAGTTTTTCTTCCCCTACTCTTTTCAATGTAGTTTACTAGTTAAGTGTCATCACTGATGAAGGCCAAGGATATACATTGCAATTCATTTTCACACTCCTCTGTAATCGTTTCATAACTTTATTCCCAAACAACTTCCACAGCTGTACAATTTGAAACCAGATTTGAATCAATATATTGATCTTGTCTGGCTTCTATGCCAGCATAGGTGGCATATAGATGCATCTTTGGCAAAAAGATGCGCACCACCTTTGCCAATCGATCCCTGGCCGATACTTAGCAACCGAACAGGTATTTACCGTCATGTACGATCCCTGTTCAATCGGTTTTTCTATAGCGTTGTATCGATTGCTCCAAATGGGCTGCATTTGTTTACCAAACGATTGTACGCAGATTGAATGAGTGAACACACATGGCAATCAATCGTTTGGGAATCCAATAAATAATTGACCTGTGTATGGGTGCCTGAAGTGTATTTAAGATAAAATCAATGGAGTGGGGTTATTTTTTTTTTTTGGTTCAAAGGATAAAAATTCTCTGCTGCGTGGGGCTTTGAGTGGGGAAAGCAGAAGTTCCTGCACTCTTAAGGCCCCCACACACGTACCGAGTGGGGGCCGACAGAGCAGCTCAGATCAGCTTTGGAGTGCAGCGTAATGACGTCATCACGCTGCTCTCCAGAGCTGACAGCATCGGCGGGCACCCTTTGTGTGCCGGTTGTTAGCTTCAATGAAGACGCCGGTCTCCACTGAAACCTATGGCATCGGCCAGAGATTATCGCACATGTCCGTTCTCTGGCCGACCGAGCTGTGGGGCGACAGGGATCTGTCGCCCCATGTAGGCACCCCCGATTGGTGGCCGGCGAGTATGCACACCCATCGGTGGTGGGAAAATCTGCCGCCGCTCAGTGCGTGTATGGCAGGCTTAAGTCACAGACAGGGGAGTGGTGCTATAGCTATAGCTGTATGTAGGGGTGCTTCTTATCTCTGGCCTTATGGCAGTGGTTCCCAAACTGGGGGGTCCTCATTCTTAACCTGTGTTTGAATGGAGAGGGGGGGGGGCGCAATAATGTCCCTTAATAGAAAAGAGGGGCTCTGCAAGGAAAGTTTAGGAACCACTGCCTTATGGTGTGTCTTACCATCTACAAAGGTTAAGGGTGGGGTTAAGAGGAACAAAGGGGGAGATGTGTAAAGGTTCGTCCTTTTTGAATTAAAGATTACTGCACCTGCTTGCCCAAATTTTCTGGTCCCTACTGTTTTCTTGCATATGTGGTTATGTCATTTATCTGATTTAGGTATTTCGGTTTAGGTTGCACTTGTGTGTTTTTGTAATTGGCACCATGTTGACTGATTAACAGTCTATTATTTAAATTAAATATCTGGGATTGGGGCATATAAGGGCATCAGTCTTGGACAGTTCTAAAAATTTGGTTATGTACCAACTCAGCTAGGAAAGTATGGACTGGTGGATCTTTTTTTAAAGTATTTGCAATATTATTTACATTTTCAGCTGTGGTCTTTATTTTTGTGGTCTTTATAATTCCAATGCCTTCAAGAGTGTTGGTGCATTATTTATTTAATTTAAGGAATTTGTATAACTGTTTTGGCAGAGAGCAATTGCCCATAAGACTTTTCCAGCTCTGTCTGAGATATGTTTCTGACAACTGAAGGGAAGTTCGAAGTAATTGGCACTAAAGGAAAAGGATGTCCAGTGAGGTTTATAAGCTGAGATAAGTTTAAAGCTCCCCATAGGCGTTAGGTCCGCGTGCGATCGGTTGCCCATTTGACTGCCACATGCAGTCATTCGAAGAGCAGACCACTAACAGTAAACGGTTAAAACAGTGGTTTCCCCACTGGTTAAAAGAGAGGATCGACTCCTCTGTATTTTCAAATAACTGGCAGATAGGAAGGTAGATTAGGACAAAAGTGTTGATCATACAGCCAGTGATCGAAAATGTCCACCAACGTAGTTTTTTGATGTACGATCAACCAAAAAAATAGACATGTCCCATCAGCGAACAAGCTATCCGCTTGATTTCAATTTTGGACAGTCGATCACTTAAGGTCGACAGGCTTTGGTTCTCAAAAGACCAATCAAACAAATCATTTTCCAGGATTGATCATTGGAATTCGAATGGAAAATCGATACGTCTTTGGCCGGCTTTAGAGTCTGGATAACAGGGAGGGATAAATTTGTTTACAATGAAGGTTTTTGTGATGGGGAACTAAGGACAGAATATTGATTTCTGGGTGCTGAATAATATTAGCTTAGAGAAAGCAGATACATTGCATGAATAATATTGTGTGCCTTTTGTGTAGTGCTGAGCTCGAATATTCGAATTGCGAATATATTCGGCGAATATCGGCTATTCCAGAATTCGCAAATTTTGCAAATATGTTGACACATACTTGCAATTTTGAGTATTCATGATATTGTGCATTGGGAAGCTTATGGCCATGCATTGCAAATTTATATTAACATAAATATTCAACAAATACTACATGTGACCATTCATTTAGAAAGTAATCGCAATGTATGGCCATAAACTCGAATTGCAAATATCGAATTGAATATTAGTAGAATTATTCGCAAAATATCACAAATTCGAATATTGCCTATGCCGCTCTTCACTACTTTTGTGTAGGGTGACCTTTTATGGTCATTAAGTGATACCAGACTACATGTTCATGGCGGCATTGTAGTTCCAGAGAAAACTATTGTCCAACCTGTACAACACCAAAACCTCAACTGTTATAATCTGGTTTAACTAGCCCACCATTGTATCTAAATATCAGTGTATAGCGCATACAGTGTTTGCAGTAAGCAAAGGCATTTGCCATTTTGATAAAAGCTCATCCTAACAGGATGTAGAGCAAGTGTAATGACCACTTTAAAAGAGGATGCAAGTTCAGCAGAGACAGTTGTATAATCATCTACTTAACTGAAGGCTTTCAAGGAATATAATTGGCATATGTATTAACATTCAGAGGACAGCTAGCTGACATGTATTATTCTTACACTGCAATTATGCACAACACTTCCTCTACACTTTTCTGTTTGCCCTTATGCATTTCTACAATAATCTGCTATGAATATGTACCAATGCCGACCAAGGTATGGTGATAATGTAATTCTAAGGTCACACACAAAAGGAATTCATACGACAACTTACGGTAAAAGGATCTCCTTGTTTCTCATTCCAACCGATTTGGGACGTACATATTCTGGTCATTATGAAGTTATATTTGTTGGGGGCTTTTACGTTTATTATAGTTTTATTGTAGTATTTTCGAAATGAGAGTCATGGTTGATTTGCAGTGGAGATGTATTGTGTTCATATGATAAATGGCTTGGAAGGAGGAATGTTATTGATTGGCAAACATTGGGGAGGTATTTAAGTAAATGTTTACATAGGATAGTGAATAAAGTGAAAATGTTCAGTGTACATTTCAAATGTATAAGGCGTATGAGAAAACCATACGTTTTTCTTGCACATGATTAAATTCCTTTTCTTGAACAATCGCTAACATTCTTTTTCGGTTTAGTAGAACAATAAATTAACTTCAATTAACCCCAATACATCAACCGGGTAAGTTTCCGGGTTTCAGAAATCAAGAAACCACAGGAGCCAACTGTTAACGAACAAACTTTATTTCCAGTGACCCAATAGGGGAGCACCAGTAAAACTTTCAGACAGTGAACAGATAAAATATTTCAACAATAAAGGGTGCATGTGGCTTTCAGCGACCCCACCGGAACCTTAGCAAGGGTAGAGATGGACCCGGTAAGGAGAATACATAATAGGGGCTTCCAGGAACAGTTTGTGCTATTTTGCTCCCCGGCTGCCTACACGCCAGACCAGATTGAGGCAGGTATAGAGCCTCAGGGTGTATTGCGTGCCCTGTTACTTCCACTATACTTTTTCCTGCTGAGCTGCTGCTGGCAGGCGGCCCCCCCTTAAGTATCCCGTAAACCCAGGAGAATCATGGTCTGGACATTACCCAGCTTTGTCAGTGGCACTACACTACACAACACTTAAATTACTTGGTCAGCCTCCAGCAATAGAAACAGACCCAAACTATTGCAGCAAGCAATGGCTGTTCTTGCAGGATTGTTGTATTAAAAATGGCAATTAAATAACAAAGGATATGAACCACGGAGCACAAAACTTCATGTAGCTGTTGGAATCTGCTGTCAGTTTGACAGCCGAGGTCCTGACCTGTGTAGCAGAACTGTGAATGATATAAAGCTGGTTCCTGTCAAGTGCTTTTTTAACAGTTATACAAATATGAATGCATAGTATTTATCAGAAACAATTTCTCTATTTATATGGAGAATTTAGTATTTTTATGCATTTATTTTTATAATATCCATGTGAAAAATCACATACACCAATTTAGCAAAAAAAAAAAAAGAAAAAAAACTTTTAAGGGGCTTATAACTTGTATATAATTGAAAATATTACAATATATATTGTAAATAATGTCATACTCTGCCAGATATTTTTTCATTCACCATAAATGCAATGAATTGCATAATAAAATGAGCATGTTCTCTTTAAAGAGCTGGATTAAGAGGTTGGTTTAGAGATACAGATAAATGAGAATAAAGTCCTGGTATGTTTGTTCTGTTATTGATTCCTCTGAAATACGTGACAGATCAGCCTCAGATTGCAATCTCTCATCTTGATGGCTACTTCAGAGTAAAAACACTAGGGAAGGAAATAAAGAACATAACTTCTGCCACTTTGTAGAAGACTAATCACGTCATGTCTTTGAAAAAGTCACTTGACTGGAGCTCAGTTATAAAAGGTAGACTTTCCTTTGGAACTATACTCTGGCTATATATAGTGACATGTCACGGGTTTTTTCTTTTACTCACTGGTAAAGAGACAGAGTGGGTATTCCGTGCTTAGGCACAGCAATACAGCTGTTTGCATCTCAAGCTTATTTATTGTCTAGTACAGCCAACATTACCAATCCTGTGATCTGGAAGTAGGTAAGATCAGAGACTCAGCTACAGTAGAAGAATAGTTCTGGTCTTATGGTCTGGTCTGCTGCTTAAAACTAGGAGGTAAGTTGCCAATCCAAATATATGTGGTTCCATCACAAAGAGGGAATCACAGATAAGAAAGACTAGGCTTTTAATGGACATCCCTACCAGGCAGATCTTTTTATATAACTGTTTTAATATAGTGCCCCTCCAGCTTGCTGCTGATTCCAGCTTACAATTCTCCCCCAGGGTCTTCTTCAGATGTCAGACTTGACCAAAACTGCTAATTGCATAACCATTAAAAATACATCTGCTCCAGTGACAAACATGAAGCATTAGTGGAACTATCAACTCCTATCTAAAGCTGGGCATAGACGGGTCGTTTTCCTGACGACTGCCGAGCCAAACTAGCGGGCGTGATGACGTCATCACGCAAGGCCGCTAGTGCTGAGAATCGTCCAGGCACCCTTTGTGTGCCGGCCATTACTTCGCATGAGGACTGCAGTTCCCATTTGAAATAATGGGATTGGCCCTGAATTTATTGTCATGTTGGATCACTGTGCGATCCGACATGTGGCCGAGCGGCTTTCAAATCGGGCAGGAAACGGCCCGTCTATGCCCAGCTTGCCAGATCAGGTTGACTGCACCTCAAGTTTTTATCTTTACTCTTCAGATAACTCAACAATCTCTGCGTCCTTTTTTTAATCGGTCATGCCCTTTATGTCAAGCCTTGTACGTCTAGGTCCAGGGTGATTGCTGGGGATGGATTGACTAGCAATTCGCACCACTGATTTCTGCCCATATTATAGAATGGGCCTTGATCAGGTTGGAAAGATCACTGAACAACATCACCTGAGAGCAGTACAGTATTATATATTCGGCCTCTCTTGGTTTTAAAGTAATCTTTGTGGAAGTTGACTTTTCCAGAGGAAGATCTACATTGACAATTAATTTATGGTTAGTGTCTGTATTACATGAATGCAAGCTATATTAAAATATCTAACCAAAGATACAGCTTATGTTTCAGACAGTGCCTTTAATTTGGCCCATCTCCCACATTGCCTTTATTTCTCAAAGTTCATCTATATCTGGGTCCATCTTAACAGTATATTTACATAATTTCTAGAATACATTAATGTCTATGAGCAGACATTGAGCCACTATTTCAGCACGCTTACTATACACATCCTCTCTAGTTACCACATTTCTGTCATATGTTACACATTGGCACCTTAGAAATGTTTGGCGCAATGAACAGGTCAGACTGGCTTGGTGAGCTTGCACTAAAGTACCTCTTGCTGTCCTGCAGACCAATACATGTTCTGCTTTTACTGAGGAAAGCCTATGCTGATTAGATCTAACCTTTTATACTTCTCTGTGTCCACAAGCTGAATATTTTAAATGTTCTACTTGTTTACAAAACAAACTTGTTTCGATTTCAAGATTCTAATCCAACGTCTCGTGATCATCAGTAGCATTTAAGTTCTAGCTACAGAAACCATACTCTATCCCAGAAAGAGGAACAAGTTAGAAACCAGTTCATTTTGTGTTTTTTCATTGTGTTCGTTCCTGTTGTACATTTCATTGTGTAGAGACTGGTTAGTCTGCATTTTCTGCTATTTGTTATGACTGGAGTCCATTTGGATGTAAATGTAGTCATCCTGGAGGATGACCACTCTTGACTTCTCCTCGTAGGTTGCACCTGACAAGAAAAGCTACTATTGATTTGAATTTAATAATTCATGTATTCTGGAGACAGAAAAGACTCTCAGGCATTACAAAGCTTTCAGTCATCTCAGGGCAATCATGACTATAGCATGGATGACTAGCTAATAGCATTTTAAAAACAAACAATATGGAGATGGAAGGTCAGAGACGAAGAAGCATCTTCTCCAGATTTTCCAGGAACAACAGATCCGACACCAGCATCGAGACTTGGTACAATATCTGCTACGGTCAAGAAAAATCAACTTACTCATTTTGGAAAGCGTTACATAGGCGAGCTTCAGCATTCGGTAAGTGCCACCATTACCAGTCAACATAAACATTAAGAGATTTATTTTGCTATAATCAAAAAAATGCTATTTTTATTAGTCTTACACTAGATTTTGTTGCATCTTAGTTCTGCTGATCGCCTGCATCTTCCTGCACTCACTTAACCATAGACTCAA
>CM070034.1:39527461-39538564 GCA_036250615.1 Ptychadena robeensis | reverse complement strand
GCGGCATGCCGCGAATACGAATGTTGCCTATGCCGCTCATCACTATTGGCTATCACTATGTATGTATTAGTAATCATCAGCTCTAGCCCAGCTGGCCAATGGATCATTGAATCTACAAGTAATCAAACTATAAAAAATATTTTATACAAGATAAAGGGGCAAGATACATTTAACACCTTATTTACCTACTCCTAGACCAAATTAGCACTTAGCTCTTAAGGGAAGGGGGTTCCAATTCATGGGTAAAATGTGTTTCCCTATCAAAAAATTTTGCTGTTTGCAATGAATCCCTAGGAAACACGCATCATTGCAATAGTAGGTACCCTAAGATTATGTTAGCTTCCTTAGAACCCAAGAAAGGTCAAATGGAATCATGGTTTTCAACTACCAGTGTTTTGGTCCCCTGCACCTCATTTTTGGCCAATCATAAGAGGCAGTCACCACAACGAATCTTAGAATAGGGGAGTGGTCTGACTTCTAGGCTAGCGTTTGAATTCTTCCCATGTTGGATGTGCCTGGTATTACTGTAAATTGACATTTACTATAGTGTACAATGGCACAAGTCTACTTTAATATTGTAATGTTTAGAGCCCATGATGGGCCATAATGTGTAATAAGGTTTCATTTTACAAACCTGATATATATCAAGGGTTACATGGATAGATTGCCCAAACCTAGCCTACATTTTGAAAATCATTTCCTGCTATAATTATCTTATAAAATATGTAATTTCAGCTAACTGTGGGACTTTGGTTACTTAGCTTTGTGTCAGACAGTCAGAGACACATCATTATATAGCCTCTGGTTATGAGTAACATGACCACAACCAGACAAGTCCCAGCATCGTAAAATTATAGGTGTGAGGATCAGTGCAGGTTTTTCCAGGATGCTACAGTTCCTGTGTAAGACACTCTAATTCCAAATATTACAAGCATTTTGTACCGTAATTATATAAATACCCCCCTCCCCCTGCAATCTCTTTATCTCAGGTGTTACACACAACACAAATTTTAGGGTGTCAAATGTGATCTGGTGATATCTTTTGACACATTTTATGACGTCAGTGGGGAATTATTAATTTCCTGATTTTGACAGAACCGATTTTCAATATATAGATATGTTATCTCTTGGTGAAGCAAGTCATAGTGCACATGCAGCACAGGAATCTACTAAACTACCAAGTGCAATATGTTCATGGATATAATCTATCATCAAGATGCTATAGCACAACTTGGCATCTGCATATATAAGCCTTGCCAGTGCTTAAAAATTGAAATGTTAAAGAGCGAGTTAATGTGGTACTAATGGGGTATGTTTGATACTCATTCTTGTTGCCAGTGGCCATGTTTTAAATTTATTTAAATTTGCTTTGTATGGTATTTCCTGGTACCCAGTGGTTTCGTTAATACCCATTTTCTTGTGCCCAGTGGTTTATCACCTATTTATTCAGGCCTAGTAGCATGTTTCCGAATTATTCTCTATTACACAGTGGTGTGTTTACTACTTAAGGTATTTCCTAGTACTTTCTGTTATGTTAAGTACTTATTCCCTGGTGCCCTGTAGTATGTTTGGTGACCATTTCCAGTTCTACCATTGGTATTCCCTTGCAATTCAGAGTTATGTTTAGTACCCATTATCTGGTAGTAAGCCATATGTTTTTGTACCCATTATCTAGTATGAAGTTGAATGTTAGGTACCACTTATTGGTATGTTTAATTCCTATTCCCTTATAACTGTAGCTAGATCTGATACCGGTTGGTTTACACACAATGGAACAGTATTTTTGGTACAGAAAGCCTGGTGCACAGTGGTATGTTTTGAACATATTTACTTGTACCTATTGGGAGGTTTGTATGTAATCCCAGTAAAGCTAGCCATACATTGCCGGATTCCATGGCCGATCGATCACCTATCCGATCGATTCCGGCGATGTCAGCGGGAATCGGAGGTCCGATCGATCGGCAAATTAAGTCCGTCCGACCGCTACATACCACCTTGTCCCACGGATTCCTGGATGATTCCGTGTCCGATCGCCTGCTACACAAATGGCAACTCCCCCTGATGTGTGCAGAATCGGATCAGAAAGACCAACATGTTGGTTCTCTGTCGGATCCGATTCTGGGCCCCCGATCAATTGGACGTGATCGATCGGACAAGGTGGGCTTCACGTGATTCCGGGACGATCGATTGGCGTGCACGCGCCCGGAATCGATCGTCCCAGAATCCGTTGGGAAACGGACCCGTGTATGGGGGCCTTAAGACAGTAAAATACTTGATGTCCGCTCCCTTGTGCTGATTGGTACATTTGGTTTCTTTTTCCCTGATGCTTGTAGATAGGTCTTGACTTGCACATAGTGATATGTTTGGTATTAAAAGCCTGGTTGTGCAGTGGTATATTTTGAATATAATTAATCATACCTTTTGGGAGTTGAATACCTAATCCCTAATGACCAGTGGAATATATGATAGCCATACCCTTCCCTTGTGCCATATTGCTAAAGTAATATATTTTGATAAGAATAGCAGCTATTTGTTCTCTGTCAGTGATGATTAGTGTTCTATCATAAATAAAATTAACATACAGCATATACTTTATATATCATATATATAGTTGTTTTCTTCTACAGTTAGCTGTATAATATTTAATTACAGTTGCATGAGGAGTCTCCATGCTTTGTGTCTCCATAGATGACCCGGAGGATTCAGAGCTTGGCTCTGTGGCTGAGGAGACCCCACTGGGGAAGGACTGTGTCTCCCTGGCAGTGGGAGACGGATATATCACTGGTAATACCGGGCATATAAGAAGACAAATTCTTCAAAAGACCTCAATCATTAAAGGCTTTATATTGATTTTCTATACCTTTTAGATGATTAAAATGCAAGTCCATCTAAAACTGATATCTCCAGTTTGAGATTACATAATGTTCTGATAACATTGGAGGACCTAGGCAAAAAGAAAAAACAACTTTCCAAAAATCCAACTTAGTCTACACCACGTTTTTTGAAGCGTTTTATTGGAGCGTTTTCAGTGCGGAAAACGCACCAAAAAACGCTGGCAAAAAACATCCCATGCATCTGCATTGGACTGTCTACATTGGTGTGTTTAGGAGCTCCAAAAACGCACAGAAAACGTGCTGTGCTGATTTAGGGCGCTTTTTTTTTTTTTGCCTTGTGTGAGTGGTTGGGAAACATCCCCACCCACATCACTTCCTGCCTCCTTACACATGTGGATTGATAACAGAGTGTGTAAGTACTACTCTTTTAATGAAACTGATTGACTTCTTTAGCGCTCTTTCACACTAGCTGTGCTGTAGCTGTGGTACAGTATCACAATGCAGCACGGATAGCGTTAATGCAGTGTACATTTCAGGGCTCTTTCACACTGGCCGTGCTTTACCTTTTACGGCCTGGAGTTGCACTTCATGCCGATAACGGACGTGGTAGCGGTAATGCAACCACGTTCGTTAACCGTGCATGTTACCGGGGGGAAAATGCATTTTGCAATGTGCTCCACTTGTGTCCACCATACACGTGCTAGACCTGCAGAAATGCATGCAGCAAGGTGTTTTTGGTAACCGTGCCAATGCATGTCACCAGAAATGCAAGCGCACTGCTAGTGTGATTTTTGTAACCCTTGCACCAAAACGCTCCCAAAAATGGTGCGACCCAGTGTAGACTCAGCCTTACTGCAGAGCTGAATGTCTGAGTTCTGATGTTTAAGAAAACTAAGATATCAGAGTTGGATGGATTTGCACTTCACACAACAGATATCTAATATTTAAAAAGTGAAGTACCTTATATACTCATGTATAAGCAGAGCTTTATGCACACAAAAAGTGCTGATAAAATCCCCCTCAGCTTATACATAAGTCATTGTCCACACTAGCCCAAGCCAACCTGTGTGACTAAAGCTAGGCACACACGGGTAGATTTGTAAAAAGATTTGAGTACAATCAATGTGCGCGGTCACGGTGATTGATTGTACTCTAATCTCCTTACAAACCTACCTGCGTTTGCTTTCCTTCGAGCGGGTTCAATAGAGCCTGCTCGAAGAAACTCGATTGGGTTGGGTTAAAACATGTTGGAAAACTCAGTTCAATCTCCATTACTTTGCATGAAGTAGAATCTTCATGCAAATTATAGAAATAGCTTCGATTCTGCCTACTTCCTATACAGCCATCAGGCTGTGTGAAGGGGATGGAGCCAGCACTCCTCACTTCTGAAGCCAATGCTGCTGTGAGGAAAGAAGCAGGCTGAATGCATTTCTTCCCAGCTTCTATCCTGTGCTCTGATTCACATGGGATAGAAGCTGGGGAGAACGGCTACCTGGGGTCCCCATTGAACTGGATTCGATGTGCCAATGTGGTGCCCATTGATTTCCGTTCAATTGATCCCCGATCAATCACAGCGTGATGACTACACCACGCTGTGATTGATCGGAGGTCGATTGCATGGGAATTTACCTGTGTGTGGCTAGCTTAACAGTGACCAGGAACCACACAGATCCTAGTACCACCCGTGCCAGCGGACACCTGCATAGGCAGTCAGTGTCCACAGAGGTCAGCCGCAGATTGTGTGGATGGTTGCCGCTCTCTGTGTGGCCAGTGACCCATTGCTCATCTCTGCATGATACACAGCATGGTACTGCATTATCCATACTGGTACCTGTATGTGTTACTCCATCATGCCTGGGGCAAGTAGGTGTGGTGATGGAGCATTTGCCACCCTAGGCTTATACTCACATCAATGAGCTTTTTCAGTTGCCACTTGTAAAATGAGGTACTCCACTAATATATGGGCTGGCTTATGCTCAAGTATATATGGTATATAGTAAATTTTAGTTTATTTCTTGCATCTATATAGAATATTAAAATTGCAATTTTGTCAGGTGTTAGGATATTTGCTCTAATGTGTTTTTGTTAACATGTAACATGCCGATCTTAAAATGCAGGTAAGAGAGTATATTGTCACATTATCACAGCAATTATGTGAAGACTTACCAGTAATACACGTGTAATAATTATTAACCTTCAATAACATTGTATTAGAAGAATACTATTTGGTTTTAATGTTTGATAAAGTTTGTTGTTTATGGGGTGATTCAAGTTACATTTTCTACTGTTATTATTTCCAAAATCATATACCGTATTTTTCGGACTATAAGACACACCCAGTTTTTAGGACAGGAAAACCAGAAAAAAAAAGATTTAATAAGCTTACACATCAATTGGGTTAATGCAATTAATTCAATAAATGCAATTTTCAATTCAGCCAGTAGTTGTCACTAGCAACAGTACACTCTCAGCACAGCGTCATTCTCCACACTGATCAGCAGGAAGGGGGGCCGGGCTGTCTCCTATTCTCCTCGGCTCTCCCTCTGCCGATGTTGCAGTTACTGTGTCCGTGGGAGCTGCAGAGAAATTGCAGTTCCAAGGGACAGGAGAAAGAGATATAAATGGCAGTACATCTATAGCTCTCTCTTCATTGCCTATGGCAGAAGGGGTTTGAGCTCTGCTGGCATAGGCAATTATACAGTACAGATGGGAGAGCCAGACACCAGCCGGCATCTCACATCTGACAGCTCCTCCAGTTCCTCGGCTAATCTCCGTGCCGGGAGAGCTGGCGGGCAGCCAAGGTGCGACCACCAGCGACCGAATGGCCACGGGGGTCGTGCATTCGGACCATAAGATGCAGGCACTTTTTGCCCCCTGTCTTTAATAAAAGACAGTCTTTTATTAAATTGACTTTGCTTAGATGAAAGTGTTCCACAGCTAAGCAAAATCAACTCCTTTACATTGTCTCTCTATCCTATCAGCTAAAGTACAATGAGGGGATAAAAGATGTACAAAATTGGCCATTGAATCAAGCCAAGAGTGACTATTAATGGAATAAAAAAATGTGTATTTGTATTTATTATTTCTTAAATAATGCATATCACATTACTGATTCTTGTAATGATATGAACACATAAAAGAGACTTTAAATACTGTCCACAAACTAAGTTGTTTAAACTACTGAATTTAATATCAGAAAACCTTGGTACTTTCCACAGTCAAACATTAGGTGGGAATTTTCTCTAGATGTCAAAATCCAGTATTACAAAATATACAACTTGTAAAATCAAAAGCAAGCAAATGATACATCAGTTCTCATGCAATCTCACAGCAGCCACCATTGTCCTTTGTTGCCCAACATTCCAAGATATGGAAAAACCCTTGTGGAGGGGGAAACACAAGGATATCACCTATTTATATACCTATTGTACTGATCATCGTAAAAGTCTCCAATGGAGGTATTTTTAAAAAGGTGAGGGGAAGTCCAGAGAAACTTAAGTAAACCATTTTCTGAATGCTGCAATATTCAGGCCACTGCCTACCAAGCAACCATATGGCTCCATACCTATATTTTGACTAGGAATATTTATCTACCAAGTGGCAATTAGTGATGAGCGGCATAGGCAATTTTTGATTTGCGATATTCTGCAAATAATTCTATTAATATTCAATTCAATATTCAAAAATACGAAATTTGTGCATATGGCCATGCATTGCAATAATAGAATCGCAATGCGACACCAATAATATCATTGCAAAGCTTGCCAGTACATAATATCTTAAATATTTTGTGAATATCCGCCGCCATCTTAGCAAAATCCGCTAATTCTCAAACAGCTGTTATTCGTAAAAAATATTCACAATATTCAAGCTCAACAAAAGTGCCATAGACGCTTAAATTGAATTGTAGTTCAAAATATATAAGAAGTTCAAAATATATAAGAGCAACTTGTACAAGACTTACATATTTTGAAGAGATTGGACTATTTTTTGTAAGATCCACTTTCTGAACTGCAATACAGTATTTAGTGCGTAGTAGATACAAAAATACAATTGCTGAATAATATCTACCTCTTTGTATCTTGGTTAACAATCGTTATAGCTTTGGATTCTTGTAGACAACCACATTCTTCATTCACAGAGATTTAGCGTATTACTTTGCTTGATGTGGGGGATGTTGGGGATACCTGCATCGTTTTCTATATTACACAAGCTTGCACGGTTGGGTTGAGTAAATGTGCTTTTTTAGTTTATGTTTCAACTGCACTACATTTAGTTTATGATTACTGCATGGCTCTCCAACCTTAGTTTTCAAAATTCTGAATAGGTATGATCAGAATTTTGGATGTCTGTGAATACAGCATTTACTGTTTAGGGAAAAAAACTGAGAAAAACCTAAATTGAGTAGAGATATGGCCACTGAGGACTTTATTTGTACATGCTTGAATGTTTAACCTCTTGGGTGTTTGGCCCATCATGAAACTCAGCCCAAGTTTACTATAAAAAAAACTCCCCCGGCAATCGGGAGTATCGGCATGTATGTCGATGCTTCCGGGTCTGCCCCCGATCGGGTCACCGGTGTCATGAAGGGGGCGGTGGTAGGCGGCGCCATAGACCTCCATGTAAACCAGTGATGCCGGAGTTATGCACAGGACCTCCAGGTGGGTAGAAAATCCCAGCAGTCTTAAAAAAAAAAAAAAAAAAAACATGCCACGTACGTAACGCCCAGGAGGATAAACATCTAATTGCCATATATACTGTACTATATGATCAAGGTCTATAATGCGGTCCCCCCAGGAATCCTGGAATTGCTGCAGCTGTAAAGAGGACCACCACAGCTTTCCAGGGGTATATCGGTTTTAACAATCACGGTTCTAGACCAGTTCATCCAAACTCCGGAAGAACTGGGTTTGTCTGAACCGCTAGGGAGGTTATTATGGCGAGTCCAACAGGTAGTGAGTTAGAACACTGTCAAACTGAATCATATTCACCCAGTTGGGAAGATGGCTGTACCAGCCATTAGAAATGGTTGATTTTTAAAAAAGAGTTAATTGCAAAGCCCCCGACTATGGTATCATCATCAAACTTGCTGGAGATGTAGAGAAGGGTTAGGGTACACTACAAAAATTGTATGGCTCCAACACAAATAGTTTTTCCCTAAATGAAGTTCAAAGTCAACTCAAAATTTCGAAAGTTGAAATTTCGACTTTGACTTTGAACTTAATTTATGCAAAAACTACATGTGCTAGAGCAAAACTTTTTTTCCAATGTTCCCACAACCCTTCTTTACATCTCCAGCAATTTTGTGGATGGTTCTATGTTCAAAAGCTTTGCAATCAGCTCGCAAAGTCAGCTAGTTGATAAATACGACTCTCTCTACCAGCCATAAATAAACCAGGCCTCCCTTAATATGCACTGGTATAAAATAGATTTTTGTATGGTCTAGATTGCAAAGGCAACAGGAGTAGATCAAGAGAAGCCACTTCCGCATTGATTCTTCTCCAGGCAGCCGACAGCTGACACCAACCCCCCCCCTCACTCCTACACAGACAGAGACTCCTCTGCAGAAGAGCTTCATGTGGGGAGAAGGGGGAAAGTTGGCTGGATCCATCTAGCTGTGGCTGAGTGAAGCGAGGCTTCTCTCTCCCCTCTTCACTTCAAAGTCTCACAGATGTAACGCTGACATCACATCTGTGAGACTAAGACACAAGGGCTTATGGGAGAGAGTTCCCAGTAACTCCTGCGGCTTGTTACATCTTGCCTAGGCGAGATGTAACACAGTGGGGGGGGGGCTGTCTCTAAAAAGACATCCCTTCTGCTGTCAGAAATTGTTTGCTGCATCTCTGCAGTATCGACTGAGCAAGGTAATCAATATGTATTTTACATATTCAGATTACTTTTAATATATAAAAATAAATACTTTACCATTTTGATTGTTGGTAGATCATTTTGACTTGTTCATTTTAAAAGTAGCTTGAAGGCCAAAAAAGTGTGGGCACTTCTGGTCTTTATGATTCTACTGCTGCTATGAGACAATATGTGGGTAAATATAAGCATTGACTTAAAGGAAATTGGTCCACTGGGATGCATATCATCAGACAACTATTGAACTGTACATCTGAGATAAACTCACACAGTGTATACTCATCTATTTGTAGTTTATCTCACATAGGTGATAAACATGAAAAAAAATTTTGTTTACACTCATAAGTGCTTGCTTATTGTTACCTTCTCGGCCTTCTCTATCAATAAAAGTATATTTAATGTAGAACATTAATCTTTTTGAGCTATTATTATCTTGTTTGGGTTAAATATATAGTGTATATTAAAAGTGTTCTGTAATGTTTTTGAAATAACACCATAGAAACTTCTTATGAAAAACAGATGGATGTGGTCCTAACACACTTCCTGTTCGGGGGGAAAAACATTTCTTCATAGATATACTACTATCTGGGGACACACATTAACCAGGGACAGAGAAATAAGCATTGCCACCCTAGTAATAGAAAGTAATTTTTTTCCTTTATTTTAGAACCACTAACCTGGAGAATATGAGTTTTTGTCCCATAATACACTTTGTTCAGAAAGGATGTAACATTTTATAGTCACACAAAGCAGTCCTGACACATAGACAGATATTCATAAATACCTTTTAATCTCTTGAACGTCATATTAAACAGGAAACAGAAACAATACAAAACACTTCCTATTAAAAATTTTTAGGCTTTTAAGTTTTAAGTGATAATAGTAGGAAACACCTTAAACAACCATATATTCATAGACATGTTAGAAAGTTATGTAATAACATACAAATTCTGCTGTATAAGCAAAACTGATCTTAAATTCTGCGCTCAGGGAAATCCATCCCTTACAAGTAGATATTGTAGTCTGTGCTATTGTTTCTCTTTTGGTATTATTAGCTCTCCAGGTATTTTGTCTGTTACACTCAGAACAGCTACCAAGTAAATACTGCTGGTTTCCTCTCCTGTTTCTGCCCTTCCTGTTTTCTACAGAAATCTCCCTGTCCTTCTCCATCCTGCGACGCTCCACCCTGGGTCCTAATGTCTCTCTGCAGGAGGCAGCTAGGAAGACTTTGTGGTCTCTTGAAAATGATAACAAGGAAACCCTGTTACTATTTAAGGTAGGCCTTCAGTTTGCACTTTTCTGGGAGGACAGGGTACATGTGTGTATATATACATTGGTACTTAAAAGTTTGTGAACCAAATTTTATATATATTTATATGAATGTCATTTAAAATCAAATTGGTCAATCAAATCCTAAAAATATGAATGATTATTAAAGACAAAATAATAGTTGTTATATTTTGTCCAAGAGCTTACAAAGAAACCTAGGTTAACTTGCCCTGGGCTATCACCCCCTCTTCCCCCTGAACTGAGCTCCTCTTCCCCACTGGAAGATGTCGCGGGCCCCATCACCACAATGCTTCCCTGGGAAACCACCCATGTTGCCCATGCCTAAAACCGCCACTAGGTAGAAGTCACCAGTGGTGTAGGACCATTGTAGCAGCCATAGCAGTCGCTATGGGGTCCAAAGCCACAAAGGGGCCGGACGCTCCTGGGCATTATTTCTGAATCCAGCTGATTACTTTTACTGAAATCCGAGCTGATGAAATGTAAACAAGCAACAGAGATATCTTGTGGACGTTTCAGTAACTCTTTTCTAGAGATGAAATTTCTGAATTTTGGAAATTATATGACTTTTTTTAGTTAATTACCGTATTTTTGGGACCATAAGACGCATCCTGTTTTTAGAGTAGGAAAAACAAAAAAAAAGAAATGTTCTAATCGGTTGTAAAAAAAAATTCCTGCAGTACCCAATTTCAGCCACAAAATTGGTGTCACTAGAGAGCACACTTCAGGCAGAAGGAGGGGAAGAACGGGGGATTCTGCACTGTTCTTCTACCTTCTCCTGCCAGTGTGTGAGCTGCACGGTGATCGCAGCTGACAGGCAGACATAGCCAGCAGCTTCCATGTATGTCTCTACTGTACTGCTTCTATCAGTAGCGCTCTACAGCAGTACTATCAGCAGTACAATACAGATGAGGGATGTGGCTGTCGCAGCATCGCTCATCTGACAGATTGGGAGAGCTGGCGGGAAGCCAAGGCGCGACCACCTGCGGCCGAGCATTTGGACCATAAGACACAGATGCTATTTTCCCCTGATTTGGGGGGTAAAAAGTGCGTCTTATGGTCTGAAAAATATGGTACATAAGTTGTGGACATGGTATCATCCCCCAAATTGCTGGAA
>CM070034.1:39493067-39514695 GCA_036250615.1 Ptychadena robeensis | reverse complement strand
TAGACAACATTTACCCCTATGGCAGTCCAATTTAGTCCTGTTTTCAGTGGCAAAATGGGTACTAAAACATAAACATAATACAACAGATCATACAATTAAAAATAATTATTTAGTACTTGTTAAATATATACATAAAGTATTCCCAACAATGAGACAGAAATTTGAGTCAATAATGTATCAGAAGAGTAGAAGGTGCAATGTGTCACAATGGCTTTCTCAGAATATGCACATTGGATCTGTAAAATGTGGTTAACAAGTTTATAAGTAGTCTAGTATGGCACAAGGTATATATACTAGAATAATAATATGTTACCAAACACCCACCCCATACAGGGTAAACATATAACTCCAATGAGATGATGACAATTTCCCAATCCTGGAACATTTATTTCAGGTCATTTACATGATGGAGGATGTAACCGTAGAAATAAGGCTCCCATTGGTTAAATGTAAAAATGTTGGATTACCATAAATAAATAATGAGCCTGTAAATGGCCAAATATAAAATATAATGCTTTTCCACAAGTAACCACATAGTGGTGCTGAAGCTCCACAAGCACTACATGGAAATGCCTTGTAAATCTACATTGACTGCTCTAGATGCAGACTTGTGTAGCCACCGTGTAATATATATATATATATAAAGGATTTGAACTATCCTTTTTTTATATGCAGGAATGCTGGATTCCTGGCTGGCAAGTTTGTGCATTTTTCATATCTAAGTGGTTACTAATGTTGGTAAAGGCTTTTGGTCCAACTTGAATCCTTGAAATAGAACTTTGCTTTGCTATGTTTTGTATTAGATGTACAGATTTTTAGTATCAAGACCTACTATGTCCCAAATGGATTTTTTCCTGATAGAAATCAGACCTTTTCTAGTAAAATTCCTTTACGTTTTTATCCAGATATTCACTGACATGGCCAACGCGATTAAATATAACTGACATCATAGCACACCTCATAAAAATAATATCCTTGGCTATATGGTGTATAAACGTAGAGGATTAAAAAGATTATCCTTTTAAAGAATTACATTTTTAGTATCATCAAGTGGGCTAAATGATACAACCCGTTTTGGCTTTTTAAATGTGTATCATGGATATTGGAAGTATTCATTGAAATTGTCATTAACGTTTTATTAAGCTAACATGGGCAAATAGGATGAATTTTCTACACTTTGTAAGTATTAGATTACATTATGTTGACCACAGAACAATCCTCTGTTAGTCATGGCCTCATGTGAACCCCTAATTTATGAAAAACAACTTCATTTTGTTCTCACATATCAGTTCAAAAAAATAATAAAATAATCATAAAATAAACTACTACTTTTGACAAATAGATATTGTGTTTCGATCCTTTTGTTGACTATTATATCTAGTTTACTGGTTTACTCTTCATACCTCATAGGTTATCAATCCCGGTGTTATAAAAAAAATATAGACGGATTGCCTTTCCCACCTTGTACATTCCTTTCGTATCATAATCACCATGTAAAATAAACATGTCTTCTAATAAACTGTTTGGTTACTTTTCCATTGTCTTGCCAATATAGTTTTGGCAGCAACAAGGACATGGCATATGAAAACAAGCATTGTGTTTATCTGTAAATGTAATAATGTTAATGCTTTAGGGAGGTTTATTCCCTACTCTTGAGTTTCAGAATGAGTTTTTATTGTTAGCTTGGCAAACATTTTAGTCATGAATAGAGTTCATTTTAGAGCTTCTGGAGAGGCTTTAGGATACAATGGCTAAGGACTACAACTGTGGTTTGGTGACCGTAGTGCATACCTGTCAAGTTTTCCCTTTCCAAATAAAGCAAATCTTACCTGAAGTGACTGCACGGACACTGCAAGCTGCCATTTCTGAGTTCCAAAAGCTGGAAGTGATGCTCCTCATATTCTTGATCCTCCAGACAATTTCCCCCTCCCTTAAAACTTCCAAGCCCCCCAACCCTAATGTCCCCCTGTTTCTCATCCTCCTTCTGGATAAGTATTTTCATGATCTCTGTCAGTAGGCTGGGATTGGGGCGTCTCAAAATAGTATTTTTACCATTAAAGACAAGTATGACCACAAAGGCATAGATTGATATAGTCGGGCTTAGTGTCCGGCCAGAAGATAGCAAGCTGAACACAGGTACTAGAAGTCCAGTACCATTCCACAACAGTGATAGCAAACAGAGATCAAGCACAAACATAGTTAGGGAACATGCCTGGGTCAGTAGCCAAAGGGTTTAAATGGAGCATGAAGAAGAGTGGTCTGTAGTTCAGCAGCCACAGGTTGGTACACAGGGAGCGATAATGAGAACACAGAGGAGCAACCACAAGAAACTTGGCAAACAGGAAGTGCAGAGGTATGGCTTGTATAGGAAGGGGCAAAGAGTTTGGCTGGCTCCTGGACTTTATATGACGTTTTAGAATATGTTGAAATAATAGCACTTCAAAACAAGTATCCTAGATTTCAAAATTGAAAGCTTCTACCTGTAAGTTGGACTACAGTGATAATTATTTTTAAATGGTTTGGATACTACACTAAAGATTAATTTTACATTTTGAAGTGCTGTAAGTGAATGAGACATTTTGTGACTTATGTTTTAAGTTATCCAATAGAAGTGTTACTGTGAGGTATTATCCGACATGTGTGGCTATATACAGAATGGGAATCGGTCATATATAACTAATAATATTCTTGAGGGATTTCCCCAATTGTTAAGTGAATATTTGTTGGAACAATTTGGACAAATTTGTCTAGCAAAAACCCAATGCCATACAAGACATGGCCAAAAGTTTCAAGGATGGTACATATACTGTTTTTTTTTTACAAAGTTTGCTGCTTCCGTGTTTTAAGATCCTTTGTTGGTTATTTCTGAGAGAGAAAGAGTCAATATTTGGAGTGTCTACCCTTCTTTATTCAAGACCTTTGCAATTTACCCCGGCATGCTGTCATTCAAGATCTGGGCCAAATTCTGACAGCCCTACACAATTATGGTCTTTGGATGTTTTAGACATGATTGATGGTTAGGCACACCTTCTTGAACAATAATATTTCCAGATGCCCCAAACATTTGGAAAGGGGCTATATCAGAGAAACTTTTTTTACCCCATTCCTCAGATCCCTAAACTTATTAGAGAATAGTAGCCTGTCCCTGGTGTTTTTCTTGGAGAAAATTGGCCCATTACTACCCCTGACACCAGGCTATCTTCAAAACATTTTCACCTCACTGTGCATGTAGATGGACTCACACCTGCCTGCTGCTGCCATTCCTAAATCAGCTCTGCACTGGTAGCACCCCATTCCCGCAGCTGAATGAGCTTTAGGAGATGGCCTAAAACCTTCGTTATAACAATTGAGGAGCAATATCTTTGCCTGTAAAGCCCTTTACTGCACATATTTTCTTGCCAGTAACCATAGTTAAAGAAAGGAGATCAATGATTTTAAACATGAATCAACATAAAACCATTGAAGCATCCAGTTGGCTAGTTTTACTCAATAAAAACGAAAGATCTCAAGCCTTGTGTTTGCCAACACCCTCACCTATGGTACTGAGAAGATTGCTGTAATTATATCAGTAGGTATTTTTGTTGCAGGGTTGAAATACAGTTGCAATGGGGGTTTTTTTTGGGATTAAGTTTATTTTCATGGCAAAGAAGGACTTTGCAAATTATATGATCACTCTTCATAACATTCTGGATTATATGCAAATTGACATAATCAAACTGCAGCAGTAAACTTTGTGAAAACCAACATTTCTGTCATTCTCAAAATTTCTGTCCACAACTGTACTTTTGCGGTTTTCATACAATATTATGTAATTATGAGTGTGGAGACTTTTTATCTTACAATATCTACCAACTAAGAATGATGTTTTTGTGCAGGTGTAAAGATTTATTATTCCTTAGCGAGGAGGAGAAGATCTACCTAAACTCCATTGACGATGAAGCTCACAAGGGCTCTGTGGAGCTTTTACGTAGCATGGCTCAGACTGATATCACGTCAGTGTACAGGATGGGTAAGTGAAAGATGGCATCATTCAAAAATAATATAAATTGTATCTACAGTTCTGTTGCCACCCAAATAGGGTTTTGTTTAGGTTGCTTAGCACTTCCTCTGCCAAGGCTGTGTTCTTGTATTGTAAGCTGAAGAGGGCTTGGAGCGTTTGGCAGGTGTTTGGACCATTAATAGTCCCAGCACAGTAAAGCTTGCCCACATTTATGGTTTTCCTATTTTCCTCCTCATATGACAGCATTGGGTTCCTGAGAAGCAGCAAACACCAAGCATTTCTTTTTTTCTGCCAGAAAAAATGCAAAGTTCAATGTAAGGCTATGTTTCTACATCCGTCAGGAACCCTACTTAACGCAATGCTTGGTGCTGATCCTGACTGATCACATACATTTTAGCTGGCCGGCGGATGCTCTCTACAGACATCCACCGATGCATCGGCGGAACGGCTCAGCGCCTTGAGAACACAGCATATGCCGAGCAGGTAAAGTGTATGTGCTCCCCCGGGACCTCCCACCAAGCAATGCACGTAGCGTAGGGGGCCTCGATGGATGTGGAGACATGGCCTTAAACTGTGGAGGGTTGCAGGTACAAATTGGAAAAATAGTTTCACTTAAAGTGTCGATCTTTACTTCCCTAAAAATCTATTGCTAGGTTCCTTAAATCCATTGCTAGCGAAGCAAGATTCTGTTGTAAAAAAAGATTATTTATTTGACATTTTTGACATTTTTATATTTCAAGCTTCTGTAGATAAGTAATGAGCAAACAAAACATAGTTAGTTTCACAGAGCTCTATAAACAGGACACAGAGAAAACACGCTGCTTTTTTGTGATTTGATAACTGCTGCTTGTCTACAGTCAGGTCCATAAATATTGGGACATCGACATCATTCTAAAATTTTTGGCTCTATACACCACCACAATGGAATGAAACAAACATAACATGCTTTAACTGCAGACTGTCAGCTTTAATTTGAGGGTATTTATAGGTGAATGGTGTAGGAGATACAACAGTTTACATATGTGCTTTCCACTTGTTAAGAGACCAAAAGTAATGGGACAGAATAATAATCATATATCAAACAATCCCTTTTTAATACTTGGTTGCAAATCCTTTGCAGTCAATTACACCCTGAAGTCTGGAACACAGGGACATCACCAGACACTGGGTTTCATCCCTGGTGATGTTCTGCCAGGCCTCTACTGCAACTGTCTTCAGTTCCTGCTTGTTCTTGGGGCATTTTCTGTTCAGTTTTGTCTTCATCAATTGAAATGCATGCGCAATCGGATTTGGTTTAGGTGATTGACTTGGCACATATACAAACTGTTCACCTGATTTGGATGCACAGTCCCTCAAATTAAAGCTGACAATCTGCAGTTAAAGCACACTGTGTTGGTTTAATTCCAAATACATTGTGGTGGTGTATAAAGCTAAAAATGTAAGAATTGTGTCGATGTCACAAAATTCATGGACCTGACTGTATATGCTGTTTACTTGCTGACAAAATGCTATTCCTTTTACATGAGACATTGTGTGTGACTAGCGTGTATAGTAAAAAACACACAAAACAGAAATGTAGGCCCTACTAATATAATATATTACCAAAGATATGCCTAAATGAAAAAAAAAATTGAGCAGTGGTTCAAAAGGTGCCATTAGGGTAAAGACACTCACATCGGCAACTTTACTGTGCATGTAAGATATTTACTGTGACGTCCTATTTGCTAAGCATCCTGTTGCTTGTTTGTTGCCATTTTCTGCAACAATCAAAAAGTTAGGGGTGTTTTTTTAATTGCCCAAAAGGAACCACTTTTTTAACTTTTAGCACAACATTTTTGCGAAAATTTGAGTAGGCGAAATTTTTTGGAGGTTACTTGCAAAGCCTCTGAACATGGTATCATCACCAAAATTGTTGGTGATGTTGGGAAGAGTTGTAGTAACATTGAAATTTTTTTTATAAATTTTAACCTAACTTACAACTTTGTTTATGCAAGAACTGCATGTGTCATACACGTGTGCCTGGCGTAAGCAGATGTGCATTATTGTGCCAAGTGATTGTTTGTAAACATCAAAAATGCTCCCATTGCCTTTTGGATAGATGGATCTAGTGGGTCTGCTGCATATACTGTGGCAGACGTATAAAAAAAGTTTGACACCTCCCTTTATTGTACTGTTACCACAAACTTTCCCTACATCTACGATTACATCCCTACAATATCCATTATGATATCAGTCAACATTATTGACAACATTGACATTGACAAGAGTCAACATTTTGTGACCAATCGTACATCAAGGGTATTGGTCTTTTACTAGGTCTTCAAAAATATATTTTGTACAGAATAGGGTTGACCTTTTCTGTAAACACGGAATACTGACTCAAAAGCCCTTCCTGTCCTTGGTTTGTGACCTCTCAAGCCATAGCCAGGTGATTCCTGTCAATAATTATCCTTTTGCAAAATGTTCACTGGAAAATTGGTTCCCATTATACTACTCTCTTTTTACTTTTATTTATTGTATAATATATTCTAATAATTAACAGTTTATTAGAGATTGTAATTTGTTTTAGAAAATTTGACCATTTCAACTATTTCGAGTTAATTGAAAAGCCCCTGATCATGGTATCATCACCAAAGTTGCTGGGGATGTAGAGAAGGGTTAGGGGTATACTACAAAAAAGTATTGCTCTAACACAAAGAGTTTTTGCACAAATTAAGGTCAAAGTCAAGATAAAATTTCGAAAATCTGAATTTCGATTTTGATTGTAAACGTAATTTATACAAAAACTACCTGTGCTAAAGCAATACTTTTTTTAAAAAGTCGAAAAATTAGACCATCTCCACTGTTTATCCATATTATTATTGCTATTTCTGTTAAGCTGGCCATACACCTTTAGATCTCTCTGTCAGATATCCTTTAAATCTACCAACAACTATGTAGTGCCGGGTCCTCTGCGATTGAACACAGGTAGACTTGATGGTTTAGAAAGTCCCTCATATTACATGGTTTTGGTAAAACAAAAGGAGATCTAAAGGAAATCTGACCGAGAAATCTAGGTTTACAGGGACCCTTAGCTGGGCATTTATGCCAGTTAGCTGGTAAAATGCCATAGGCTTCGAATAGAAGACCAGATGATAGCAGAGAAGGATACAAGGAGTTAAAGTTTGAATTTGTGCTTCTATATTTATGTAAAAGAAATGAATTAGACCTGAACAGCTGGAGAGCCACACATGGCCTGAGCTCGCCTGCAAGGAACAGCTGATCGCTGATTGCACTTGAGCAGATTTCTACTTCAGTTCAGACAATGTTAAATCAATATCAACTGCCTTGTAAACACTGACTCACTTGCTAGACAAGTGTTAATTTGTAGAAACAATCTGCCTAAAATGAAAAGCTCTTTTCAAGCAATTGTGAATTAGGTGATTCAATAAAACACTGTCATGTTCAGCATCTGTAGTCCCATGATTACATTATCCATGTATCTTTTCAAATGCAAACATCATTTTCTGCCATGTTTTGGTTCTACATGGTCAACATTTTATTTTATTTTAATTTTTAAACTAATCTCTAATGCTGTAGATGCAAAATATAAATGGTAGAGTATGTTGTTACCTCTAACAGAAAGTATTAATAATGACCTAATTCCAGCATTGAGTCTACATTTACTTTCACTTGTATATATTGTTATCGCTGTTGTATAATGTGAAGCCTGAGGCTGTATTCTTTTTGTTCTGTGTTTTGCAGATGGCCTGGATCCTGTAGAAATATACCTTAAATCTTCTTTTGGTAAGTTAAACTGTAACTTAATTTTATATCTATAGAAGTTGGTTTTAGCAGACCTAACATGGTATTTAATTTTATTTGCAAGATTGTTTGAGAAATGCAGAGCCTTTTTGACACAGGAGGCATTCACATGACTCATTCCCAACATCACAAATCCCAAAAGTAAAATTCTTCATTTTTGGACAGGGGAGCAATGCGAACCATTCCTTTACTGACAGCGCATATATATCTATATAGTACAGAGGCAGTTTTCCCAAAGTACATACAAGTCCTTTCACACTATCCACACTGCTCTTGCAGTTTCGGCTTTTGCAGATAACAGACACTGAAGTGTTAGCATAACCAAATAGGTTACTGGCCAAAAAACACATTTTGCAGTGTGCTGTGCTTGCCTTTGTATGGGAGATGCTTGCGCTGCACCTGCAAGCAAGCAAAGGTCTAGTGTTAAAGGTATATATTTACATGGAAATCTGAGTACCTTCCCTGCGGAGCCGTACTATACCGCACTGCAGCTGCAAAGCAGCTAGTGTGAACAAGCCATACAGCTGTCATAGCTGTTTTTGGCGATCATTATTGCAGTGCATGGAAACCATGGCACTATATCTGAGGAACAAGTTAGGAGTTGTATTACATGCCAAAAAATCCAATAAAATTTATTCATGTGTGTGGCTGTAATGTGACAAAATGTGGAAAAGTTTAGGGGGTTACTTTTGCAAGTCACTGTAGGTTAGGGAAAAAGTACTAGAAGTGACATTACAGACGAAGTGCAAGTGATGCTCCGCACATCCTCTTATCAAGTGAGAAGGATAACATTCCCCTCCCTCCTAAATTTTAACCCTGACCATCCTCTGGACAAGCGGGGAGATACTCACTTCCTCCTATTTCTCACCATCCTCCCGGATAAGTATTCCCATGATGTCAGCTGGCTCTGTTGCAGGGTACAACTTAGCCTACTGACAGAATTTATGGGTGATTTATGGGGAAAATACTAATCCGGGATGGGGGTGGGAAAGAGAGGTAAAAAACTGTTTCCCAGTACTTGACAGGTATGGATAAATTTTATTAATTTATCAGAGATTGAGCTTCTATTTTTTTTGTCATATCTTGCAACAAAAGATTCAAAATTGCTGTTTAAAGTCCCTTAGTGGGTCTTCATCTGACCATATCAAAGTATTTAGTCACATGATCTCTATTAAGCATAAACATCAGGTGAACTGTGTTCTCCCCTTAGGGAGAGAAGATATGATTAAAGGCCTCTAGACCTTCATTCCTGTTTTAAATGAGTGAAATGTTCGTTCTTGAGGAAACAAGTTATGTAAACTGTTAATTCCATCTTCTAAAATGTTGCCTTATCCATGGCAGCATCCATAACAGGTTTACATTAAACCCATAAGTTATAAGGAATAATAGGAAACAAGGAGCCACTATCTGTTTGTTGTTGTCAGAAATAGACCGACTATCCGTCTACCACCTTCTGAAACCTCTTTACTTTGGTTTTAATAAACACTTGACATCCATTGTAGACCCCACAATTACAAGCAGGCATATATAATAGGGAGTGAATAGGCTTAGTTCTAAAGTAAGAAAAAGTTCTTATAGAGGATTACCAAGTTGGCAAAGATAATAGGTTCTTTGTGGTATGTGCTATGAGAACATACTTTCAAAGACAGAGTGTGGATAAAAGTCAGTGAACATATTTTTTTTAATGTAAATTTGTGTTTTCTAGGTAATTCTGCACACTTTTTAGAACATAAGAGTTGTATTCTTAGAAACCTGATTGCTTGTTATATGGGTCACCTCCAAAATGTTACATTGTCGAAAAATGTATTGTTTGTAAATAGCATTGTTTTGTTTTTTTTAGGGACAAGAGAAGATTATGGTGATATTCAGATAACCGACAGCTGGGAGGAAAGTGAAACAGTAACAGATTCATCAAAATGCAGTATCTCTGAAAAGTCCACACCGGATTCTGAATGGAAATATGGAATAGAAAGCTTCCATGTTCCTGGTCAAGAAGATATTGATGACCCAAAATTTTTTGTTGACTTAAACGCAAGTGACTTAGAAGACTGTGAAGTGTTTGACCCTATCTTGACATTTCTGAACAAGGAGGGCTATGACTCTCATTTTCAACCCTTATATGACCTCTCAATGTCTTTTCTCAGCACCACTTTTTATGGATTCTCTGAAGAAGAAGACTTGGTCATGTACTTGGAAACATCTCGGAATTGGGCTAAGAGGAATAACATGTCTTGGGCCCATGTTCGCTGCTGCTTTCTTCTTGGGCGTATTTGTGCAAAGCGGATGAAACTTTCTCAAGCGAGGGTTTATTTTGAAGAAGCTTTAAGTGCCATTAACCAGGGATTTCTTGACCTGCACCTTTTGGCTGCCCTGTATGGGAACCTATCAGCTATCTACTTGAAACAAAATTTGAGAACTAAACAAGACCTGTTGCTGGAAAAGGCTGCCAGTCTTCTAACATGCTTACCACAACATCATTTTAGCTCTGAGAATGAGCTGGAGGTGCTAAAATATGTTTTCAGGAAAGCTGTCATTGTCAACAATGCCTCCTTAGAATCCAGAGTTTGCTTCCTCATATTCCAATTATTCCATCAGCTTGGCAGACATGATGAAGCCCTTCCCTTTCTAGAACGTCTGCAGTTTCTTCTCATTACCTCTTGCTCTCAGACTTTAAACTCTACTACAAGTGTGATGCCAATTTTAGGTTACTTATATGACAAGAAGTATCTGCCTCATGTTGCTTTGTCATCGGCCAGATTGTGCAAATCAGTTGGCATTAAAACATCGCCATCTCCTTTGTGGAGAGTAGCAGTTGTCATGCAGAACTTATCCAAAATCATGGGATATCCTCTAAAAGGGAATTACATCCCAGCGCAGGCTGCACCATACTTGAAACATGCTTTATCCTCTTCATATGATAATGGTGATGTGAAAGCTCAGAGAACACTTTGTCTTATTTTAGCTAAGCTGTATCAACAACATAGTTTTCTGTCAGGTGCCATTGGCTACACTAAAAGGGCTGTGGAACTGGGTAGGTGGACAAGTGAAGAAGAGGCCTTTGAATCCTCTTTGTTCTTGGGATGGCTTTATATACTGAATGGTCAGTTTGAAGGGGCTTGTCATATTCTAATGCCTCTTCTAGACTCCATGCAAGAAACTGACAGCACCACTCAATGTGGTGTAGTCCATAATCTCCTTGCCTACGCCCAGAAGATGAACAAACAGATACTTGAATCATCAAGGGGGTATTCTCATGCTCTTAAAATGGCCGCCGAAACTGGGAACAGGCGGAACCAAGCCATAGCCCTAGCAAACTTTGGGAAGTTGTCTGTGTTCTGCCAAGCATTCATTATGGCTGAAAGGTATTTTCTCAAATCTGTCCAGCTTTTCATGGATGTGCAGGGCTGTGATCAGGCAGAAAGAGAGCTGGCACAGGTTCTCCATTGGTTTGGAAATATCTTGACTCAACAACAAAAGCTGGAAGAAGGAAGGGTGTGTTATGAAATGGCTCTGCTATTTACAATGAAATCCAACAACCTAAAAAGTGAGTAGCGATTTTATAAAATAACTGGATTTTCTGAAATTGGTTAAGTGTCCATTGATTATGATGACAACTTACATAAAAGTGTAATTTCGGTTCAACCTTTATTTTTTTGTGCACTTGTAAACCCTTGATTACACACAATTTTCTACAGTATTTTAATGTACATTATGCCTTCTACAGAAAATGCTGTATTCAGGTAATGCCTCAGATGATAGCTGTCACAGCTGCCAATGTGCTTGTGTCTAATAATGAGCAGCAGTATTCAAATTTGCGATATTTTACAAATAATTCTTCTTATATTCAATTTGATATTCATGTTCCCAATTCAAGTGTATGGCTGTGAATAATATGTGATTACCTTCACAATGAATGATCAAACGTGGTATTTATTTTCGCATTGTGAATATAAAATCGCAATACATGGCCATAAGCTTCCCAATGCATAATATCGCATATATTCGACATTGCGACAACAGGATAGACTAATAGACAACAGGATGACTCTCTTGTTGGGTTTAGTTCCACTTTTTAACATTTGTTTCTAGAATGCTTATGGAGAGACACATTTTACAATCTGGCACTAACACTTTACCCATGAGAACCTATTTACATATGGGAGGAGAGATGAGTCTGTGTCACATCATTTTTTCTATTACAATACAGAATGTTAATGAAAATACACAAATCATGTTATATAAATATTAGATTGTAAGCACGTCGGGGCAGGGTCCTCTACTCCTCCAATGTCATACCTGTACCTGTGTGTTATTGTGTGTTTGTATTTCTAATGTATTGTACAGCTATGCGTAATATGTTGGCGCTATATAAATAAATGATAATAATAATAATAATAAATAGCATCAATTGGCTAGTTAGTCAGTGTGTTAATAGACTGGGTACTGCTAGTGCCAATACAGCTAAAATCCCCTTTTTGGCAGTGGCCTTTTGGCTGGAGGGAATGGAAACATCTCCAGCCTCCTGGGATGTTTGGTATTAAATAAATACATTTTTCACATATTCCGACCATAAGACACACAAACATTTTGTTATTGATTTTAATTGGAAAAAGGGTGTATCTTATAGTCTGAAAAATAAACTCACACCTACTAAATTCATCTACAAAATGAGTGCTCATCATGCATCTGTACAGTACAGCTAAACTGTAGGACATCAGAATGTTATCTACTATATTTCACTGAACATTTTCCAGATACAGTCATTTTGTAATGCACATTACTGCTATTAAATGTGATGCCTGAACAGGTGAGCTTATGCATATTCTTTGTTTAACTCATTGCAATATTTAAATGTTTTTCTATCTGTTACATAGGTCAGCTGTGTATCATTGAAGAATTGTCTCATTTCTACAGTGAAGTATGTCCCACCACTGGAGCACAAATTGCATACTGTGAACACTTGGTCCATGTTGTACAGCAGCTGAGGGACAGACACAAAGAAGGCGATGTGCTGAGTACTCTGAGCCAGCTCTACCAGACTCTCAACACTGACAAGTAATAACTAGCAATTATTGCTTACTAATCATTACAACATACAACAGTCAGATGTTTAATACACATTAATATAATCTTATTCAGTCATTTAAAATGTTCTTCCTTATTTACACTTTAAATAAAACAGGAGAGTGACGGGAATATAATAGCCTTTATTTGATCATGTATATATTGTCCATTTTATATCCCTGGTTGTGTTTGCATCCATAGATATATATATACCTTTGCACATCCCAAGGATATAGTCAGTATCTGGTTGCTACCCTGATCCATCATTTCATGCATGTGATTATATCTTTTAAACACAGTAAGGAGATTTAATTGTGTAACTTGTCATTAATAAACAGATTGATGAACAACAGGAGTTTTTGTGGAGGGTAGATATGTTGCCTCCACAGAAATAAAGTGGACAACTTGTATACAGAACAATACCTGTACATCTTATACAGATGTACATCCTTCTGGTGGTGTCTAATTGCTGCCCCCTGTCATATGCATTCCATATTCTTGGTGTGTTGAGTTTTCTATTCTATGTATGAACATTGTGGTACCTTCTAAATACCTACATGATGTTTAAGCCCACATATCAGATATAGTCATCCTTTTGGTGGCCCTTGAGTTGAAAGTCTTTATGCTGCTACCATATGGATGTGCTGAGTTCCTGTTCCACAGATTAGCATGCTGGTACCTCCGACATGACTACATGATGTCTGAGCTAGTATGATAGATGGTGACCATCTTCTGGATCCTTCGTGTTGAAATATATTTTTGTTGGCCCCTGGTCTTATTTATTTGACATATTTGATATGAGGAATTACTCCTTCTCTTGATAACCATTATAGTTCCATCTACCAGCCTACATAATGCTTGAGCCAGGAAGGATATAGGTTTTGTAATATAATATTTTACAACACCTGCTATTTTAAATTAAAACTAGAAGGTACTAATGGGGCTGTTTTGATACATATTTGTTGCTAGGAAAGTCCTGCATTATGGGTGGCCTAGAGCCTTACAGGGATTAGTAAGGAAAAATTATTTAAAGAAATATGCTTTTCTAGGGTTCTGAAGAAATCCAATGTTAGAACTGGTGAATCATGTGATATGATTTTCACAGTTCATGTGAATTGTCATATTAGACTGAAGTGTTTCCTACAAGGCACAATGTGGAAGCAAGTCCTCAGACTTAGGGTTAGAGATGGTCGAATTTTTTGACTTGCTAACTTTGTGAGCTGATTGCAAAGCCTCTGAACATGGTATCATCACCAAAATTGCTGGAGATGTAGAGAAGGGTTAGGGGAACATTTGGAAAAAAAATTTTTGCTCTAGCACATGCAGTTTGCATAAGTTAAGTTCAAAGTTAAAGTCGACATTCCGATTTTCAAATTTTTTACCTGAACTTAATTTGTGCAAAAACTGTTTGTGTTAGAGACATACTTTTTGTTTTGTGGTATACCCCCAACCCTTCTGTACGTCTCCAGAAAGGTTGGTGATGATACGATGTTCAGGGGCTTTGCAATTATCTCGAAATCGTCAAAATGGTCGATTTAAAAAAAAAAAAATTTACCATCTCCCTAGAAATTATATCACAAAAAAAGGTATAACCGAATTACGTACGTATGTCCAGAATGTTCACCCATCTGTGAACTGAGGATCTGCCAGGCAGGTAATGTGTATGTGATTCGTCGGGACCCCTGCCGCAGCACTGTGGAGACATAGCCTTATAGACCCTTATTTATGTGATCGTTCTGAAGATACTATATGTAATTTGGATATACCTTTTTTGTGATATCACTTCTATGGACAAAACTAAAAGGCTAAAAGTCCTCAGGCATACATTTTATTGATCCATTCATACGGAAAATTATAGTTTTGTACAAAAATGTATCATCATGTAGGAACAAACATCTGGTAAAAAAAAGGAAGAAGTAATCTTGGTTGAGTCTGTGAATGGACGTATGAGCTAAGAAGTAGTTCCACTTTGTGCAACCCATTGAGATAAATTCTATGTCCCAAAACACTTAGCGTCCACTCTAGTCACAATACCATATTTTCCTGTAAAATATTTCCCTAAAAGAAGGCTCAGTACATGAAGCCAAGAACGAAAAACAGTTATACTCTTCTTTTTAAGTGAAGGAACAAGCTAAAGTTTACATATGACATTCCATGTTTGATCTTACATCGATATTGCAGCAAGAGCCTGTAATGAATTTTCAATGATAAACTAGAGATGAAACTCAGCTGGAGTGAACAAATAGTGCTAAGTCCCAACCGAGCTGGGCTGCCAAAATAAACTCCCTCCTAAAGTAAAACATAAGATAACCTAATTAAGAGCAATGCCTACAAGAAGCATTGTGATCATATGTTATACATCCAGATAAGAACTGAAGACCACCGGCCTTCAAAACCTTATTTGGAGCTTGGCATAACTTTTCTATTTACAAATGTGTGTTTAGGGTCTTTTTTACCTTTTATGGATATGTTATTGTGTGTTTTTTTTCTTTCCAGCAGTATGTCTTTTCAAACAATGCTTTTTTATGTTCCTGACCAGACTTTGGAGCAAGGACAGTCATAGCAACATGTAGTTCTTCCTCACTCTATCCCAAATATATTTTGAGCAGGAAGTACTTTACTTTTCGTGACCTTCCTGTCAGGTCAAGCATAGAAATTATTAGGTATAACTAAAATATAATTTGTTTCAATGTGTTTTGACATTTCAGGTCCCTGCGGAAAGCATTAGACTGTACAAAGCAAAGTCTAAGAATTTCTATTGATCTAGGACAGCATGAAAAGTCTGCTGAAAGATGGATACAAGCTGGAAAATTATATCATCTACTGCGAGAGGAAGAGCTTGTTGAGATTTATCTGCATGTGAGTGAAACCAAAGCATCCATCTGAACACTGTATGGTATAGCATTGTATTCAATAAAGCAGGGATTTACTCACTCATCTGCCTTTGTGCTATAGGCATACCAGCCATATGCCTGATTTTATTTTAAATATTATATACCATATTTTTCGGACTATAAGATGCACTTGACCATAAGACACATCCTGTTTTTAGAGCAGGAAAAAAACAAGAAAATGAAATGTTCTAACCCAATTTCAGCCACAAAAATGGTGTCACTAGAAAGCACACTTCAGGCAGAAGGTGAGGGGGAGAATGGTGGATTCTTCACTCTTCTCTCCCTTCTTGTCAGCTGTGAGCGCCATGCAGCTGACAGGCAGACATATACATGGAAGCTGCCGGCTGGCCACTTCCATGTTTGTCTCTCCCTTCTGCATGCAGTTGACAGGCAGACATATACATGGAAGCTGCCGGCTGGCCACTTCCATGTGTGTCTCTCTGTAATGCTTCTATCAGCTGTACTGCTTCTATCAGCAGCGCTCTGCTGGTAGAAGCAGTACAATACAGATGAGGGATGTGGCTGTGGCCGCATCTCATCTGACAGCTCGGGAGGTGAAAAAGTGAGTCTTATGATCCGAAAAATACGGTATTTAACAAGAATACTCACTGGTCAGTATTTGTAAATATCTGCAAATGTTTCCAGACCTCAATTTGTACAATTCAGTTCAATAATTAGAAACATACATAATTTAGAAAATGACCATTGAAGACCCTTTTCATCCACCATTTTTTATAAGAGATACCTCACAGTAATGATATTTTGCAATCCCATTAGCATCAGTCCATAAGAAAAATAAGTCAGTTAAGTTTTTCAAGCTTCAACACCATCCTCAACATATTGACTTAACTTTAACAGCTTAACTAAAATATCACTGTTGATATTTGTGATTATGAAGCTGTAATACATTTTGCATTGTGATCACACGACTTTCGATTTGCCAAATGTAAGCAAGGGTTAAACCTTTAGTGGATGGTTTTGTTGGGTCTTCATGCTACTAGTTTTAAGGTAACTCTAAAAAAGAATATAGGTACAAATAGATACAAATCTCCAGTATATTTTTTGTAAAGATGTTTAATTAAATCATACTGAAATATGTGAAAGTATGAACAAATGTATCCTATACGATTTAAAGTTTACCGGTTCAGATAAATGACATTACATAGTCTAAGCTATTACAACACAATTGAGGTGTGGAATTTAATACAGTAAGAGACTGTGTTAAAGCAGATACCTCAAGGACCTGATTCAATGACAGTTGATTGTGGAATTTTGATGACTTTTTTGGCAGGCTGGAATCCAGGCTTCCCAGAAGTCCGAGCACTTTACTGCTACATTGCACTTGTATGAAGCTGCAGGAGACGTGTTCTTCCATGGGCTACAGAAGAGAGAGAGAGCTCTGCCCTTTTATAAGGTAATCAGCACATAAAACTGGTTGAGTAATCAGAGGTAAACCCTCTGAGCATATAATAAATGTAATCAACACTTACCTTTAGCTGTGCTGGATTTGCATTTCCATAAAATAGCCAGTGAACTAAAGTGGGACAATTGAGCAAAAGTCTTTGATTGAAACAGCTTTACATATACTGGGAAACAAAAAGAATAAATAAATAAGTAATACTCATATCTATTAGCAATAGAGATAACCCCATTTCTGTTTTCTGAATCAGTTGGGTACTGTGGAGATATTCAATACATCTAGCATATGATCAGCTAGCAATGTTATCTGTTGGACCCTTTAATAACTCACTTGGTACTTAGCTGCAGCCTGCTGATTTCAGCTGATGTTCTTCCTCTCTGACTGCTAAAGGCAAATTACCGGGTCACGTGCTAACCTAAATATATAAAATATAGCTGTCCACAATATACATTACAAGCCCTTATGGCACATTTCACAATCTGCTTTTGCTCAAATTCATTGAATCATTTCTCTGGTTGTTACATATATGTACAGTATATAAATAGGATAATTGTTTATGTTGCCCTCTTTTTAGGAAGGTGCTCTTCCACTAGCAAAGAAGCTGGAGGACACCAAGTCACAGCTACGACTTTACCATAAACTCACTCAGCTGTTAATAAGCCAAGGAGACTATAAAGCATCACTGGAATTTGCTACCATGGCTGTCCGGCTCAGCACGCTTGTAGGTGTGTATAATAAAACTCATGTTTTATCAGAAGAATTTACACCAATTTTAGCGCTATGCAGTCCAACACTCCACCCCAACTACCTACAATACATACATCTCTTAATAATGTAACACACAACTTTAGTGGATTTAAATGTCCATAATGTCCTTTAACAAATTTAAACATATCCTAATAACTTTATTCCAGGACTTTGAAGGTACTGTACTTTTCCACACAAACATAGTCTACCGCCTTAGCCAAAATGCATTTTGGTCCTTAGTCACCTCACTGACTCAAGGACCACTAAGGCTGTCTGCAGACCCTCTAAGAGAGCAACCCCACCTCCTTCTGGTTAATTCCATCTGACCATACTTAGCAAGGGTGCCATACCATGGTTCCCCAACCAATTATTTTACCACAACTGGTAGATCCGAAAACCTGTCACACTATGACATCTAAAGAAAGCCTGCATCATCCTTAAACCCTAAAGAAATTACCATTGTGATCATAACCTCAAAATTAGGGGGATGGATGGGATGCTTTCTCCTCAGTTGGACCCCTTTACAATGGATACTGATGTCCCTGCCTTTACCCAAGCTGACCACCTTGCTGCCCTTCCTGATTGTCCCACCTTCCAATCATGTAATACTAAACAAACATACCCTGCTCACTTTATTTACACAATAACTTCCTTTCTTTACAGCCCCCTTTTCTCAACTATTAGTGATGATCGCGAATATTCGGATTCCGAATATTAATCGCAAATATCGGCAATTCGGAAATTGGCGAAGATCGTGAATACATTGCCGAATATTCGCAATTCCGGATATTCTGTATTTTTTATCCATTACACATGCCTCTCAATGCAAGTGGACAAATGGGAAGGCTGCAACAAGAGCTTAGCAACACTCCCTGTGACCATCAACAGTTTTTTAAATGAATATTGGGGTGATGCGAATATTGCGAAAATCGTCACTTTTAAAATTCGCATAAAAATTCGCGCCATGTTAAACATATTTTGCACGCGCAGAATTCGCAATAAAAACTGCCGATATTCGCAATAAAAAAAACAGAATATTGCCGAATGCGAATATTTTCCGAATGTTTTCCATAAAATTTGCGGCATGCCGTGAATACGGATGTTGCCTATGCCGCTCATCACTATCAACTATGCCACGCAGGCCTTATGTTTTAGTTAATAGCTACGGGCCTGCTTTCACTTTTAACATGTATACAACATTTGATACAACAAGATTCTACCACTATACCCAAGTAGGTGTAAGGCCAACATCCCAAATATAATATTTAGAAATAAGTTTGATGGACGGAGAGACTAGCGGTCCCAGTCTATCCGCCCATCTGAGTTTTTTTCCTTGCCAGAGCAGGGACATGGGGACTTTCTCGAGGCCACCCTACTAAAAACACATACCCCTAAATGGGGATTTAGAATAATAATACCTGCACCGGTGCACCGGAGGACGTTGAAGGGGACATGCTTTACCATACAATTTGAATTTACCTATAATAACCTTACTTGAACACTTACTATGGATGACCTATCTACCACACAGTGGCCCCTCGTTCCTCCAATGCAGTTCCGCGACGGACTGGCCAAACCATTGACTTGCAGTGACTGTAAAACCACACCTCCTGATGAAGATGTTTTTAGAAACGCGCGTCGAGGTTCATGGAACTTGTGTGTTAACTCAACAGATGAATTGGATACCTTTTATTATTGCCTTAGTCCGGAGGAGTTCTCGACACTTGCTTTTATTATGTGAAGATTAAAGGATCATTTTTATTTTTACCTATGGACTTTATTTTTGGATTTCATCAAACTCTTTTCAGACTTATTACTTTGTGAGATGACAATGTACCTTTTACACCTGACTTATTATTATTCTAAATCCCCATTTAGGGGTATGTGTTTTTAGTAGGGTGGCCTCGAGAAAGTCCCCATGTCCCTGCCCTGGCAAGAAAAAAAAACACAGATGGACGGATAGACTGGGACCGCTAGTCTCTCCGTCCATCAAACAAATTTCTAAATATGTATACAACATTTGATGAAATCACCAATGGATGATGTTACCATATGATGTCTTTTTGTTACTGCCAGTAATAATGGGAAGACTTAATACTTTTAGCCTCTTTAAACAAGGTGAGAAAAAAATGTGAGAATCAGGAAAAGGCAATGACGCATCAAATGTTCTAGTAGTAGAGTACATTTTCACTCTACATTGTAAAGAATAGAATTCCATTACAATTTGTACCATAGATTTGTGGCATTTAGTAGTTTAGCCATTTTACAAATAAATACCACCCACCAACATCCGCATTATATACAAAATATGGAGGACTAATGTTTTAGAAATTACTTTCCAAAGTCCTATCCTTAAATTGCACATGGACATGGGTGCCAATCAACATTGTTTTTACATTTCACATAGGACCCCAGTGTATCTTTATCAAACTTACATTTAAAAATAAATATGAATGTTAAGATATATTCTAATTAGATTATACTGAAATAGTTTAAATTATGCTGGTCAAGAATGTTGTACCCCTCTAAGGCTAAACATATGGATTTTTATGTTTTTTGGTAATAGGTTCAATCTCTATATATCTCATATAGCAAAGCATCAAAGCATGCAACATGAGTTTCTTTAGCCCCCAGGCTTCAAATATTGTTATTTATATCTTTCCCACAGCATAATGTATACTAAATGTAATTATGACATACCAGAACATGTCCTTCTAATATTACACGCATTTGTATGTCCTTAGAAATAATCCATTTATATGGCATGACATTAATGCATTGCTTTTAAAGAAAATGGGTAATAAAATGCAGGCTTTGGAAATGTTGGTTGTGTGGCCATGGAACTGATCAACTGGCTTCATTGGTTTCTGAGTCTCTGTTACAAAACATAAATGCAGATCAGTTCTATCCGTCTACAGAATTTTCTAAAGCTGTGTACCATGGATATTCCAATGAATGGTCCCACATCACAGTCAGACATGTAATGGATTGTGTAACAAAACAGAACAGGTTTAGGTCATACTGATGCATATTCAGAGATTGATGTCATCAAGCTTCCTTTCAGAGTTTTGTCCCACTCCTTTGATGTTCTTGCCTCCTTTACTTACAGGGTTTACTGTGCGTAATAAGCCTAGATTTCCATCCAACCCCAGCAGTAATGAAATGTATATAGTACTACCTATAAAGGATCTATTTATTAGATATATTCTCTACAGCCAATGTATGATCCCAGTGTTGAGCTAAGAGGGGTCAAGTCCTAAGCCCCCCATACACGTTCCGATTTTTCTCTCGACCGATTTTTCATCTGATCGGGTCACCCTATTTTCACTTAAAATGTTATGGTCGATCGGCCAGCTGGCACAAAAAATCGGAATTCGAATTATCACCGATCGATAGGCCCAACACTATTTTATTAACAGTAGATCGACCAAAATTTACAGACAGGTCCGAAGCGGTTCGGACCAATCTTTCGGCCACCACGCTGGTCGATCGGGCAAAATTTGTACGATAAATCAGAACGTGTATGGGGGACTTAATTCAGACTCTAAGTCTTATTGAGAAGAATAGGAATAAGGTCTTCTTTGAAGTTGAATGTGGTCTCTGGTGCATGCAGGGCTGCTCCTGCCACTATGCTTAATATGTATGCGCATAGGACCCCCCGAGAGCCTCCCGCCAATGCATATCAGGCGCCTTCACTCA
>CM070034.1:39476186-39492930 GCA_036250615.1 Ptychadena robeensis | reverse complement strand
AAACTGGATATCTGTACCTTATATTATCAGGGCAGTTCTCAGCATTTCTAAACCAGAACCCTTGGATAGATAGAAAATTTTAAAATATTTTTAATGCATATACAAATCCTGTGTTAAATGTTGAATGCTAATACATTTTATATAACCTGTGTATAACTACCATGTATGCAGTGTTAGAATATCTTCCATTGATTATTGTAGAATGTTTGGAGTTGAAGTGATACCCTTTATCAGCTATGGATTTCAAGAAGCAAGCTTTTGGTATGCCAAGATCATTTCTGCAAGCTTAATCCAATTTGGTTCTGAGACTCTGATTCTGATACATAAATATCAGTAGTTTAGTTTATAAATGTCTAGATGTTTAGTTTCTTTGTCCATTCTCTAGCAGATCAAATGTGCATGTGCGTGCAGAGAATTGGCCACGCACCCTTTGTGTGCTGGCAATCTATCAAAAATTTACGATGACATGTTGGAAATGTCAGACATGACTGGCTTTCCCATCCAAAGTAATGTCCTGAACACAAAGGGTGCCCGCCGATCCCATGAGTCGGTCCCTCATAGGACTGTCTATGCCTACCTTTAGAAATTAGAAGTCGAGACATAACCATTTTTCTACCATTTTTCAAATATATTCCTCCACAACAATCTCACCAATGTCAGCATTTTTCTGTTTTATATTGCGATGCATTTGTGACATATAAATGCAAAATTGTGGCATTAAAGCATTTTTCTTTCTGTTTCTTCAGAGGATCCATTACAAGAGTTGGTTGCATTCCATCGTCTGGCAGGAGTTTACTACACTTTACAGATTTATGAGATTGCCGAGTATTGTTACCTTAAGGCGCTTTCAGTGAGTTCTTCACCAATTCAGCACGCAGTGGAGGCTGCTTATTATGTGAAGGTCTATTGGCGTCTGGGGGACATCGCACTCCATAGGAGAAAGGTAAAACATGCCAGATAGAGCTGTTGGTTAAGAGGATTTGAGTTTTGTAAGGCCAAAGTTCTTCTTTAAGCCAATCCTGAGCGTGGGTAGATTTTATTACCAAAAGTGGTAACTCTGAGCCACACTCTGGATTGCTAAACTGCTTATTCTTCATAGAGCCCTTGCTGACTGGTAGTGTTATAGTGAATATTTGCAATTTTTTATTGCGAATATCTGCACTTCAAGACTTCGTGAAGATCTTTAATATAGTGCTATATCTTCATAATCACAAATATTTTTTAACATCAGTACCTGGTACCACCATGCATTGTGTTATATAGCAATATGCGCATGTACAAGTGCTGATTTGCGTAATGAAGGTAATAATGACTGGAGATCACAAATTCTTAAATTTATTGCGAATATATGGCGAAAAATTCACAATATTTTGCAAATATTGCTAATGCTGCTCATCACTACAGACTGGTGCCTGCACCATTCAACTGTATTGCAGGACAGGCATAGTTATCTCAATGTCCTTCCATAGGTCTATAAGGGCTAGAGCAGATGGAAAATTTTAACATATAACGTTATAATCGTTTAAATTTCCTGTACCCCTTTAAGCAACAAAAAACATATGTTATTGTACTGCCAGAGAAGTTAAAGCTTTAGTGCTTGCACCGTTTAATATGAACATGAAAGTAACTGCTGCATGCATGGCACTTATCTCAGCTGTGGTAAGAAGGAGGTGCAAGGTATATAATTTTAGATATTTATACATACTGTGCTTCAAAACCACTAAACAGCAGGACTTTTACAATACATGAAAAAGCTTTATGTTTATGAATAGGGCTATGTCTGTAGGTAGAAAGAAAACAGAGCAGCTTATTCACTTTCAATAGGTCCTTGAAACCTAAGCAAAAAAAGTGTAACTAAAAGCAAATGTTTTTAGATTGAGATATAATGATGAAAGAATAGGGTTCATGGCCTTCTCTGTCCTCATTTAACAGGTTTACTTTCTCTAATAGTGATGGCCGAACATCGGGCAGGTCTGTCCCCGAACGGGTGGATCGGACTTTTAAAGAAGTCCGCTGTCCGCCTGTTTGTGGACACATTTAGGCAGACGTTCGTGGACAGATTCTAGGCGGGGAATTTGAATCGGAAAAACCGGAAGTGACGTCAGTGATGTAACATCCGGTACCTGGAACGCATAGTTCCTGGTTAAGGGAGCCGGATGTGATGTCACTGGCATCACTTCCTGTTCTCGAGCCGGTTTTTCAAGGCGGACGGCAAGAAGGAGGGCGAACATCCATGTTCGCCGCCGAACTGTCCGCCTTGCGGGCAGTTCGGCCATCACTATTCTCTAATAGTTCTAACCAGTCTTGAAAATTAAAGTAAGGATGAATCCATAAGTTTAAATTGCCACCAGAACAGAAATAGTGGGAGAATCTTCTAATAGGGTCACAAGCCACAAGGACCCCATAATCCTGGCCACGGGCTTTTTGCAAGGAGTTATTCCTTGTTCTTACCACGTTTGCATTTTTTTTGTCAAGGTACTCCAACTTCTCATAACTTCTATAGGTGGGCATCCACAGTTGGATTTTTCCACTCGATCGTCAAAAAAAAAAACGATAATTTAAGTTGACCTGTGAGGCCCTGAAGGTGGGTCTCACTAGCCGTAACTGGCACAATGGGGCAACAAGCAATTATAGTTACGGCAAAAGTCGACAGTAACCAGTCTTTAGTAGTAGTCCAGACAAGGGTTCTTATGGCGACAACAATGTGGACGAGCAGCTCTTACCCCAGAGCGGGCCAGGGTCATGGGCAGTTTAGGCTGAGACTTGGATGAGGCACCGGATACGAGTATGGCATGCCGAGGTAGCGGGCACTCCAGAAGGCTGGATGTAGCAGCACAGGCGGGACCCACGGAAGGCTGGGTCTCAGGCGACGGAAGCACGTAGTAGAAGTAGAAGGCCACAATCCGAGCAGCAGGAGACATGCAGCTGGCTCCTTCCTCGCTCTCCCCAAAAGCCCCTCCTTAAGTGATCCGGGAACCCCGGGGCATGCTGGTCTAGGGGCTGAAAGGGGACCTCATACTGACTAAACAACCCCCGGCCACTGCAGTGTTAAAAAGGAAGCAATTTAAAACTATAATTTTTTGGAATCAATTGAATGGGAAAATTAAACCGTTTATGCCCAGCTTAATACATACTGATAGTTTAACCGACCCCAGACTATATTGATGACATATGACTACTTTGTAAATTGTTGGCCCTATATAAACACTTAATGGAAATAATTGTCATTTACGATCCAAAATGGAAAAAAAAGGTTAGGCTTAATATACAATGTGGGCATGCAATAAACAGAAAAAAAACTACCTTACCAATCTTTTAAGCGTACATCATAAAGAATTAAGTCTAACCTTTTTACTGCTAAACTAAACAAAACATGAGTTACGGCTCTTTTTATATATATGCGTTGCTCCTTGAACTGCCTTATTAAGTAAACTTGAAATTGGCTTTTGATGATTGTGCTGCCTTTGTTTTAATTTAGTACCTCACTTAGAGTAAACCGTCTGCTTTTTCCATTAACAGGATGCTGACGATGCAGCTACCTACCTCTGTCTGGCTCTCGCTGCTGCTATTGAAGTCGGGAATGAAGAGTTTCAGCTACTGCTCATGGAGAAAATTTCAGATGTATATGGGAAGTTCCTTTGTGATGAAGAGCGTTAAATAAGATCTACAACTTGGCAAGAGCCGAGCGTGAAACTGAAACTATGCCATGCATAACTTTGTCTATTATAGAAGGAGAAAATCCCACAGCCCAACTCTTTCATGTAACAGCTGGGCCAACCATGCCACATTCATACTAATGGTTACTAGGTAATAACTAAGAGAGAAAAGAACATAACAAGAGTTATGTCTCTTAAAGATTAGCCCTGTTTATGCACAGGGGTTGATACGTGACCTTGAGTCATTGCACAGAGTCTTGCACATTGTTAGCATCTCAGGTATAAAAAGGATAATCTCATTATCCCACGCAGTACTAGAGAGATTTGTAAAGCATTTTACAGCCAATGTTTGTTTTTCAGCTTACGACTCTAATTTCCCTTTTGTGAATCATCAGGTATATTTTCCAGAAGGACGGTGTTATGGCAAAACACAGAGAAACATAAATCTGCAAGCTTATGTTTCATTAGTAAAATAATCTCTAAGCACTTTTATGATGTGCATCATTAGGTTATATATTTTTAGACTGAAGAGCGGTGATGTATTTGGTTGATGTCACCAGCACATTTAACTAAACACTGTTATACGTAATATGCACAGATGTCTGGATGGTGCAGTCTCTGTCATCCAAGAGCTTTTGAGTGGCTTGTGGATGGTAGAAAGCAATAGGCCATTACTGCTTAGTCAGTATCAAGGCAGAAGTGGCTCCTTGAATGAGTGAAATCCATAACCTCATATTGAATGGCACCCTAATATTTACAACTAGAAAAGCACAAATGTATTCATGAATTAATATCTAATATCTCCGCTGTAGTCATACATCAATATCAAAATACACTAAAGCATACATTTTGGGGGGAAGGAAATTAGCCTGCCAGTATATTTGGGGGATGTGGGAGGAATTTACGACTGTAACTCCTAGTAAAGTCAACATATAGAGTCAAACTGAAGACTCATTTTCTTCAAAGTTAGAGTGCTAGCCACAGTCAACCCCGTTATTAGAGCCTAGTGAAGGCACTTAGTTTGTAGTGTAAACAAAATATCAAATAGGAAGGACCACACTTCTGGTAGACCCAACTATGATGTGACAAATGTTCCTTTTAGTTCTGAAAGGGCAAACATGAAAAATATATCTGCTCCTAAATAGTCAGTAATGTTGCCTACTGCTTGATCTTTTGGCAAGAATTTCTCTTTGGTTCTTCCCTACTAAAGCCCCTCAGACATCGATTTTGCCTTCTATTCCTCAATGATCGATCATTGGGGAAATGACGGCTGCCCATCTTGAATGGTCGATCCCAAAGAGTCAAAATCCAAGGCCAAGAATTGATTTCCCAAGGTGGTGAGCATTGATTCCACCATCGATCAGTGTACGATAATTTACGTGGTGACATAACCACGTTAGGATTGATCGTTCAATGATGGAAGGTGAGTCTATACATGTATGGCTAGCTTAGCTAGCTAGTCTCTATAATTAGAGACAATTAATAGAAAGGTCTGAATGTGGATAGGGCAAAAGTAAGTGATGAGTTCTGAGCTTTAGCCCCCAGTTGTTTACTAGTGCTTTGCCTTTTTAATTTGCACCTCTGCATTTCAAGTACCCTTTTAAAAAAAAGGAACCTGCTTCCCATTTAAACACATGTGGGGGAAACTGGAATACAACCAAGCATGTAGTCAACAGCAGTCAAGAATATTTCATGTTTGGAACAATGGGGTCAGTGATGTCATTATTAGTGATGAGCGGCATAGGCAACATTCGTATTCGCGGCATGCTAATATTGCATAAAATGGAATTTTATGAAAAGTCGGAAAATATCGATTCGCATGCAATATTGCGGTTTTTTTTTTATTGCAAACATCGCGCATTTTTGCAATTTTGCACACAGCAATATATGTTTACATGGCGCGAATTTTTTTATGCGAATTTTCAAATGACGATTTTTGCAATATTGCTCATCACCCCAATATTCATTAAAAAACGTTGATGGTGTTGCTAAGCGCCTTGTGTTGCAGCCTTTCCATTCGTCCACTTGCATTGGAAGGCATGTGTAATGGAAAAAAATACCGAATATCCGGAATTGCGAATATTCGCAATATATTCACCTTCCATTGCGAATTTCCACAATTGCCAATATTCGCGATTAATATTCGAATCCGAATATGTCGTGATCCATCACTAGTCATTATGTTTACAGCTCTGGTATTGTGTCAGGATTATACAACAGGACCTGAACATAGCAATTCATAAAGAAGACATAAAAGCTCATAACAACTATCCACAACTCCACAATCCAGATGAAGATTTGTTCTAATAAATTCTGGTTGTAATTGATGTAAAACAACTTTTTATTTGAGGATTTACACAGCTTTTTTTTTTATTCCATATTTTTTGTCAGGAATATTTTTTAATACAAACAATTATTTGACTTAGTTTAAATCATAATAATATCCATGGTTTCAAGAATGTTTTTGCATTGGTTGGAATTACATTATTTTAGAGAAAAGTATGACTAATCATTTATAATGGGGATGAATGCAGTAAAACCAATACAAGGTAAATGCCAACTATAAGAATTGATTCTTTATCTACATGGGAATGTCTAATAACTGGACCCTGCATACAATGGAAATACTCTTTGAATATTTAATTTTCTCCGTGTAACTTTGTTGGTCAAAATTTTTGTTAATAATAATATAAATATAAACATTATTATGGTCTCAACAGAATGTTTTACATTCATAAATGTATTAATAGCATAAGTTGAACGTTGAACGCTGAACTTAAGTTGCACCCTTAGCCTTCTTTGTTGTAGAGAAATTGCACAACCCCTTCTACCAGCTCTATTGCACATAAACACTGTGATGAGGTCACTGGTGTTATTTAAGTAAACGTGCAGTTTATGTATGTGCATAATGAAGTTGATTACAACCTGTATGTAAATATGAAGCCAGCCCCATGTACGTATAGTCACATAAGCGTCATAGGAAATGGTGGTATGTTTCTTGGCCAATAGCCTCCAGCATCTCTTTTTAAAAATAAAAGTACCTTTGATGTAAGAAAGGACTAGTAAAATGTCTCCATTTATGGGTGTAATTTTTACAGTCCAAGATTTGGAAGATTAAATTGCTTGGCCTATAAAACAGGATTTTTCTGTATTGGTAAAGGTTGTTTGATGCATAAGGTTTAGACAAAGAAGACATATTCCTAAAGAAGGGCCAGAACTCAATTCTGGCCAAACCGCTCTACATGCACATTAAATACATAAAAAGAGATTTACTTGCCAATGGATTTCTATGTCTGCCTATCCAAGCTCTCCTGGATGAAATTTATACTCCTTATACAGCTTTTCACTTCTCAAGTCTGATCTCTGCTTTATATGGTTGATACCAGGTAAAAAAAAGATAAAGATTGCTTGCATTACAAACATTTAATATCAAAATGTGTTAATGATGCGGTACATGGCCTTTATTTTTTTGTAATATCCATGATTCATATTTAACCTTTTCTAGATATTGGCAAATGTATAATAAAAGTAAAAGTAAAAGTACATGCTAGATTGTATACAAAATATACATCAAGTTAGATTGTATACAAAATATACATCAAGTTAGATTGTATACAGGAATATTGTATCCCTTTGCAGCCCTAAGGCTTAAAAAAGCTCGAAAAATGCATTTTTTTTACAGATCATGCTGAGTCGCTTCCAAAGCACCCTAGTGGAGCCTCAGCCTTATTGACACATGCAAATGAAGCGGGAGCACCTTATTGGTGTCACAAAAGAATTTCTACAGATATGAAGTACCATATGGTCAGGGAATAGTAAGAGAAACAGAATAGAAACACCCAGCCACACCTTTCAATGGGCGCGGATCAGACACATTTTTTTAGCCGCAAGTACTCCATTGGAATCAAAAACAAAAAGCACCTTTGAACCTCTTTAGAATCGCACCCAAACCGCCCAGCATTACTCACACATGTAAATGTTACGGGAGCACCATATTCGTGTCACACAAGCATTCCAACAGATATGAAGTACCAAGTGGTCAGCAAAATAGTAAGAGATACACAGTAATAATACATTAAGGCAATAGCATGTAAAGGATATCTATGTTGTTATGGAATTAGCACTATTAATGTGCCAGTGGATATGTCTACCTTATAACTAAGATGGCATGATCATACAAGATCATTGCAAAATCAACCAAAGCCCAATGCAGTATTGCCTACAAATGTTATATCTACATTTTATTTGTTATAGCAATTTCAAATGGAAATAAGTACATTTAAATTAAAATAAATAATGATTTTATTTTAAAGTGATAAAAGCAATAATTGTTAGATGTCCACAAAATGTTCTATTAATATCAAGGGAGTGCAGGGTAATTCAGCACACTAAGGGGGTTTTTGATGAAAGAAAAACACAAACTTAAAACTTCTTCCTTCCCACTCTTGGGATACCCCAAATTTGCAAGCTGCCTACTAGAAATGGTCTGGAAATTTCAAGTAGTTTATTTGGTAGTTATTTGCACAGCCCCTGAACAAAGTTACATTGTTGTAGATAGATGTAGAGAAGCGTTGACGTAACATTACTAATAAGAAAAGAATATAAAAACAGTATTTTGCATACATTGAGTTCAAAGTTAAGTCCAATTTTCTATTCAAAAGATTTCAACTTGACTTCATGTTTAACACAGAAACAATACTTCATTTTTTTTATGTTCTTACAACCATTCTCTACATCTCCAGCAATTATGAAACATTGCTCAGGAGCTTTGCAATTTGAAATTTAAAAGAAAAAATTTGACCATGTCTACTGCCTACAAACCATTCCACTTCACCATCCTTACAGTGCACCTCACTTGAACCTCCCTTGGGGTTACCCTGAGTAAAACTCGGGGAAAGTTTGTTTACAGACAGGTGTCACTCACCTGTCCCTGGCAAGCCCACTGTGATTATTTATGTCGGTGATCTTGCTAATTGTTTTTGGTTCTGCCTTTTCCGCATCATCAATTACGCTGAAGGGGCAATGCAATGAAGGCAATGTCGGTCCGCACATCCCAGGCGTCATCACTGATGGTGGAAACTTTCAGATTCCTTTACTAGGAATGTGACTGATGAAATGTGAGTTGTTGCGTTCAACAAACTGTATAGGGTTATATTATGCTGTGCAGTTTGGTCTAATTCAGTAAAGGAAGTGGTAATGTGAAAATGAAATAAAAATAAAAGTAATAAGTTGCATCTGTTTATTTATTATTTAACATTTCTATATTTAACTTGGGGCTGACAGAAGAATTGGAAATTTACAAAGACTCACACAAGATAGTTTTAAAAACTACTAAACAGTCAAAAACACAGAAATCAAACAAATTGCAATTACAGAAAACCCAGGGAATTTGCACTAAATTTGTGCTGCATGACAGACCCCTCACATCCTCCTATTAGAACTGAACAATGTTTGTAACTAATGTAACACTAATGTACCTAGATAGTTTATAGCTGCTCTCTAGATGGGTAGATTACCCAGGATATGCCATGTACACACATACCAGTTGCTTCTGGTGTAACATTAGCCAGTCCTAAACTATGCATGAAAGTAAGCCCAAAAGTGAAGACAAGATGAAAGATAGGCTAGAGCTTAATGAGCTGAAAGTTGCACTATGATGGTATGGTTGAAAAATCTGGTTTTAGATCACCCTCAAAGTAAACATACATATGTAAATAAGATATTAGATATATTATTTGATGTAATTTCTGGCACCATGTACGTCTGATCTTTACATTTCATCTCTCATGAATGTTAGATGATGCTATTTGAATTGTAAATGTTTGCTAGTGTTTGCTAGAGATTCAGGCTTGTGTATGCATGGGCCATTTTCCTACATCTGTAGTGAGTTCCTTCCACCTCTTGGCAATGAAACTTCTTTTGTTTCTCTTGAGATACCATGGAGAAGATGTGTGGAGATATAGATCACATACATTTAATATGTATAAAAGAGAATCCATTGGTTGACACCACTCAATAAACCAAAAGTGTTTTTTTTTTATCACACTAGACCTTTGTGGAGGTTGAAATAAATATGGGAAGAAATCAATATTAAAGTTAGGACCTGTCTTGAATGACTTGTGCCTTGGGCAACTCAGCTCTTGATTGATTCATGCCTTGGGCAACTTAGCATTCTCTTTTCATTTCATATCAGGTTGTGATGCTTCTGAGATTACTAAAAGTTCATTGGCAGGTCCATTTACCCTTCCATTAGCCTACTGATTGGAATTGCCTTTGACCTAAGCAACATCAAGCTGCATTTGAATTTCCATTGATTTGTATGGACAGATGAGCAATTTTGATTTGAGCAAAATGATATATACTCATGCCCAAGTGTGTTCGCTAGCTAACAAACAAATAGATTGTCTATTTGGTTAGTTTTTCATCAAACCAAATTACTATTTCATACCAAGGCCATTACAATTCTCTATTATCCTAATTGTTCCATATGGAAACATACAATTACCATATTACAGTGTACATTTCTTTATGTTTTGCTTATTGCATATACATAGCGGTCAATTATTTCATTTACCATGTTACTTATAATCAGACATTTGCAGTTTTGGATAATTCTGGAAAGCATGACCTGACGGTAACAGAAAATCTACAGTTTCGAGAAACCTCATAGGGCAATGCCCAGGGTAGTTGTCGGTAAATCAACCTTAAGCTAGAATTTGGCCAATTCATATACTCTAATTGTAGTAACGTTGCTGAAATTAGATCATCTTTCAAAGACCATTAGGTATATCCTAAAAGTTTAAAATCTGCAAAATCTCATGAAGACAAAAAATAAAGATACTGTTTGTAAATGTGTTTTCATGTATAAGGGCTTGTTTCCATTATACATCGGGATCCCTCTGCTAAGCGTATACGCTTAGCAGGGGTCCTGACGTATCACATAGACATTGCCTGCTCAGCGTATGGTCTGTTTACACATTCGCCGGTTCAGAGGCTGAACGTACTCGACTAAGTTCAGCCTTACATTGGCGGAGCAGCCCGACGCAGTGAAGACAGAGTCTCTGCCGAGCAGGTAAGTCTATCTGATACATAATGGAAACATAGCCTTAGTCAACTGATTAACAATATTGCTTAGGTTCTTGTTGCCACTCTTATGTGGTTGTTGATATCTGAGTTTTACTGCTATTGACAAGAGAAGAAAGAGGTGCATTGTATTGGTGATAAAGTAACAATTTATGAGATAAAAAAAAAATTTATGAGATTGTAAGGATTTTAAAAACTAAATGCTTGTTTTAGTAGAAAAGGCTTATCATTCTGTGATCATGTGATTGAGTACTTGACTCCTTCAAATACTTTTGTGTATAAGGGTCACCTTGTCCACTTAGGGCAAAATAACTGCAGCTCTAAACCCAACCCCACACCCCGACCCAGTTCCCCCACCTTACCTTCCCTCTCTAAAGCTGGTTCAGGAAATTATGATCACTGAGATTCTTTTCTAAGTCATGTGACAATGGGCAGCTTTTTGAAATTGGCTGACAGATTAAACAACTGTAGAAGAAAGAATATGACTTAGTCAATCTAAGTATGTGATCCAAGGATGTTGCAGTGTTGCAATCACTAAAACCTTTTTATTTTGCACGTGCTGAATGATTACATCCCATGTCTGTGCTTCATGTATTTTGTGCAAACAGACCCTAATCAGATCCAGAGAACATGTAAATAGAGGGAACGCTCTACTGAATTTCAGCTATAACTATATAACAGTTTTTCAAAAACAGGTTATTATTTGGAATTTGTATTGGAACAACAATAACAGTTGATTAGACTGAAATGTCTTTCCGTCTAACATTTTCTTCACTAATGTGTATCATTAAATCATTATGAATGGGAACATTTTCAGTTGCATGTTTGAAAAATGGCTCTAATGTAATTCAATTCTGTATAAATAAATATTTTTTTATATTTTTCAAAGTTTTTATTGTATTTATTTAGGTAAATTTATTTAGAGGCTTTGTTATGCATGTGCAGTAGAAAGTAGTGATGGTCAAGTTGCTTGAGTTTGGTCAACTAGCAGTTCTAGCAACAATCAATGTGCATGCCAAAATCCACTGGGATCTCTGACAAGATAGAAAATGAACTGTCCCTATTGTGAAGGTTCAGCTTTTAAAATAAGCCATCCATCTTTTTTTGGTTTTGACAAGCTATTTATCTATGAAGATTCAGTATTTTGTACCACTTTTGTTTTGTTCTCTATTACATTTTAATTTGGCAAACTGACTGCACAAACACTCTGTGGGTCTATTGTTGTAAAGCACATGTAGAACCGGAATAGAGAAGGCATTTATTTTTATCCACAAGTTCAACTTTGTAAGTTAATTGAAAAGCCCCTGAGAGTAGTTTCATGATCAAGAAGGGTTGAGCGTATGCTACAATATAAAGCTAGCCATACACAGTCGGATTCCATGGCCGCTCGATCACCTATCCGATCGATTCCGGCGATTCTGGCGGGAATCGCAGGTGTGATCGATCGGCCAATTAAGAGTATCCGATCGCTGCATACCACCTTGTCCAACGGATTCCTGGACGATTCCGTGTCCGATTGTCCACCTAACAAATGGCAACTCACCCTGATCTGTGCAGAATCGGATCAAAAAGACCAACATGTTAGTTCTCTGTCAGATCCGATTCTGAGCCCCCGATCAATCGGACGTGATCGATCGGACAAGGTGGGCTGCACACGATTCCGGCACGATTGCTTCGCGTGCACGCGCCCGGAATCGATCGGCCCGGAATCCGGCCGGAATCCGACCCGTGTATGGGGGCCTTATGAAGGATTGCTCTAACACAAACAGTTTTTGCTTGAATTAAGTTCAACTTTGAACTTAATTTATGGAAATACCATATATGAAAGTCAGCTAGTTGCAAAAGTTCAACCATCTCTACCTGAATACTTCACCAGTTTGGACTGCTGTTATTACACATGCCAAAGGGAATCAAGGTCTGGATGGAGGATTGCCAAAACCAAGAGTCTGTCCTGCTAGCGCCCAATGTAAAGATTTTAACCCTATTGACACCTCAGAAATTACATAAAAATCTCCCACTGAAATACTAGTTTTTGAACATTCGTTAGTCAAAACATCATTTAATTATTCAAGTTCCTGTTATCTTAGTTGTGTCGTTTATCTTAGTTTGAAGTATTGCCTTAAATGGAATTAAAGTGAAATATTCTCAAAGGTATTAGGTGGGTGGTGGATTTTGATGTTTATGAATATTAACTTTGTAAATGATAACTCTGGGTTTCAGAAAATCAGATAGGATCAGACTTGTAAAGAAGTCCACTGTCCGCCTGTTCGCGGACAGATTCAAATTCCCCGCCTCTAGGGGAAAAAACGGATTTAACGTCACATCCGGTACCTGGAACGCATAGTTCCTGGTTAAGGGAGCAGGATGTGACGTCACTGTTCTCGAGCCGGTTTTCACTAAGAGACTGGCTTCATGCCCGGTCTTCTAGTGAAACAGATTCTTCCTCCGGCACGATCTCGCTGTTTCTGATCCGTCGGAGGAAGAATAGAGATCTCCTTCTTGCCGGCGAACGGGGCGGGTCGAACACTCGTACTGCTCGCCGGCGAGAAGGAGGGCGAACATCAATGTTCACCGCCGAACTGTCTGCCTTGTGGGCAGTTCGGCCATCACTACTCATGTGTATCAGGCTTGCCACATACCGTTCAATCTCTCAGTAATATTACCTTTAGGCTATGTTCCCACTTTAGTATGCAAAAGAGTTGCACCTCTAGTGTCAACCGGCCAACATCCAAAAACAAATATATAGAGAAAAACACAAGGGAAGTGAGACCAGACTGTCTTTTCTCCCTTCTGTTTGATTTCCCTTGGGTAAACCCCAAAGGCAAGGGGACTTTAACGGCCAGATATGTCTAGGTGCATAGAGAGTAATACAGGTTTATGAACAAATATAAAGGTTTAATGTACACAGCAAATGATTAAAAACAAGAACATCTGCCGAGCCGGTTGATTTTAACATTGGATATCATTCCACTCAGATGTAATAAACATTAGGCATATTTGCAAGATACAAAGTACAGGTCAACAAAGATCAGTTGGAATACAAGTTCCTGAGCAAAACAGGATAAACCCCAACGCGCGTTTCGTGTTGGTCACTTCATCAGGGGGAGGATCTTGTTAAGTTAGTAGTACATAATATGCAACAACACCAACTGGGGATGGATAGGAGAAAACAGGAAGGCCGGTTATGTTCCCACTTAAGTGATTAATTGCACACGGCGATCGCTGTTGATTGCGGCCATTCAGTTGAATGGGCTTGTTGGTGAAGATCTCCTGGTCAATCAGGTGAGATCGGTTGTGCGCAATTAAAATCGCATCCGCCCCACAGCTGATCACCTATGTGGGAACATAGCCTTATATCTACCAACAACTATGTGCCTGTTTTGCTCAGAAGCCCTACTGCTCATGTGAATACCTTCTCTAATAAGAAGGCTTTAATGTGTTTTACAAAAGAAAAAAAGAGAAGGCTTCCCACAACACTGGAATTATATAGTATGATATTAATGGTAAATTAGAGAACAAATGTATAACTCTGATTTGAATGGGAAAAGTATTGTATGTTGCTCTTCTGTATTATTCTAGCTTATTGGGGTTGGCTGTACAGAATTCATTACAATCCCACTTTCTTTTCGTAATGGCAGGTTCTCAGGAAAAGGTTCAGAAAAGATTTGCATTATGTGGGAATATCTCACACATTTCCAAACTTTTTCTTGGCTTTCTTGACAATTTCCTGGACAGTGTGTTTACTCTGAATCATTCCATTGCATTCCATATCCTTCTCATCTTGACTACAAATGATGAATCTGTCACATTCATATAAACCAATTTCTGGCTGAGGTTTTCTTCAACCTTCGGTTTCCTCTTGGTTTTAAAGCTGCCTTTATATCTACTGAAACCCTATATATATACACAGTGCACCCGGAAAGTATTCACAGCATATCACTTTTTCCACATTTTGGTATGTTACAGGCTTATTTCAAACTGGATCAAATTAATTTTCCCTTAGAATTCTACACACAATACCCCAGAATGACAACATGAAAAATTGGTTAATTTAGGTTTTGGCAAATTTATTAAAAATAAAAAATAAACTGAGAAAGCATATGTACATAAGTATCCACAGGTTTTGCTCGATACTTTGTTGATGCACCTTTGGCAGTAATTAAAGCCTTTTTGAATATGATGCCACAAGATTTGCACACATATGCTTGGCCACTCCAGTTTCACCCATTCCTCTTTGCAGCACCTCTCAAGCTCCATCAGGTTGTACTTGCTGCCAAAAATGCATTGACAAAGTATTGAGCAAAGGCTGTGAATACAAACCGGATTCCAAAAAAGTTGGGACACTATACAAATTGTAAATAAAAACTGAATGCAATGATGTGGAGGTGCCAACTTCTAATATTTTATTCAGAATAGAACATAAATCACGGAACAAAAGTTTAAACTGAGAAAATGTACCATTTTAAGGGGAAAAATATGTTGATTCAGAATTTCATGGTGTCAACAAATCCCCAAAAAGTTGGGACAAGGCCATTTTCACTACTGTGTGGCATCTCCCCTTCTTCTTACAACACTCAACAGACGTCTGGGGACCGAGGAGACCAGTTTCTCAAGTTTAGAAATAGGAATGCTCTCCCATTCTTGTCTAATACAGGCCTCTAACTGTTCTATCGTCTTGGGCCTTCTTTGTCGCACCTTCCTCTTTATGATGCGCCAAATGTTCTCTATAGGTGAAATATCTGGACTACAGACTGGCCATTTCAGTATGGCCCTGATCCTTCTCCTATGCAGCCATGATGTTGTGATTGATGCAGAATGTGGTCTGGCATTATCTTGTTAAAAAATGCTCTTTCCCTGAAAGAGATGACGTCCGGATGGAGCATATGTAGTTCTAGAACCTGAATATATTTTTCTGGATTGATGGTGCCTTTCCAGACATGCAAGCTGCCCATGCCACACACACTTATGCAACCCCATACCATCAGAGATGCAGGCTTCTGAACTGAGCGTTGATAACAACTTGGGTTGTCCTTGTCCTCTTTGGTCCAGATGACATGGCGTCCCAGATTTCCAAAAAGAACTTCAAATCGTGACTCGTCTGACCACAGAACAGTCTTCTATTTTGCCACACTCCATTTTAAATGATCCCTGGCCCAGAGAAAATGCCTGAGCTTGTGGATCTTGCTTAGAAATGGCTTCTTCTTTGCGCTGTAGAGTTTCAGCTGGCAACGGAGGATGCCACGGTGGATTGTGTTCACTGACAATGGTTTCTGGAAGTATTCCTGAGCCTATTCTGTGATTTCCTTTACAGTAGCATTCCTGTTTGTGGTGCAGTGTCCTTTAAGGGCCCGGAGATCACGGGCATCCAGTATGGTTTTACGGCCTTGACCCTTACGCACAGAGATTGCTCCAGATTCTCTGAATCTTCGGATGATGTTATGCACAGTTGATGATGATAGATGCAAAGTCTTTGCAATTTTTCGCTGGGTAACACCTTTCTGATATTGCTCCACTATCTTTCTGTGCAACATTGTGGGAATTGGTGATCCTCTACCCATCTTGGCTTCTGAGAGACACTGCCACTCTGAGAAGCAATTTTTATACCCAATCATGTTGCCAATTGATCTATTTAGTGTTATTTGGTCTTCCAGCTCTTCGTTATACTCAAATGTACTTATTCCAGCCTCTTATTGCTACTTGTCCCAACTTTTTGGGGATTTGTTGACACCGTGAAATTTTGAATCAACATATTTTTCCTTTAAAATGATACGTTTACTCCGATTAAACGTTTGATCTGTCATCTACGTTCTATTACAAATAAAATATTGACATTTACCATCTCCACATCATTGCATTCAGTTTTTATTCACAATTTGTTTAGTGTCCCAACTTTTTTGGAATCCGGTTTGTAGTTATGTACATGTGATTTCTCATTTTCCAAAACCTCAAACACACTTTTTTCACATTGTCATTATGGGGTGTTTTGAGTAGAATTTTGAGGGAAA
>CM070034.1:39424811-39465142 GCA_036250615.1 Ptychadena robeensis | reverse complement strand
CGGCTGCACGGCACTGGCTGTAGTTCTTTGGAGGAGCTAACCCAACTCTGACTAAGGAGGTATATTTATACCCTAGGTCTGGAGGCTGGCACTCCAGGCACTCCACTCTCCAGGCAGATCTAGAAAGTTACAATGTATTGGCCAGAAAAAGTGCGGGAAGCTAGAAGCCATGAGTCATCCCTGCACCTGCTACTGAGGCATACAGAAATGATTTAAAGGTATATACACAGAATATGGTGACACAGGGCAGAATATATAATTCACACATATATACACATGTGGTGCATACCCTGGTCACTACAAGTTTACACAGTCACAGTCACCCAGACTGATGTCAAAAGTCAACAGCCTGGAAAATGACCTGGCATGAGCACCTGCAAACTTGCACATGCACTCAGGGGGTGTTGATTTAAAGGCGGCCTATCAGAAGAAAAACCCAAAAACCAACCTGCAAACAGCTGTCTTTCAGAACGATTCAGTCTCAAGGAAGCATCCCCTTTACCACACTGTCTATAGCCACCGTAGTCTTTTGGCTGCATGGTGTTGCAGGTCCTGAAGTGCACAGTTCCCAAATTACAAGTAAGTTCAATGTCCACACAGTACTTGTAGAGTAAACATTTATTGGGGCTTTGTGACAAGGATGGGATTGACAGGCTTGCAGTACTCCCAAGGATAGAAGTAGGGTAGAAACTTGAGATAGTTCTTGCATAGAAAGTAAAAGTCTCATAAGCCTCTGCCCAGTCCAAGTGGCGTGCTGTTTGCCTACTCTCCACTATATTTATATTATCATTTATTTATAAAGTGCCAACATATTACGCAACACTTTACAATAAATTAGAGTTGAGACAACACAAGATAACACACAGGTACAGGGTATGACCCAGTAGGAGAAGAGGACCCTGCCTGATAGGGCTTACAATCTAATAGATTAGGGAACAAAGTATACAATAGGTAGGGTGGATGGAACTAGCACAGTGGGGATGTTAGGAGTGAGAAGATGGGTAGGCCAAACTGAAAAGGTGGGTTTTCAGGGATTTTTTAAAAGTGCCAAAGGTAGGAGTAAGTCTAATGAGGCGAGGGAGAGAGCCCTAGAGAAGTCTAGGTACAATTAACCCCCCCTCTCTGCCAACACTTCCACCCCGCTACATTACTAGCCCAGTGCAGCGAGTGCAATCCACACTGCGGTGATACCATTTCCCAAATGATGACTGTCATCAAACATGTTAACCAGAGCTGTTTTTTGTATACTAGGACTAAAGGAACTTACTTATAGTGCAAATCAGACTACTCACTCAAGAACCCCAGCTGCAATATCAGCGTGACAGCTGCAGCACAGTCTTATTTTGTCCCAACCCCTCCCGCCCATGAAAGGTAACCAAGTTTACACAAAGCTCTGTCTGCAGCCATGTATTGTGACTGTCTGTGCTAGCTGCTTCAACATGCAGATTATGCCCACTATCAGCACGTAGCATTAGGATGAACAGTGTTAGGGAATCTTCTCACTGATTATACATATGGCATAGCTAGGGGAATGGTTAATGTATCTTAAGTTAGTGGGAGTACTACAAGTCCCAGCATGCTAAGGGGCAGCCTTCAGAAGTGCTCTGAAAGTGAATGGCTAATGCTTAACAATAGTAATGCCAAGTATGTGTGAAGGAAGAGATCTGCTCCCTGGTATCCTGTACTTGTAGCTGGCATCTGGCACTATAAAAATGCCATTAAGTTTGTTTGAATTCAATTTTAAAGGTTCAAAGAATGTCAGAAGGAATGGTCGGTCCCTGATACATTTTCACCTCACCAATTCTGACCCTCTTTGTCAAAACTTTGGACATCCTTGCCCTAGACAATGGGCCCAAACCTATTTCAGAGCCACAGAGGAGACTCAAGTGCAATGATTGCTGAAGTTGCATTATTTATGATATCAACTGCGTAACTGCCAATCATGAATATTTAGAAGAATTAAAATCTAGCGCCCTTGTATTTATTCTTTTTATTTCCTGAGACGTCTCATTTTTCATCAGAGAAGGTCAACTGCGTTGATAATCAACAAATGACGTAAAAAGCTGCCTTTGGGGACAATGGACTTTGTGAATCTGACACCTTAGAAGAGATTCAGGCTGATCAACATTGCAGATGATGTCTGCAAATCCCGGTGAGTGTTGTCAATGAATTCTATGAGTGTCTTGTTTTGTTTAGCAGTAATGAAGAATTAGAAAACTGCCATCTGTTCCTTCTCCTACAATGGGATAAACAGTCCTATTCAGCAGCAAGTAGGCTGACGACATTCGTGATTTCAATAATATAATAGAAGATAAGGAAGTATGAAGGATGGCAGACATTAGCCACTAATTTGGTACATAGCAAGCATGCTGTGGCTTTCACTATGGTGTATATAGTGTTAATGACATCATTGTAAAGTAGCGCATGCTGTTAATTCCTTTGAAGAGCAGAGATTTTCTATGGAATTTTAAGGGTCACTTTAAGGCCACTTGTTGTCTTGAAGGATGTCTTCGGATTTTCTTCTAAGGAAAAAGTAATTTGTTGCATGCTATCTACAGTTTGAAGTATATTGATCATACATTTTTGTAAAAAAAACTGCGCTCTTAAAAAATTCAAAATTAAAAGAAATGGAATCAAATGTATTTTTTTTTTCTTAAAGCGGTTGTACACTCTAAATAAACACATACAATGCCTTCATCAGGGAAAACTGCTTACCATCCTCACTTCCTCATTCCCAGAGGCAGCATCTTAAGTAATGGCGAGCCAAAGCCACTTCCGTCCATTTGAGTCGCCAGCACTAGAGCTCTCCCCAGCAGGGGCAGTCCTATGCCAATCAGTGCCTTAGGCTAACATCATCCAGGGCACTGATCACATCCGCTAAAACCAGCCCTCGGAGAGCTTTCTGGCAGGGACCTGTCAGCAGCTCTCCGCTCTCTGCAACCACAACCCCCCCCCCCCCCCCCCCCGAACTTATCTGGAGAAAAGAATCACTCCCCACTGCCCAAAAGTAGGGGGGGGGGATTTGTTGTGGTTGCCGTGGGAGAGGTAATAGGAGCTGTTGACAGGTCCCTGCCAGAAAGTCCCATGGCTGTGATGCTGACGTCACTGTGGGACTGGACTGTCACAATGTAATACAGCCCCAGGGGCACTTGGGGCAGATGTAGGCGCGAGCTTGGAAATATCGCCCCTCCTGCTGACAGAATTATGTTTTTTTATATTCCGCTTTAATTAGTCAAATGAATATTTGAGAACTTATATGTGTTCCTATCAAGTTTTATAATCTAGATCACCCTCACTAGCAGAAAGCATAGTAGGACTATTAAACATATTGAAGTATACCCTGGAATACAATGGAAGGCAATATATGGAAATGCTGTACATATCATATATATAGGTGTGTGTACACATGAAAACAAGTGAAAATGCATGTCAACATAAAATGGATAGGGGGAACAAGGATGAAAGGATGTTTTTTTGACCGATTAGATAAGCTGGGCATAGACGGTTAGATTTGCAGCTGATGCAAATCTAATGCACCCAACTTAAATCGAGCCATAAATCAGCCTAGAAATCAATCTGACAAATAAAGGACATGTCTGTATTTTTTAGGTCGATCTCATTACGTTAGATGGGTCCGCACCCCCTGAACAAAGGGTGCATGACCAATTTTCGGAACGACCAGCCGTGCGTGATGACATCATCATGCTCGGTCGATCTTTCATGATATACACTGGGGATCTAAACATTATCGCGATTATCTTTATAATAAATGCGGAATTTATTATTGCAATGCATGGCCATAAGCTAGTCGGTGCATAAGCTAGTCAGTGCATAATATCTTGAATATTCGAAATTGGAAATATTTGCCGCCATATTTGCAAATTCTCAATAGCCATTATCCATTGAATATGTTTACAATTGGAAGATTCAAGCTCAACACTACTAAATGTCTATGCCCAGCTACAGTCATTAGATAGCTCTGTGATGAAATACATTTTTCTAAAGCATATATAATTGGATTAAAGGTGTTTTCTAGATCTTCCTACTGTTTCTAAACATATATAATGTCTTCATGCTAATGTACGCACCTGCAATTACCTAGGAAAGCTGACTGTTCATAACAACTTCAGAATAACAATATGGACTAAATATACCATAAACACATCAACTTTTGCTTGATCAATCTTAGATTCGATCTGCGTGTGCAATGGAAATATCTACTGTCAACATAAACATAAGGTCGATGGTACTACCACACAGTGTGACCGATGCAAAACCAATCCATTCCTTTTTTTAGATCTGTGGACATGCCTTATAGTAAGAATTGATGAAAATTTCAAGAAAACCGGATAGCTGAATGATCTACTGAAATTTACATATACATGAAATTTACTTTACATGTCTTATTACTGCTCAATTCATTTTATGTTAAATTTCTATCAGTTATGATAGAACCATTCAGGTACCAGTTCCTGGTATTTTTACCAGGATTAGACACTCCTCTGTATAAGGTGTCATATGGTCCATATAATACAGTATATAGAGTATACAGTATATAGAGTATACAAGAGATATAACAACCAGTTATATCTGGTAGCTTTGTCCTAAATGTGCAATCTGTCCCTACATGATCCAATCTTTATATTTCATTGCAACCAGGCTGTACACAAACACCATGATAGCCATGAAAATCCTAAAAACAAAAATAAACTTACTGTTATAGTGGATCCCTCCGTCATTGCAAGTGTTTCTGCTCATTAGAGATGGTCGATATGAATAAAATTCGATTCTAATTAAATTTTGAGTTTCCCAATCGAATTTTGATTCGACTGCGAAATTTTGACTTTTTTCAAGTCGAAATTTCTAAAGTCGAAAATTCGCATAACGCCAAACATTTGCATAAAACACTCAAAAATTTGCATAAAGCCTACAATTCGCACAAGGTCAAAAATTCACATAAGGAGGACAATTTCGATTTGCTGTATGAGCTTGAGCTATAATAGAAGAATCAGTGTACATAGTAGCAGAGCTTTACAATCAGAGCTGAGATTTAAACCCAATTTATACACAAACTTGACATGTTAGAGCAAAACTTATTGTTTTCAAATGTTTCCCCAACCCTTCTCTACAACTCCAGCAATTTTTGTGAGGATACAATTTTCAGGGGCTTTGCAATAAGCTGACAAAGTTAGCTACCACCATGCGAAAATTTTTAATTTTTAATCGATTTCAGTCGAAATATCAGGCTGATTTTCGACTTTTTCGGCGAAAAGTCGAAATGACCCCATCAAAATTCGATGATGCAAATTTTCGGTGAAAAAGTCGAAATTTCTACTTAAAAATTCGCACTGCGAATTTTTCGACCATCCCTACTGCTCATTTTGTGCAGGGTATCATGTTTTGTACAGGGTATTGAACAGTCATTGAAGAGGCTGTGGGACCCCAGTTTGATATAGAAGGAATAATTGAGGTAAGTACACTCACATACACTCACTTTATTAGGCACGCATTGCTAGTACCAGGTTGGACCCCCTTTTGCCTTCAGAACTGTCTTCATCTTTCGTGGCATACATTCAACAAGGTACTGTGGCTTTCGTGGCATACATTCAACAAGGTTCCTCAGAGACATTGCTCCATATTGACATGATAGCATCACACAGTTGCTGCAGATTTGTCGGCCACACATCCATGATGCGAAACTCCTGTTCCACCACATCCCAAAGGTGCTCTATTGGATTGAGATATGGTGGCTGTGGAGGCCATTTGAGTACCGTGATCTCATTGTCATGTTCAAGAAACCAGTCTGAGATGATTCGAGCTTTATGACATGGTGCATTAGCTAGCTGGAGGTAGCCATCACAGGATCACTGTGGTCATAAAGGGATGGACATGTGGTGGCAGAAATCGAGACTCATCAGACCAGGCAACATTTTTCCAATCTTCTATTGTCCAATTCCGGTGAGCCTGTGCAAATTGTAGCCTCAGTTTCCTGTTCTTAGCTGACAGGAGTGGCATCTGATGTAGTCTTCTGCTGCTGTAGCCCATCTGCCTCAAGGTTCGACGTGTTGTGCATTCAGAGATGCTCTTCTGAATACCTTGGTTGTAACAAGTGGTTATTTGAGTTACTGTTGCCTTTCTATCAGCTCGAACCACTCTGGCCATTCTCCTCTGACCTCTGGCATCAACAAGGCATTTGCTCCCACAGAACTGCCGCTCACTGGATGTTTTCCCTTTTTTGGACCATTCTCTGTTAACCACCACTAGAGACAGTTGTGTGTGACAATCCCAGAAGATCAGAAGATTCTGAAATACTCAGACCAGCCCGTCTGGCACCAACAACCATGCCACATTCAAAGTCGCTTAAATCACCTTTCTTCCCCATTCTGAAGCTTGGTTTGAACTGCAGCGATTTGTCTTGACCATTGCCACCATGTGATTGGCGGATCAGTAATTTGCATCAACGAGCAGTTGGACAGGTGTGCCTCATAAAGTGGCCGGTTTAATTCACCAAGGAAAACAATGGCATGTACACTGTACGGTCAAATGATTTTGACGTTACCTATGGCAGCCCCCACATTTTTTGTTGCGTATAGAGATTATAAAACATCATTGACTTTCTTCAGCCATGTAACAAACATTTAGGTTTATGAACTGGTAAGCCTAAGCCAATAATTTTATCTCCTATTAAGAAACCTCTTGAAACTGCTGTGTTTTGTAACTGTCAACCATTTGGTTTGATTGTTGTTAATGGCTTAAATTTTCAAAATACTGATTGGTACCCACAGACAACACATTGTTTGATAGCCAGGACCTGAATACAAAAGTGACATTGTAAATGGGATTAGTTACTTAGAGTTCACACGATATTGGTACATTCCCTTTTCATTAGCCTTATTCTCCATAAAGGGAGCACACCCACTCTAATATATCATACACAGTAAATTTAATGTAGGTGATATTTGGTGGTGATTACGGCACAATTGGTTTAAATGGATTTTTAGTGATTCTTGACATATCTTTGTGCCAACAATAATCCCTTGTTTACCAATAAAAGTTTCTTTTTCAAACAATGATATGCAATTAGGTAGAATGACAGCCTAGAATGTTAGGTGACTTAGGTGCAGTCTCTAAACAGTGGTAAGAAGTGTGATTCATGTATTTCTTCTAAAATGAAAGTACGGCACTGCTAGTTAGAATTTAAATATGGGATTTCTTTATACTATAACCCAATTTTTCTATATTGGTGACAGTGTCACTTTAAGAAAGTGGAAAGGATGATTTGATGTGTAGTTGTGAAATCCAATGTATAATCCCAAGGTTGGTAACAAACATTGTCTCTCAATGGAATGTTTTTAGTACAAAGGGAGTAAAACTTCAGGAGATAAACACATTTGGACACATTTTACATCTTATTTTGTAAACTGTACTACTGCTAAGAAACGCAATGTTCTGGGACTAGAAGGAAAATTACAGGCAAGGCTAATGCTATATTGACTGACTTTCTTTTCAGAGAAGCTAATTTCATAATTCCAACCCCAAGGATATCTTAAAGTAGCAATAGACGCCTTGATTTGCCTGTGTTTAAATCCCAATTTGATCATTCCTAGCAATCGAAGAATCGGCGATTGATCGATCTGCAATTGATGGCACACCACCTTGGGAATCCAAATCAGGGTTGATTTTGACAGGAGCCAATCAAAAATCGATCGATCAGAATGGCTGGAGCATAGAGAGCTATGGGTCAATCACACAATATTTCGATTGACAAACTAACAAACCCAAAAAAACTATGTTGGATCAATTTTTTTGGGTTGATCGTTCAGGATGGGCAGGACCCGATTGTGGCTGATCAATCTATGCGAACGTGCACGGCGATCAATCGGGCAAAACAATTTGTGAAAAATTTACCCGTGAATGGTTATTTTTATATGTTAGGGATCACAATACCCATGTACTAAGCAACAGACCTGTAGGATATGTAAAGGCACAGCTTTTTTTTTATCAGTGTCCAGTGAAGGGGAAAAAGAGCCCGGACTTTTTTATTTTCCCAACATTTTCCAAGGGAGGAGAAGACTGGCTGGCTGAAGGGGGGAGGATGCCATATTTATTTATTTTTTTGTCCCAACTATTATCTGTCTCTACAGAGATTCAATATTTAATTGACATTTAGTAACCCTGTACACTCTCAATACCACATACAGGTATCAACTGTTATGTCCAGGGATTTTCTTGTGTTGCACCTCCCATTGCCTCATGGGGATGCTCTTGCCTGTGCACACAATATTCAGAAATATTGAATGATTGCTTCTTTTTATGGTCATTTATTTTTAATGGCCTGTTAAAGCACTGGAACACATCTAAAACACATCCAATCACTTTTCCTAACACAGAGTATGACAAAGAATTGCTGTTGATTTTGGTGCACTCCATGAATATATACAACTCTCTCCACCTAGGTTTCAGCTTTAAGTCTGCAGCTTATAATAGGTATTTGTCCTACCTAGATAAAGCTGTAAAACCCATGAATCGTCACTATGGAATGAATGGAATTCATTTTACAAGCATTTAAAATTGAGTCATTAGATAATTTTCTAACATAAGCATCCTTTTATGTAAATAAATGATGTTATCTGATCGAGACATACCACACATAATGCTTTAAATATGAGAGAAATGTGACTTTTACTGATTGTTTTTAACTCAAACTTTAACTTTAGCAAATAACTTCCATGCAGTGGGGCTTACCATACCTAGGCATTGACAAATCAGGTGACCACCAAAGGGGTGCAGGCCACAGAGGGGTGCAAAAATTAAAGGGATGGGCTGTGACATTAAGAAGATGGTGCTGTTCAATATTGCTGTGTTCTGGGGCAGCTGTGATTTTTTTTTGGGGGGGGGGGGGGGGGGGGGGGCAGGGTCTATGCCTCTTAGGCTAACCCAGTACAAAAATGTTGCAATGGAGATGTAAATACCATATACAGGTGCTCCAAGTGTCCACATTCTTCTGTCTACAGTCAATAGGCAGTGGATGAGCCCTTGACATCCAGCAGGGATGATGCAAGAGTCTGCATCCCATTGAATGGAAAAGTTTGCAGGCACCAGTTTCCATATATGTAAATATAATATAACTATTTCATTTACAATGCCTTTATGCTAGTTTAGAAATACCAGAAAAACAGCCCATAGGTACAGAGGAAAGTGAGGATAAGTTGAATGGTACAAGGTAGGAGGCAGGGCCGTTTCTTCCACTATGCCGAATATGCATGCACATATGGTGGTCCCAAGGAGGTCCCCGTCGCCATCCCTTGCTCGACACACCCGACAGGGGTGGTATAGTAGGGAAGATGCTGGTGTAACTTTTAATTTTTATCTGCCCTATCTGTCCATGCTGAAAGAAAATCTAACATTACTGGGCTACTTCTCGACTAATTTATTTTCCTGTGCTTACAAAGTTTACGGCCTGTAAATTAAATGCAAATCAGAACATTTGCTTTCTTAAAACTACCACTGTTGCCTGGACCAGAGCTTTTTTCTGCTGACCAGTGACAATCACTAGTGTTGAGCTCGAATATTCGATTTTTGAATATTTAGCTCGAATATCGCTAATTCTCCATTTGGCGAATATTCGCGAATATATTATCGGATATCTGACGCGATCGCGATTTTCCGTGATTTATTGCAATTTTATAATCGCAATTTTATAATCGCGTTCCATTGCAATGAATGGGATCGCGATTATATAATCGCAATGCGATTTTTTAAAACGGAAATGACGGATATTCTCCCAGTCGAATATCCGAGCTCCATTGACTTGCATGCATTGCGCATATGTGATCGCAATTGCGAATTTTAGATCGCAATTCATGTCGTAAGTGTGGATATTCGATATTACGAATATGGAATCGAATATTATGGCGGATATTCGCGAAATTACGCGAATTCGAATATTGCCTAGTCGCTCATCACTAACCATCACTGTGAAGCATCTCTCCTTCACTTCATTGACCAATGTAAGGTACACTGCTGATAAGTTTACATATCTTGCCAGAAATTAATTCTATTTATTAATTCTTAATAATTTTTCAGAAAATATAAATGATAACACAGAAACTTTTCTGTTACTTATGGTTAGTGTTGATCAAGAATATTCATATAGCAAATTTTTATTCCAAATATTGTCACTTCTTAAAGTGTTAAGGAATTCTTAAAGATCTTGAATATAGTGCTGTATCTTTGTAATCTTGAATATTCGAAATTCTGGGGAAAGTTCTATGATTTGCATTCGCAATATGCGCATGTAAAAGTGCTGATTATCGCAGCAAATTACTACTCTAATTAGAGTATTGTCTCATGTGGTTATTACACTGCAGCTGCTATTTCACATTCTGCCACTAGATGTCATCATCACAACTCACATTGCATTCACAATATGTACATGTACAATAGCCGATTTTCACAATAATGGTAATAACAACTGGAGATAGCAAATTGTCGAATATTCTGTGAATATTATGCTAACAATTTTATATTTTGGGAATATATATATTGGCTATGCTGCCTCATAAGTGATGACTGAACTTTGGCCAGGTCTGTCCGTGAAGGCGGATCGGACTTTTAAAAAAGTCCAACATCTGTGGGAAGATTCAAAATCCCTGCCTGTTCACGGGGAATTTGAATATCAAAAAACGAAATGACGTCAGTTCCGGTACCTGGAACACACAGTTCCCGGTTTCGATATCCGGACATAATTCTCTTCCAGTTTAAGACTTTAAGACTGAAATCTTTTGTGGTAGTTGTGGGTGAGACTCCTTTTCCTTTCAGAAGTAAAGCTGACCATTCTTCCTGGCAAAAAGCCTCCAATTCCGGTAAATTCTTGGGATGAAAAGCATGCACTCCATGTGGGACAGGCATGTTAATGGTCACTGCCCAAGAAAAGGAGAATTTTAGGGATGGAAGTAAATAAGCAAGTAAAAATCCACCACAGAATAAAATACATATTAAACCTTTGCGGTTCTCCAGCTTATAGTCAGACGTAAATGTATTCTTTTATTGGCACTAAGGGCAAAAACCTTAATTGTTACATGATGAGCATTATTATTATTATGTTGGCTATAACACTGATGCTTACTTGTTAATTTTCTAGACAATAGAACATAATAACTGTAATAAAAACATAAAATCAAACTGTAAGGGCGAAGTGTAAGATTTCTGTATAAACCATGAATAGCACATTTCCTGTTGCATAGTCCTGTTATGTTTTGCCTGAAGTGGTGAAGATCCTGCCAAGATATGACAAGAGCACCATTGTAATACATAACATGAATGTCTATTCCATGCTGTTTTCTTTACTGGGGAATAAACTACTCAAAATACTTTTTATTACACTATGCAGCATTATAAATCATAAGAATAAATACATTTGTATAATACTTTTTTTCAATCCTGATGAAACAATTCCTACTGCACACCCCATTCATACAAATAATGACAGAGACAAAAATATACTTTTTGGAAAAGTTTTGTATATGTGCAAATATATATTGTGACAGGGTGAGCTCCTGTCACTGGTTGGTTACGGGTTAAGGCCTGAGTGATATGGGCTCAGCTGCTCTCATCAGAGAGAGAGAGATCCCAGAGAAGGAGATGCTGTGACAGAGAGAGACTGGAGGGCTGGAAAGAGGGTGTTGGTTTTCCTGCTGAAGTCCATGGCTGAAGTAAGCTACCTGATTTTTGCATTTATTTGTTTGACTTTGGAACACTGCTGGAACCACTGGTCCTACATCATTCCCCCGATCCCTGACATTTGGTGGAGAATGCGGGCACTTTGTAACAGGGCTCCCATCTGAAATACTGTCTGATCAAGGGACCCCCTTTATGTCAAAGGTAATGAAAGAATTGTGCAAGTTGTTTAGGATGTTCTTCTTAAACCGAGCCAATCCTGCAGCACTGTCGAGATTCCCCCATGCTGTGACAAAATAAAGAAAACAAGACATTTTACAGAACACATTATACCCCAAACACCCAGTCTAATGAATCAGGGAGAGAGGGTGGGTGAAAATGCAGATCAGAAAAGGATCTTGCTGATCCTTCCTTATCAAAGCTTTCTGAGCCTACCCACCTTAAACACACCCTCTTTCCCTACATCCCCATTTACGTTCCAAAGCCAGTCCCTCTGGTCAAGCTGCCCTCCCACCTACGCTTTTAACCTGGTTCTGGGCATACAAAATCTTAACTAGTTCCATATTTCCATGTTTGGTCTACTTCACATATAGTGACGAAATCATGGACTGTCAAAGCAAAATGTGTCAAAATATAAGGAAAAATAAATATTTTGGTTGCTGAATGATATTGAAAAATTCATTATGAACTTTAGTGACCACCTGTTGATTACAGGCAAAATTATGATTTTTTAAATAAATAATTATTATTTTTGCCTACAATCAAAAGATGCTACAGAGGTCTTGAACGCACATGACATCCTAAAGAGATATATGGGTATGCATTTTTAGCACATTATGCCATCTCGTCTCATTAAAGACTTTACTTAAAGGTTTTTTTTTATTATAAATCCTTGTGGAGTCTCTTTGTATATTCTGTAAATACTTATTCAGCAAACATACATCCACCCGATCACTGGGCCTATTTCAGAAGAGACAACCAGTCATGGCAGAACTGTTTCTTTGTTGGTGATTCTTTATATGTTAAACATCTGATAAATTCATTTCCGGCCTTATAAATGTGACATCTATACCTCATTATCAGAAGTGTCCTGGTGGCCCGCACGGTGACTGGTATCATTTGGATTGGCCTGTGATTCCTGGATACGCTGGACAGGTCGACGCCTCAACCCACAGAAGAGGAGGCTAGGCGGGCAGCCGAGTGCAGAGCATAAGACTATTACTGTTATTAAACCCCTACGGCTGTTTATCATTCAACTGTTGTACACGAAAAGTTAAGTACAGTTTACATTCAAAGTTTAAGACTGGTCTGTTTCCTCTGTCCGCTACCCCAGAGTCTGCTTCCTGTCAGAAGTGACATCATTCGAATTCCTCATGGGGAATTAGAAAGACATCACTTCCAGCTTTAAAGCTGATTTTTTATTAGAAGTCCAGGTTCTCTAAGATCCTCTGAACAGGCGGACGTCAGACTTTCCTAAAAGATGGACCTGGCCGATGTTCAGCCATCACTAATAAATTGTAAATCAAAGAAATAATGAATTAAATTATATTATCCTGAATGTATTTTAATTATGTTTATCAATAAAAGATATATATTTATATAATAAGATGAAGTAAAATGTACTATTATTTCTCTTTTAATGGTTGTAATAAAAATCCCTGGTTGGAGGGCTCCACTCTTTTCTTTTGTAATTGGACCATATTTATACAGTTTAAATTGTTTTGGTTCCCTTTGGACCATCCCCTTCCTCTGCTTACTTAAACATGTAAAGAAAAGGAAAATCGTTAATTGGGGGATCAACACAATATTACAAGGGTGAAAAAAAATAAACCTGGATAGCATAGTACAAACAGCATTAGGTGGATAGCATAGCAAAAACAGCATTGTCTGTGCCTAGTATGAAGGCAGGCTTAATACGTTCATTATATGCATGTTGTGTATCACTGTTCTAAGAAGTCAGAGAACACAGAATAAATTATATATATTTATTTGCAGAAAATTATGATAGGCCTAGTAAACAGGATTACATATGTTACATTATGCTTTAGACTTAACAACAAGAAGTACCCTTCTGATTATATTTACATTTATTTGTAGCCGTGTTCAGAGAGTGATCTGTTGGGCTTTGACGCCATTATGGGCGGCAGTAATCTCATACCACCTTTCAGCCGATCCACTGGCGGAGAGGTTAAGGTAGTGGAATAGATGGGCTGAGTCGACATCCGCGTCAAGATATGAGATTAAAAGTGTTGAGATACAATATTCGATTTTGGAATATATAACTTGAGTATCAAATTTTGTGAATATTCACGAAAATGTCAGCGGATATCTGACACCATTGCAATTTTTTGTGAATCCTTTCATTGCCAAGGATCGCGATTTTATAATCGTGATTTACGGAAATGACGAATATTCTCCCAGAGGAATATCCGAGCTCCATTGACTTGCATGCCTAGCCTTATGTCAAGGCAAACTGAACACCAACGGATGTGTAAACACACCCATTAAAACAACCATTGACTTGGTTTTAACACATAGTGGAGTTAAAGCCTTATAGAACAACATATCATAAGGTCATGATTGAATATTTAGTGTTTGGAGTGGATGATTGTAAAATAGCGCATTCGTTAAGGAACCGCCATTTATCAAAAGAACAGAAAATCGTTGCTTAAACAAGAGATTTGTTTATTATCTTAAAAAGTTACAAAGATGCTAAGTACAACATATATGAATTCTTACCCTAGCTTACTCTAACAGCGTGTCACATCATGGTGGTGGTTCTTCCTTCTGTCCAAGACACACGTGCTCATCAGTTTATATAACCTCTCCTATTACATATAAGGTATCCTGTACAAGAATAGCTACTTCACACCCACATCTCACTGAGCATGCTCAGCTATACATCCAAGCACCAGGTAAGGCCTATCTGATTGACACCCAACAGATGGTCTGCTGCATAAGCTTTTTCCAATGTAAAATTTAGCTATAGATTAAAGATCATAATACATACATTTCTATACCATGTGATATCTTATAAAACACATAAAATAATAGATTTTTGAGTAATTTATTACAATGATGAATAGTGATGGCTGAACTTCGCCCAGGTCCGTCCGCAAATGGGCTGCCAACGGCCTGTACGCGGGCAGATTCAAATTCCTTCGAGTTTTAATCTGAAGAACCGTAAGTGATGTCAGTGACGTTTCGTCCGGTTTTCGAGCCGGCTTTTCACTAGAAGACCAGCTTCATACCCAGTCTTCTAGAGAAAAGATTCTTCCTCTGCCGGGATCTCGCTGCTCCTGATCCTGCCAGAGGAAGAATAGCGACCTCCTTCTTGCCGGTGAATGGGGTCGAACACCCGTACTGCTCATCAGCTAGAAGTAGTGCCGAACTGTTCACCTTGCGGGCAGTTCGACCATCAATAATGATGAATGGCACTTTTGGTGGGAGCACTAAACCTCTGATCTTCCCAACAGCTGAGGCTGTCCTATGGGGGAGGACCAGTTACAACTATTGAGTATTTAGTGAGTCATTCTCTACTGCTATAAGCCTGAGGAAAGCTAACCATTGTTTTTTCAAAGTAAAGTTCCATATTATCTTAGTGTTCTAGTCTCTATAATGTCCTTGCCTGCCTTCTGACTGTGTACTGCCTATAATCATGAAGTTTACATTTACATTGTATCAGAATACAGATCCCATAGTATTCCAATACCAAAACTCCATATCCTTTAGCACCCGGTTGGGGCTTCATGATAGTTTAAGAGGCTTGTTTTTCCCAGCAGTTTGTTTTTAGAACAAAATTCCTGCTGGTCTATGCATACTAAGTCTATCATTTTTACTGCTTATGCCATGTCCTGCAATGTGGGTAGATTCAACAATGAAGACACAAAACAACAAGTATATAGGCTGGGCTAGCTCAATTCACTTAGATTTTACTAAATGCATGCCTAAAGTAAAAATAAACAATATTTTTTACTTACCTATGAGCTGTCACAACGGTGAAGAAATGCTCAAATATCATAGCTATGCTGTCATCTGTGGCAATCACCATATTTAATCCTTTGTAGATGCCTGTCTTCCTGGGGTTAATGAACTGCAGTTATGCATATGGTCACTAGATAACGCTAGAGACTTGTTTTCAGTGGTGAAAATCATAATGACATGATGACATAACTAAATTGTACTTCTTGAAATTATGCATGGGATGCTTTTACAGCTGCTTCATTATTTTTATTTTTTTAACAGGGAGGGAAGTGACCAGGAACATTCAGGATTATCTCATTACAGGTAAGGATTTTCTTGGTTTTGACAGATCATGTACATAATGGAGGGTTTGCCAGTGAAGGGCATAGAGTACATTAGGTGATTTTTATGTGATTTTTATGAATCTGCCCACCAATTTAAAATGAGGAATTCTATTAAGCAGGTGTCCCCTGTTGCTCTCTTTAAGTGTTTGACTGACTTACTTTGTTATTCAGTTTTTTCTGTTTTTGTTTTTTTTTTCTGTTCTTATTGTTTTTATTGGATTGTGGTCTCATGTCTGATTGTTCGTTTATAGAGTTAACTGTATTTTACCATAGTTTCTTTTTTTCCTCTTTTGCCAAGTAGTGATGGCCGAACATCGGCCATGTCCGTCCACCCGTTCGCGGACAGATTCAAATTCCCCGCCTCTAGGCGGGGAATTTGAATCGGAAAACCCGGATGTGACGTCAGTGACGTCACATCCGGCGACTGAAACGCATCCTGGAACGCATAGTTCCTGGTGTGCTAACCGGATGTGACGTCACATCCGGGTTTGCGAGCCGGTTTTTCACTGAAGACCGGGTTCTCTACCCGGTCTTCAGTGAAAAGATTCTTCCTGCGGCGGGATCTCGCTGCTTATGATCCCACCGGAGGAAGAATAGAGGGCTCCTTCTCGCCGGCGGACAGGGCGGGTCGAACACCCGTACTGTCCGCCGGCGAGAAGGAGGGCGAACATGCTTGTTCGCGGCCGAACTGTCCGCCTTGTGGGCAGTTCGGCCATCACTACTGCCAAGCAATGAAGCATGATATCATCTCACAGATTATCAGGATGTATATGTATTGGGTACTGTATTGCTTGAAAAGTTTGTTTTTGGTTAAAATTGTTAAACACTTTTATAAAATATTGTAAAAAAATTATAAATTCACAATCTATTCTTTGTAACACCTCTCTATAAAATTAGTGCCCTTCACAATTATTTACAAAAAAGTTAGATTGGGGTGTATTGTTGGCTAGAGATGGTTGAATTTTCTGACTTGCTTACTTTGTGAGCTGATTGCAAAGCCCCTGAGCATGGTATCATCACCAGAATTGCTGAGAGATGTAGAGAAGGGTTGTGGGAACATTTGAAAAAAAAATGTTTTGTGCTCTAGCACATGGAGTTTATGCATAAATTAAGTTCAAAATTTCCGGGGAAAAAATCCAATTTTACAAAATTTTTACATGATTTACTTAATTTGTGCAAAAACTATTTGTGTTAGAGACATACTTTTTTGTAGTATACCCCCAACCCTTCTCTACATCTCCAGCAAGTTTGGTGATAATACCTTGTTTAGGGGCTTTGCAATTAACTTGAAATCGTCGACCATCTCTATTGTTGGCCAAACCCCACAATCTCTTCAAGCCAAAGCCATGTCATGTGACCACCCTTTTCCTAATTTTGAAGCTATCTCTGCTACTTTGAGCATATGGGGAGCCATGGGGTTTCCTTTTTAACAAACAATGAAGTATCTTTTTAAATAAAGTATTTCTTTTTGTCTTAAATTACCCAGTGGGCCAGGTTTTGCGTGTGGATGTGGATATTTTTAAACATATTATATAGAAAATATTTGGTTAAATGTAGGACACCCATTTTACTACCGGTATTGAGGTACACTTTTTTATCACATTTACCACTTTTATGAAAAACGTCTGAGGAGATTGTTCCTCAGCCTTGAGCAGTTGAATTGATTGCAACACAACAATGCCTTGGGCCAAATGTGCTCTAAATATGGATTTATTGTTGAATGGTGGCATTCGGTATTGTCAGAATGAATCTAGATATAATATCAAACACTGAATGTCCTTTTTATTTTGAACCACTTCATACAGAATCTTCTTTGCCCATGGACTATATCAATTCTAATCAACTTTTTACAAAGCCCCTCTGCTTGGCCAAATAATTGTCTGCAGTTCATTTAGTGGTATTTCATATTACATGTTTAGAAATAACACACATCATCCAGAAAAATATATTGGATTGTCCGAGGGGAACTAATTTTCTACAAGCTTGATTTGTACATTGTATTCCCTGCAGACGCAGATGAGGAAAATATTGATAACTTTTTTACAACAAAGAGACAAGTTCAATCATGCATAGATTTTCTTTACTTTTTTTTTCTATAGTTCTTTATTTTTCTGAAATGTTATCATAGCTAAGCTCTCCAATTGACTGGAGGCGTACATAACGTAGACTGACACATTGACATAAAACTGACAGTTCTGCTTCCCACTCACTTTCTCTTTTTGCGGCTTGCTTTCCTCCATTGGCTTTTGTCTTGTGTTTGCGCATTTATTGACTGAATACTAACAAAGCCTTTGACTCACTAAAAAAAGAAAGCAAAAACGCTTAGTTTTGATAACCAATGTGTTTCCGCAGTGACATGTACCCTATTAAGAGCTTAGCTTGAAATTGCTTTTAAAACTCTATGCAATTAATATACAAAAAGGAAGAAAAGCCAGAGTAAATTTTCTATTAAAAATAATGATAAAAAAGCCAATTCAGACAAAGACTGGGATTCTATGGTAACACCTATCCAGGGGGAATTGTGCCGTTTGACATGCTGGTATTGTTCAATTCCCTTGGCATGTGGGCAAGGTTTTATGAACCTTTTTATACTTCGCAGTAGCTGCTTTGATTTTGAAAGTTCATAGAATTAATATTACCAGTTGGATTTGGGTATTACCTGACATGTAGATGAACTGGTATGTTAAAAAATAGAGAGAATGTTTAATATGTATATTAGTAATCACAATGCGTAATAATAAAAAGGGGCTTTTGGGCTTATACCGAACTGTATTAAATTGGCTTATATTGTACTGTTATAGAAGCCAATGTCATACAGCTGGGTTTAAGAAAAATAGCTACAAAATAGTACAGTACATAAGCTAGAAATTATATTCATCCAAAGGTTTTGTCTTATGCTTCATGTGCACAAGCAATGGAAGAAAAATAAGCAGGGCCTGCACAAAGTAAATTTTTTTTATAATGCAGTCAAAACATCTTTTGTACAGATTACTAGTGTTTTTGGAATAAGCACAGAGGTAAGGTGAGACGTGCACCAGGTACTTAAGTAAGCATTGGAATTTGCCTAAGCCATAGGTTTCACCTGCAGCCATGTTTAAAAGCATTACTGGTGCAGACAAACACAGTAAGTACCCACACTACTGTGCATGCCAAAGGGTTAAACCTGGGCATGTTATTGTTTACATACTATGGGTTCCAGCCAGGGCTGACTTTCTCACAACCCTGGCTAGTACCTGAAGTACAAGAGCTTACTTCAAGGGACCTCAGTGCGGAAAAGATTACAGCATGGGACATGGATAGCGATGGCTGAACTGCCTGCAAGGCAGACAGTTCGGCCGCGAACATGCATGTTCGCCTTTCTTCTCACTGGCCTAGAGGCGGGGAATTTGAATCTGCCCCTGAACTTTTTTAAAAGTCCGATCCGCCCGCTCGCGGACGGACATGGCCGAAGTTCGGCCATCACTAGACATGGATATAACTGTGCGGGTAAGTTTGTGGAATGGCAGAAAACTGAGGTAAAGGTGTGGGGAAGAGGCCCCCAGAGGGGTCTAGAGGGGTCTCCCACTTGTTAAGGTATGGCATCTCACATTTGTTGGCCCCCTTCCTTACCAGGGTTGTAAGAACCTATGCCAAAAAGGGGTCTGGTCAAATAAAAAAAAACCTGCAAATGAATGGGAAGTTTGGAATGCTATGCAAGGTATGAAGAAATATGTGCAGCATAATCCCGATTAATGTCCATTGCCTTGTTAAAGTGCAGGTATACTCCAAAAAGCAAAATAATAGTATCAGAAATGTAGGGTTCTGCACTGCAATTTAGAGAGGAGGAGCTGTGAAGGATTTAATTTTAATAAATCAAAATGAAAGCCAAAATTGTTTGTTGTAAAAAAATGTTGACTTGGCTCAACATATATGATGGGGTACAGCCTCCCCTTCCACAGTAGTGAAACAAATTGAGTACAAACATGAGATGGAAGAACTTAAGGAAGGATAAAAAAAAGAGACAATTAGCAGGGGGAAAAGAACCGTTAGAGGAGCTGTCAAGAGACTATATTCGGTAAGTCAGAAAGAGTCTTTGGTGGTGACTCAAACGTTGTAATAGTTGTCACTTACTCTATGGGTTGCTGGTCGTCAGATGACCCTGGTTAATGGTCAGCTGTGAATTCAAGGTCGCTCTCTAAGGTGCCTGTGGAGGATGCCTGGTCCAAGATATTCGGAATGGTTATCTTGATGGGTGAAGTGGTGTCCACTTAAAAAAATAGGCCGAGAAGAGACGCCTCTCCCCAGCCTATTGTGCCCAAGTGGACACCACTTCAGCCATCAAAATAGCTCACTATGCAATGTGCCAGACAAAGTCTAATTTATACTTTATTTCCCCAAACAAATAATGACAAGGCTATAGACCTGAATGAATGGTGAACCACATACTACATTCATGTCTATGGCCTTGGGCTTATTTTTGACCTAGTACATTTGTGGGGGGAGAAATTAAGTGTAAATTGTTTGAGTAGATCATTTTCAAGAATTTCAGAAGAATCTATCTCACAATTTAATTTTAATTATAATTATTTTTTTTTCTAAAGTTAAAATTATTTTTACAGTATTGCAAATAATGCTTTGTATAGTTACAAAGTCTATAGCATTAGATTGAGTGAATTCAATGAATGGCAAAGTTCTTTTGCAATATAATTTCTGAATGTACTCTGATCACACAGTCAGTGGTAAAATATCTTGGTCGCTTTTAACATTTTGTGATCTTACATTTTCACACCATGTTTTTCTGCTTCTTGGATGCCACTGACAGATTAATGCAAATATATCATATCCATAAATCTCTTACACTGTCATCAGCAAGGTATGAAAGTAATTTTAAGGCCCAGCTCTATTCTCCACAACAGCAGTCTCATCAATATAGAAGTTGGACTTTGCATGCGGCTGCTCCCAGCCATTGTCACTGATGTGCAGTATATTACTATGTGCCCCACACACATTTCCCAGGGACACGCCGGGTGATTTTATTATGACATTGGTTTTACAGAATGATTTATGACTGTGGACTCTAATATTATCATCAGCTTAGCTTCAGATTCTCTACCAGGACAGTATCTTCTCATGCCACCTCCATATTTTTCCCAGAGTAACTGTATAAATTCAATAAATAGTAAAGGATAGTGAGGTACATATTTTGACTGCAGATTTATAAAAAAATATATATCATTATTAATAAAAATATGACACCTGTTACTAGTAAAAGTAGATGCATCTGTCTCTGTTAGGCTAGGAGACCTATTAATAAAAAAAAGTGTAGACAAATGCGCTTCACTTTTTGTTTCACATTTAGAAACGTATGTTTTTTTTGAGGTTTTGTGCCCTGTAGAGATTTGAAAAATCACATTTGTAAGTAAAGAGTTTTCAGTAAAAATTCAACTTAAAAATAATCATTCTAAAATGTTATGACTGAACAAAATATAAAAAGAATATAACTCCCCACCCTATGGAATGAGTATAGAGGTCTCCCTGGCCTTTTACCCATTCCATGCCTATTCATTTAAAAAATTAATGAAGTTATAAAAAACTGCTATTAAAATAAAAGAGTAAATAGATGGATGAAATAAAATAAAGAATTATTACAAACAATGTCCCCCACTGTAAGCGATTCTGTGCTGATGACCCTAAGCCCATGCGGGGGAAACGACGCCCCCTCCATCAACATGGAGGTCTATGACGCCCCCCAACCCCTTCGTTGTCACTGATGACGCCGAAGACACGGGGCCGGAAAAGCTCTGTGAGTCTGCAGCTATGCAGAAATGCTACAGGCTCATGGAGAGCTGGCAATTGCACCGATCCCGGCACGGGCGCAGTTTGATCCAAGATCAAACTGCGTCGTACTGGCTTTGGGTGTAATGCCCAGGAGGTTAAAGTCTGCACTAGAAGTACAGGTCCCAAGCTAGAGCTGAACAAAAGCTTGGCTGGTTTTGTACTTAATTAAAAAATTTGGCAGTTGTAGATTTTGGAATTCTAGGTAAACAGAATTAAATGATAGATACTCCAGTTGAGTTTTATTAAAGGCAGCTCTTGGCAATATTCACTCTAGACTTTAGTTCTCTATATTATTCAGTGGAAAGTTAATAGTTAACTATAATCTATGTAAACTACAAACTGTCTTACAGGTTGTCATAATGTTAGATATGTCATTCTCACTAAGGCGGCAAATTAAGTTCATGGTCCTTCCATAGGAAACAGGCAGCAAGGTCTATAAGGTGGATTAGATGACTAAATGAGATCATTCCAAGCAGATGTATCCTGTTCTTGTGTCCAACCATAAATTCATTATGATGAGAAGTACTCAGCACAAAATATAAATCACATGTATTTATTTCCAGTCCACTAAATAATAATCTTCCCTCTTAAAGTGGACCGAGTTTTAGTCATGAAATTTATTCAGCAACTCTGGTTTGAATAGATGTACCATGTCATGGACTTAGATATTATAGAAACTGTATAGAACAGCCAGAAACTTACAAATCTCTTCCTGCACAAGATTCCATGAAAACATACAGCTGCTGCTTAGATATAATTCTATACTCCAGAGCAAGTGCCAGTGCAGAGTGTCAAATCTGGGTTCCAAATACCACAATCTGGTAATTATAATGTCCCCCTCCCTCCTATTTTCCCACCCAGCTTGTGATGATGATGTGGGGGTTGGAAGTTAGGAGGTAGAGTAACGCCCACACACCCACTCCCCACCTCACTCTGATGCTTTCAGGAAATGTGGCAACCCCTGTGAAATGGTCATTCAACCCCCGAGGGGGTCCCGACCCACAGGTTGAGAACCACTGCTTTTGAGGGATGTTATTTCCTACAGACTAGGCAACATCTGCTATGTCAAATGTGGCTTTCATGAGCATGCTTTGGAAATGTTACATGGTGGTTTTTAAGTTAAACTTTGTGGATAGGCAATGGTTAATGGAGGGTCTGTAACAGGCAGGTGTCAGGTAGTTAACTAGGAACTCAAAGAACCAATTTAGTGCAACTTATTAGTCGTACAGCAAAACAACTTGTAACAAAAGTAGTAGCAAAAAAGGCACAGTCTGTAAGAGTTCATACTACACTGCAGCGCAGCCGTGGCAAGCCAAAATGCTGGAACAGTCCTGAGCCCAAACCTCGACTACAAGAGCAACATGTGTTTGCTAATACATGTTATCCTTTTGCAAATGAAAGCAGTAGACAGCTGGGCAGACTCATTACATTGGACTGTCAAATCTAGGTTTAATGAACATTTTTCCTAATTTTACTAGCAAAAAGTGTCAGGTTAATAGCAATTGGTAATTGGCTGATGACAAGATGACATTGGTCATTTTAAGAATCATTGTCAATATGGCAGCTCCATGAAACCATGGAGACCACACATTCTCCAGATCTGTCCATCAATGAAGTGACACTGCACTCCTAAAACAATGTAGCGTAGGTATTTAGAACTTGGCAAACATGAGATCAAGTATATTCAATATTAGATTTAATAGACAAACTGACCAAATAAATTTACAACACAGTGTACCGGGACATTTTTATTTTCTTGGCAGCTTTGGTTTATGTTTGTAATTTTTCAAGTTCAACTTGGAATCTGACATGAGAAGCGACCTGTGATAAAACTCTTCAAACTTCTGACAGCATCTGTTCATTCTCGGACTCTTGGAGTACATAACAGTTCTATGGCAGTGATGATCCACATCAATAAAATGTAGACCCCTGCTTCTTATTATTTCAAGGTATAATCTCTGCTGCCAGGACATCTTTGGAAACATTTAACAATTCTGGGAGACAGAAATAAAACAAAAACACGTTCATAAGATTGCAAAGGGTGGATGAGAGCATGATGTTTTTGAAGATATACGGCATCTTCATCCTTGTTATACTATATAGTAAGTTTACAACAAGTGTGCTTATTTGGTTGCACTTCGGTAAAAGACACACTAAAGCTAGGCACACACGGGTAGATGTGTAAGATTTGAGTACAATCAATCAATGTGCGCGCTCACTGTGATTGATTGTACTCTAATCTGTTTACAAACCTACCCGTGTATGCTTTCCTTACACGTTGTTGGAAAATCCTGTTCAATCTCCATTACTTTGCATGGAGACATGAATATTCATGCAAAGTATTGGACGTGTTGCCTTCTGACTCCGCTGTCAGTGTGAAGGGGGCAGAGCCAGCACTCCTCACTTGGAAGCTGCTGCTGTGTGAGAGGCAGGCGGGCTGGATTTCTCCCCAGCTTGTAGCGTGTTGTGATTCACACGTGATGCAAGCTGGGGAGAATGGGTCTCCCTTAAACGGGAGTCGATGTGCCCATATGGTGCACATTGATTTCCGATCAATTGATCCCCGATCAATCACAGCATGGTGACGTCACCACGCTGTGATTGATCAGGGTCAATTTCACGGGAATCTACCCGTGTGTGCCTAGCTTAAGTCTGTGAAGGTTCTCATTTATCCAGGTCATTGTATATCTGTAGTATTTAGTTCGAATCAACTGTACATGCTGTGTTTATTTCTTGAAGAAGTTTCGCTACTCATTCGCCTGGCTTTCTCAATTCAGAGTGACTCTGTATACGATCTTACTGGAAATATATACTCTGGGGAATAGCTCCAATCCATAATTTCTGTTAACCAGCATGGGGTCTGAGCCTCATGGTGGTAAGGTGTTACTACTACTATTAGCATGATATGAGCTGTGAGGAGTTAATAACCCGCCCAGTTGTGAGAGGTGTTAAAATGGCATTGTATATGACAGACAATAGATGTCGCACCCCCACCCCTGTTCAAGCTTGGCTTTTCCATTTTCACATACATGGCCTCCTTCACGTCTCTCCTAAACCAGTCCTCCTCCATATCCAGAGTGTGAACTTGTGAATCCTCAAATGTGTGTCATTTTTCTTTTAGATGTAGCTACACTGCTGAGTCCTGACCGGAGTAAGAAAAGAGCCAACTCCTCTCAGCAGTGGACTCAGCAGTTTATCTACACCTAAACAAAATGGGACACATGTGTGAGGATACAAATTTTACATTCATTGTGTTGACTTGAAAGGATGAATAAATTATATTCAATGGTGTAACTGAAAGGCAGGAGACAATAGCCTTGTGGTGACCTTAGGGTGTTAAATGAGAGGGAAATTCATGAGTTCCTCTTGACCTTGTGATACCATACCTTCCATGAAACAATGCCAAAAAATCTGATCATCTACAGGATGAGCTAACAAAGGGACAGAATCATGTTGAGAATATACTGTGAAAAAATGAAAACAAGCAAAGGGCTCTATTCTATATTTGTATGTATGTAACCTCTCACCTGTGTTCCAGAGCTCTTGCTGATGCCAAGTGAGATATTTTAAGCCATTTAACAATCATTGAAATTGTAATTACAAAACACAGATGGCTACAGTGGATGATTCATTGTACTATTATGTGCTAATGAGGTCATCTGACCTATAATTCTATAAGTGACAAGAATTGCACAGGGGTTGACGTCCATATTGATTGACTACAAAGCTTACGAATTGCAGGCACCTCGGTACGCCATTATATATTCATGAAATGTTGCTTTCTGAACACGGTCTTGGTGCATTGCTAAATAGTTGTTTGATTGTTAAGCACAGTCATACATTTGTGATGATACATAAATCTGAAGTTTATATTTTAGAGGTTTTAAACAAAGACATGAATAAAACATTTCATAGAACTGTAATAATAAGGAGTATTTTATAAACAAACAATTGGAAGAAAAAACTAGGAGTAGTAGGGGTTAAACCCTATTTTCCTTTCTGGTACTCACATATGAGTGTAAGGCAGTGTTAGAACTTAGTAACTGGCCTCCCCAAAGTAACTGTTGCCCTAGAGAGCAGCAAGGTGTAACTTGCTGATAAAAACTAGCAGCAAATAACAAAATACTGTGGATATAAAATGTCAGGTTCCTGTGCTGTACACAAGTGAGACAAAGATAAATGATTTCAGAACATTTTTCACCTTTAATGTGACCTATGAACTGTACCACTCACATGATTCTAGCATCTTTAATGGAGCATCATGCCATGCTAAAAGTGATTTTTGACTGGAGGAAACCATGCACCTCACAAATACAGAAAAATTCACGATTCAAAGTTCATCTGCCATAAATAGCATTGCTGTATTTTTTGTGGCGCAGCACTGCCTTACATCTTTTGGTAAACTGCTCAACAGTTCCTAATCTCAAAATTTAAAGTTGGTGTATACTAAAAATCGTGAAGAAAAAAGTCAATAAAATAAATATATAAAAAGAAGGTTTGGGCACTTTCACACTAGCCCTGCTGTTCGCCCATTTTTTCAAGAAGTACTATAGGTTTTCGCACGTAACGGACACGGTAGCGTTACTACTAGCGCATCTGTTACTGCCCAGAAATCTCACTGCAGCTGCTGCAGTGTGAAATGAAAGGCCCATATACACCTTACCATACAATTTCTGTACAATTAACTTTTCTTCTTCCCAAATCATGTAATATGAGGATCTTCCCATACCTTCCAATCACTATGTATTCTATCAGAGAGGACCCAGCACTAGATAATTGTTGGTGAGATCTAAAGGAAATTGTATGGAGTGATCAAAAGGTGTATGGGGGGCTTAAGATCTGTCTCTAAGCTGCTACTAATGTAGAGCGCCACAATCCTAAAAAATATAAATATATATTATATATAACCTGCTGTTCCTTAGAGAGATCATCAACATATCAGATATTCCATATTCATCTACCAGGCTTGCGTGGGTCAATCCAGTGCAGTAGCATGACTAGCAGTGATGGCCAAACTTCGGACTGGAAAAGTCCAACATCCGCCTGTTGGCAGGAAGATTCAAATTCCCCGCCTGTTCGCACATTTCCAGATTTCGAAATCCGGACATTAAGTCACTGACGTCACTTCTGGTTTAAGTGGGTTCTCTTTTACTAGAGACCAGGTTCTCTACCTGGTGTCTGGTGAAAAACATTCTTCCACTGGCCGGATCTTTCTGCCCCTGATCCGGAAGAATAGTAACCTTCTTTCGGACGGTGAGTTTTGCGTACTAATGACTAGTGTTGGCGGAACATTGGCCTTGTCCATTCACAAGTCTGATGTCCGTCTGTTCATGAGGAACTTCAAGTTTCCCGCCTGTTCGCGGAGAATTTTAATCGGGTAAAACCGGAAGTAATGTTGGTGACGCCACTTCCGGTAGATGGAATGCACAGTTCTGTATTCCATGTATCGGAAGTTATGTCAGATTTTTTAACCTGATTCTTCGTCTGGCCAAATCTTCTCGCGCTTGATCCAGTTGGTGGAAGAACACTGAAATTTTTCTCATTGGCGAAAGGATGCGGGTTGAACACCTGACTATCATAGTTTTCAATATACTTTTTCCGATGTCACTGCTTTCATAGTTGTTGGCTGTTCTGCCCTGCCACGGAACTGAATCATCAGAGAGAGGGAGAGAGGAGAGGCTGCAAGGGAAGTACATTTTAATGGTTTTTATTGCCACATCCTGTTCTGTTATCAACATTGCCTAGTTCTAGTGCCGAAAAAGTACAAATGCAATTGATCAGCCACTTCAACAATTTAAAATCATTATTATATTGCCAAATATAGAGAACTGAGATGCCTCCTTTAATAAGCACTTATGTGCGTACAAGTCTGGATGGTAGAGACAATACCTGTACATATATATTCCATACCCTTGTCTCTAGAGAACATTAGGAGTCCGTAGGACGGAAAGTGGTAGTTTTCTTTCATGATGTTTGTTTGCACTGTTGTCACAGCTCATATAGTCAGTGGATGAGGCATGAATATGTTTTATGTTCCCTGCTGTCTTACAGATTACTTTATACTTGGCAATCAAATAAGGCAGGACTATTATGAGAACAATCCAACGCTACTAATGCAAAGGGAAGCTCTGGACTATCTAGTTAAAGACTTTTATTGACCATATGGAATTTCCAGCTAACAAGTAGGGTCTAGATAGATAATGATTAAGAAAACAGTAAATGGATAAAATACAAAATACAAACATTCAGTAAATAAAATACTGTCAAAGTTTAGCAAGTGCTTTATGTATCCTAGATTATCTTTAAGAGCATGCCAGAGAATTAAGCTAGCCACACCCCGCTCGATGAAGTAACAGATTAAAGGAACATCGGGCACCGTGAGTGCTCACGGCTCCCGATTAGTGATGGCGCGAACCTGGAATTTGATGTTCGCGAACGGCGAACGCGAACGGCGAACGCGAACCTCCGCGAAAGTTCGCGAACCCGGCGAACCCTATAGACTTCAATGGGCAGGCGAACATTAAAAAACAAAGGGACCCTTTCTGGCCACAATAGTGTTGAAAAAGTTATTTCAAGGGGTCTAACACCTGGACAATGACATGACAGAGGGGAATCCATGGCAAAATTACCAAGAATTTTTTTGTTCACGCAATAAATCCGCAGGAAGGATTTCTACAATGATAGTCAATGGGATTTAGAGGGGACTGGCAGAGCCTAACAACAGGTTGGTAAATGCCATGTGAAATTCCACCTGAACACAACCTGTGACGATCTGCTTCCACGTTGCTACAGACTATAAAAGGTGAATTTTAATTTATGGAGGACACTGAGTGGAAAATAAGGCACAGTGTGGAGACACTGGTGGAGAGGGACAATGGAGGACACTGGGTATGGTCAGTGTGGAGAGACACTGGGGGAGAGAGTGTCAATGTGGAGACCCTGGGAAAGAGGTACAGTATGGCGGACCTGGGTGATGGTCATGTGGAGGACACAAAACTGGTGAATGGACAGTTGGAGACACTGGTGGTTAGGTCCGTCGTGGAGACAACAAAAAACATAAAAAGGGGGAGATGGATCAGTATGGAGAACTGGTGGGATGTCAGTGGAGGACAAACTGGGGTGAGGATGGATATCCCCTGGATGGATGATGGGATATTCATGAAGACTGTAAGATGATTCACAGACACTGCCCCTCTAATGTTCACCATATAAGCAAGCAAGCACAGCACTCTCTAATCTAAAATCTCAACACCTCCTTCTTCAGCAGAATGTGTAATGCGTCCTGTACAATTGATATTATAGGTGGGTTAGGGTCTGTGCGGTGAAGCGGGTGCTCACTGGAAACCTGTATGTCTGCTGACGAAATGACCACCGGGTCAAAGTTTCTTGCAATTTAAAAGATAGGGGCGAACCGAACTTCACATAAAATGTTCGCAGAACAGGCGAGAAACACGCGACAACATGCATGATTCCCTCAACTCTTTCTCACAAGCGAAACAGTTCGGGCAATCACAATACTCCACGATGTTCCTTAATCTTTTCTAAAAAATTCTTCCTCTAAACCATACACTGTTCCTTCAAGCAGATCATGATCCGCAACAAAAAACTCGACCAAAAACGGTTTTACATATGGATAACCTGGATCGAAATCCATTGCTGAATCGTTAACAGTGCTAGTCCAACCCATTCAATGTAATGACAGGCTAATCTAGACTGCACACACACGGGAAGACCAACACCCACAGCTGTAGGTGTGGCGTGAAGGGGGCGTGACCAACACAGACCCACTCTGCCAGAAGAAGGGGGGAGCGGAACTGCAGACAGACTGCTTTCAAAAAACCAACAGCAATGAAGAAAAAGCATGTCTAGAAAACTAAACATCAGAAACAGCTGTGAAGAACCACGGGGACCGGGTCTCCATACTCACAGTTAATTGAAAATATGCCATTGGTGCACATTGTTTACTGATCCAATTGACGGAAAAATCACAAAGCGCGTGACGTCACCATTCATGAATTGATCGCCGGTCGATTGCACGGGAATCTACCTGTGTGTGGCAGCTTACTGATCAGAACCTTTCTCTGTGTATAAAAAAATTATAACTTCCCTGTTCCAATTGAAGATATTGTTTCTGATCCCTGTCCTGGAGACGCAACGAAATTCAAAGAAACCTTAATGGTGCACTTTGTCACCAGAACAGGTCCGCCAATGACAATAGTTTCCCCACCTTTAATTCATGACCCAACCAAAATATTGTACCACGCACTAACCAGAACTTTTGAAGAGTTTCAAACAGAATCTTCTTCTTTTTTTGTGCCCCCCCCCAATCTTCCCCACATTTAACAGTTCCGCACAACATGCTGACTGCTAGTACAATAAATGTTCACAAAGACAAATGAATCAGCTTTAAAGAGAGAATGCATCAAATATGAATCTGATGTAGCAGTGGCTAAATGTTATTAATGTGACTCCATGAGAAATGCCTTCTGTTCTGGACACTGGTGGCACAGAGGACGGCTCTATGGGGACAACTGAGAGAAGTGATGAGGGACAGGACGGAAGAGAGACCCCAGGAGTCCCCAGCACGAGGAGAGAGGAGACGAGTGGGACTGCAGACACTCTGGGGTCAGCTGCAGAGCCGGACCAGCAAAGAGATCGTGAGCCTAGAGGAGGCTATCCCACTGTCTGAGCTGCAGCCGCCAGGATATTGCGAGATCCTCGTTTTGAACGTACCACTGTTAATCCGGTGACGGCCGAGCACGTGAGGACGCCACTTAGATCCCCCTGGAACACTAAGTACTTGGTTCTTACCCCCTCCAAAGCCATTGTGGATTACAAATAGAGCCAAATTCGCCTTCTTCCCGTTCTTCTCCTAATGGCCCCAACGCATGCTACAGAACTCTCTAGTTTAAAGTACAGCTGGGGCCAGCTGAAGGGGGGAAGTGTTGTGGGTATTTTGCAGTTAATATTCACCACTCCTGTCATAGTGGGTCATTTTTTTTGCATAGTCAAAGAGAAACCTGCCAAAAGCAGAAATAAGGAGGGTTAAGTTTGTATAGCTCCCTATATATAGATACATATAGACATAGCAACTGCACTGTTTATTTGTTGCCGCCCCATTTATTTTGATTGTGTCAATTGTGCCCTATCCCATACTCTTTTCTGAAGGATCCCACCAGGCGACCACTGTGTGCGCCCGTGTTTACCCAATAAACCCTTTATTGTTTAATCTAACCCTCTCTCTCTCCGGTGGTGTGGGTCTTGGGAATCCCAGGGGGAGTAAGTTCGCCAACACATGCCAAGGGAGAAGACCCTAACACACACACACAGAGCCGCAACCCACCGGTGTTTTAGGGCTACATTTGGGGAGTCGTCCGGGAAAAATCATAAATCTCCCTGTTTCAGTTGCCCAGAAGCCGATGACATCCCCCGACGCCCCGTCACGCCGAGCATGGACCCAGCCATGCCCAACAATGGTGCCAAAAAACCAATATGACCGCGCGCATAGTGCTGATTTCCAACACTTGGAGTATGTCTGAGGATAGCTGCGGCACGCTCTTAGCTACACGTGGGTGCCCGACCACTGCTTTTATTCTGGATCTTCGGTACAGACAACAGGGTATCTCCCACACGTAGCCCCTAGTGAGGGAGAAGGGATTCCCTACTACCTTCCAGCCCCGTTGTGACATTGACTCCGGATGTAGACTAGATTGCACTTGGGCCCATTGATGCCTTGGAGGAGGCAGTCCCTCACTGATCCGCCCCAATTGTTTCTCACACGTGCCGGATGTCAAGCCCCAGCGTCCCCCACTCTCTTTCTTCTCTGATATGGGGAAATAGTGGAGACCCTGTGAAAAGTCCTCCCGTCAGCTAACTATGGCTACCGGAAACTCGATTTTTCAGTGGACATTTGCCATGCCCAATGGCAGAAGGGTTTGAACCTGGGTGGATCAGGCCATCAAGCTTGGGAGAATGGGAGGTCGCCGATCCTGTCAAGCGCAGCGTATAGTGGAAGCCTAGGTCTCCTGCATCGATATAACCGAAATCTAAGAGAGATAAGCCTGGCTTACTGCTGTGAATAATTTGGCGCCTTGAGAGATATATGGGTGTTGAACCGGCACGAACTAAGTACCGGTTTGAGCATACCTACCAAGAGGATGGGGAACCTTATCCACATTCCGTTACCGGTTGGATCGATCTACACCAAGATTTTGAAAGAGGGTTACCCTGAAGCTGCCAGTGGCACCTCTGAGCAAGTCCTGCGGGATCACTGCATTGGATTCCTGTCACCCCGGCTTGAGGAACCAAGACCCGCTGGACTTGAAACCTCACAACTTAGAGAGCAATTCCGGAGAAGAGACTTTGTTGACAGCCAAGCGACAGCCCATCCTGCTCGTCCCCGGAATAACAAAATACAACAGCGGTCTATGCCACCCAAGCTGAACCCAGCCTCTCCTCGGGCGAGGGAAACCTGCCCACCTCTACACCACAGTGAGCGAACCCCCTCATCCGCACTCCTCTGCAGACGTGGCCCAAGTGGTGAACTCAATAGGGTCTGAAGCAGTCCATCATGGATATCCAAAGGCAGTGGTCTCACTGGCTTGGAGCGGGACACCGAACACACAGGCCCCTTGAACCCTTACCAAAAGGCGACAGTGTTTTCGATGCGGGAAACGGCCAATACAGCTCGTGCCGAGAGAGAGGATCCCCCCTGTCTATTGAAAGATATTGAGAATCCTACAAGAGGGTCCCCGGTTTCAGCCGCGGAAACTCCCAGACTCGTAAGGGAGCCAGCCGAACTCCATAAACCCAGTCTGCTCCAAAGTTTCCCCCAGCCCAAAGAGGGCCAACTCAGAAACAATCCACTGCCATATCAATGTCTGTTCTGATGTGCTGAGACACCTACACCCTCACCCCGTCAACTCAGCCGAGAGCCCAGTCAGTTGGGAAACGGAGAACTCACCTCCAGTCAGCGAGTCCACCGGCCCACATACCCTCCTGCGAAGATCCCCCCAGACTAATTGACCCTCCCCCATTTGCCCCCACAAGTAGAAGGTGTTTACACCCGTGCCCTCCTCGATTCCGGCGCTCAGTGACCCTTTGTATCGGGATTTCTATGAAAGCACCTGAACCTCTCCCTACCGAAATTGGCAATTTGGAGATCTGGGGAGTGGGAATCAGACTACCCTATGACGGTTACATCCAGATAAGCTGACAGTTGATCCATCTATTTCCGGGCAGTCTGGGACCTTCACGCACTTGCTATCGTGTGCCCTCGACCCCCGGGGTCGGAAAACCTCTCGTAATTGGACCATACCAGCCTAGTGAGAAGGATGTTAGCCCCCAGGATATCTTGCCCGACCTAGTGGCCGAAAAGGTCTCCCTACTGCGTCGTGTATCACAAAAATGAAACAGAAGAAAAAGCTCCAGCTGAGGTGTGGGGCGGTTATGGCTTCAGAGGAAGAGAAAGATCCTATACCCCGGGAGAATGGCGCCCTTAGACCGAATAACTCACTGGGGAACCTGGGCCCTACCTTTTGCTTGGACGTCCCAGGATTGCCTAAATCTGATTGAAATGTTCCCGAGGTGGTGCCCACTAAAGCGTTGTCGAGATCCGGGGTAAAGTCCCCTGTGCGTGGCAGAATGTTACCAGTTCCCCTGTGAGGCTTCGGGCCCAGATGTTGCTAGACAGTGAATTAGCTTCTCTCGTTTCAGATCTGGTTTGATGGAGGGGGCAACCGATGGGCTCCCCGCCAAGCGATTCTATCCAGACCCCGCCTATCTCCACAGAACAGAAGGAGACCTCAGTCCTTAATTGCTAAAAGACGAGCCTCTATTCTCAAGAAACAGTTTGATGTGGGATGTGCCAAAAGTGCCCACACCGTATTCGTCTCAAAGGACAGCCCTTTCAAAAAGATCACGCCGCGTGCCCTTTGGATCTAGAGGACTTGCGAGAACAGATTGCTGAATTAAAGAACTGGGGGTAATCCGTCGAGTCAAGGACCCCTATGCTTCCCCTATTCGTGGGTCGTCGGAAAAAAATGGATCTGTGAGGCTTGCATTGACACGCACTCTAAAACAAGAGACCATCCCTGACCAGTAATATCCACACCCAGGATTGAAGAAGCCCTTCAATGCCTGATGGGCAAAATGGTTCAGCGTGCTCGATCTTAGAAGTGGGTATCATCAAATTCAATGCACCCAAGATAGGAGAAGACTGCCTTCATCTGCCCGTTTTGGGTTCTACGAATTCAATCGGATGCCTCAAGGTCTACAGGACCCACGGCCACCTTCCAGAGATTAATGGAGAAGAAGACTCGCGACATCATCTGTAAATGCTTGTGTACCGGACACGTGATAGTGTTTGGAAAGACGTTGGAGGCACACCACACCGCCTGAGAAGGTCCTGACCGACTTCAAGAAGAAGGTTGAAGTTGTCTTTGAAAGTGTCAATTTGTATTCTCTGTTTCCTATCTGGGCCATATAGTTTCTGCAAAGGAGTACCCTGACCCTAAAAGCTGGAAAGCTGTGACTACCGGCGAGCCGAGAACTGTGCTGATCTTCGACAACGTTCCTGGTTTCGCTCTTATCAGACGATTTGTGGAGGGGTTTTCGAAGATAGCCAAACCACTGAATGAAATGCCGGATAGAGACGGAGAAGGGAGAAACTCCCCCTGACGTGTGAGGTGCCAAAGAAAGGGCCTCGCATCCAAAAAAACATTCAGGATGAGTACGACGCGGCTGAGAGGGCCTCCCCCAGCTTAAACGAAGTCTCACCCATCTCCAGTACTGCCTATGCAATCCTACTCAGCCCTATGAGTTGCATGTCCGATGCTTGTAGAGACGGAATTGGGCATCCTATACCAGAAGTCGAGGAAAGTTGAGACGGTCGCTAATGTGAGCAAATCTGTCCCCCTCCAGAGAGAATTACCCACTCACAAGCTGGAGTACCTCCGCTTTAATGGCAGTGTGATAACTAAGGGATTATTTTATGGCCACTTTCGAATGAAGACGGACAATAATCCCCTCACCTACATACCCTACACCACGCGAAGTGACGCAACTGGCCGATGGCTGGCGCCTTATCAGAAATTTAATTTTAGCCCAATACCGCCCGGGAGCAGCCAATAGTATGCCGATCCCCCTCTCGACCAGACCCCTAAACCGAGACTCTGATGGATGGTGCAGATAGATCCGGCGGAGTGCAAGCTATCAGAAGGATTGAGCGCAACTAAGGGCACACGGGGCCAGAGTGGCTGTATCATGGCTGCGGGTACCTAGCTGTCCTGTAACCGGTGCAACTGAGGAAAGAGAACCTGCCCTCCCTCAGCCGGAAGAGCTGAGCAGGATCAACAAGAGAACCCCTCTGTCGGTTGACCTAAGCGCTTGAGGCACACAAAAAAAACAAAAAAACCAACAAAATATACTATTGGACAGACCATAAGGCATGCAAAACTGTACACCGAGAATGCCTAAGTTATTGGATGAAGTGGACTGATTACAGAAGAACCCCTCAGCGACTCCCAAACAAGCTGCATTATCTCCCTGAGAAACATCGCCATACCGTTACTTCTGCCTGCATGACGAACCATGGACATTTGGGGAAATGACCCAAAACCCTAATTGTTCTGACCGTTCTACTGGCCATGCATCGAATGCAATTGAAAGCTACTGTCACTCTTGGAGATGCATCCAGAGGAAAACTCTGCCCCAAGAGCTGCTCCAAGGTTTCATTGCAGAGCCAGGCCCTCTGGATTGGTGTTAGGATTTCCTGTGTTTTAGCGTCGGACACCATGGTCAGGGAAATTTGGTATCACGGATCACTTCACCCTCATCCCAGACATTCCATACCAAGGCTCAAAAGCACGACCTTGCCAAGTGTAGTGGAAAATACTTTGTCCATTCCTCTACACAACGGATTCATTCCGACCAAGGGAGAGACTTTGAGGGCAATTAATTGAGATTAGTCAAGATACTGAGAGTCAAGAACCAGGACTACCCCTTACCACCCTCAAGGGGATCCCCACCCAAAGGTTCAATCGCACCCTCCTGCTAGCTAGGGGACAACCCCGAAGAAATAAACAACATTAGCCGATTCGTCGCCACCCTCGTCATCAATACAATCCCACCAAACACGATCCACTGGTATTCTCCATACCGCTAATGTTTGCAAAGCCGGTACCTGTAGATCTGGCTTTGGCCTATCACCTGATGGGAACTTCCGCCACCACCATCAGAACTATGTAAACCGCCTTCGTAAGAATAAAGGCGCTTTTGAGAAGCCCAAGCTGCAGCCAGACTGGGTTCCCAAAACAATCAAAGATACGATTTGAGGTTTTCGCATCAAGCATTTAAAACCAGGGGATCGTTTCTTCTCGAATTTAGGACAGCGAGACCACAAAATTAGCTGACCGTTGAGACCCCCCCCTACATTGTCCTCTCTCCTCCCCGACATACTTTTTATCAGATTCCCCCTAGGGCAAACAGGCCCCTAAAACCTGGCATCGAACCATCTTTCCAATTGGGGAAGCAGTTAGAATGCCTCCTCCTGAGGAGCCCCGACCCCAGAAAGAGTCCAGCAACCCCGCTCTCACCCAATGCTTGAGACAGATTCTGCCCGAGGTGGAAACTTGAGGAGCTTCTGCGGCTCCTTTGGCCTTGGCCCCCACCCCCCCCCAAACAACCCCCCCCCCCCTGTGCTTCCAATGTTCCTGGTTAGGCCTCTCTAACCATTTGATCTGACTCGGTCCGTTGAGAGTGGAAAGCTCCGCGAGTTTGTACCCCAAATCATCGAGCCGTGGTAAAGTCAGAAAGTTTTGCTTGACTGACAAAACCATCCACCAAGCCCACTCATTTTTAGAGAACCGAGGTCCCTCCCAACCCCATTGAGGGAGGCCCCACCCCTTGAAGATACAGACATCTTAGAAGCCAGGAGAAACGTGACTGTACGGGCACCTAAGAGACTGACCTATGATTCACCTGGTGTATTACAGCAGAGCCAGTTGAACACAGCTCATCGACAAGTAGAATGTTTTGGCCAATCCTGGTTACTTCCCTGGTCCCTAGTACTGACACCCCATGGGAGAGGTTTCTTTTATATCCTCGCTTTCCCATCGCTCCTGTTACAGAATTAGCGTATATGTGATATTGAGGGAGGTTTAACTGTGTGTCTCTTTTGGAGTGACCCCAATAGGTTTTGGGTAGGGGAAGATTAGCAGATGGCTAAGTACATGTTATTAATTGACTCCATGAATGCCTTCCTTGTTTTTTCTGACACTGGGTGCAGCAGAGGGACGGCTGCTATGGGGACACTGAGAGGAAGTGATGAAGGGACAGGAACAGAAAGAGACGACACTGAGAGTCCCCGCCCCAGCAGCGTGATGGAGATGAGACCGAGTGTGAGACGTGGCAGACACTCTGGGGGTCAGAGTGCAGAGACCGGACCAGCCAAAGAGATCGTGAGGCCTAAGGAGGCTATCCCACTGTTCTGAGCTGCAGCCGCCAGAGTATTGGAGATCCTCGTTGTTGAAACGAGCCACTGTTAATCGGAGTGACGGCCGACCACTTGACGGACGCCATCTTAAGATCCCCCTGGAACACTAAGTACTTGGTTCTTTACCCTCTCCCCCAAGCCATTTGGATTACAAATAGAGCCAAATTCGCTCTGCCGTATCTTCTCCTAACGGCCCCCACGCATGCATTAAGGACATCTCTAGTATTTTAAAAGTAGCAGCTGGCCAGCCTGAAGGGGGAAGTGTTGTGGTAGTTGCAGGGTTAATATTCACCCTCCTGTCATAGTGTCATATTTTTGATAGTCAAGCAGAGAACGCCTGCCAAAACAGAATATAGGAGGGTTAATTTGTATAGCTCCCTATATAGATTACATATGACTAGCAACTGCCCTGTTTTATTTGTTTGCCGCCCCATTTATTTTGATTGTGTCAATTGTGGCCCACTATCCCCATACTCTTTTCCTGAGGATCCCAGGGAGATGGGAAGGAAGGGGGAAGAAAAGGGAGTGAAGGGAGGAAGTGGGGAGTGATTAAGATAGGAGAATAGAAAAAGGAGAATTGTTGTAGGAAGAGTGGAAAGATAAGGAAGGAAAGGGGAGAGGAGAAATGAAAAGGCAGAGAGAGAGGAAGAATGCCATAAAGGGGGATTGGGATGAAGATGGATTTGGGGGGGCACATGTCGACCAGCTCTTCTCTCCATACCGACTACCTCCCTTACCCCCCTCCTCCCCCAGTTCCCTCCGTCCCACCCGCCTCACCCCTCTCTTTTTTCCTACCCCAACTTCATACTTTCCATCCTCCCTAGTACAGCATCAATGAACGTCTGGGTGTAACTATAACATGCACGTAGCACAGAACCAAAAGAGGAAATGTACGCCGAGGGGAGGGAAACCTGGGATGTGTACACGGCCCGTCACTCCTGGGACAGCGCACCACCTATTATAACATTTTAAAGCTGTGACCTATCAAAGGTTCCCTTCCTTTTATCGGTAGCCCTACCCTCGGTTGTGGTGCGGCTGTGTGGTGTTTCCTTGTCTTCTCCCTTGGCAACGCGTTTGTGCTATCTACTCCCCCCTGCACCCCCACCAACACACCAAAATTAGAAGAGATCTAGGTTAAAGTTAAACACTACGTTTTATTGTTTACCACGTTCTCCCCAGGCTTGGATGGAAAGGGAAAGGAAAGGGGGCCGAGAGGGAGAGCAGAAGTGTAACGATGGGAGAAGGGGAGAGATAAATGGAAAAGAGATAAAAAAAAGCAGGGAGGAAAGAGGAGTAATAAAACAGAGAGGAGAAACTGGCCAAAAGGAGGGAAAAAAGGGGTAACTAGAGATAAAAAAAGTGGCGAGATTGAGAACGTGAAAGGATGTAGGATCAACAAAAGATGGAGGGGGGTAAAATAGACTAGAAGAGTAACGACACATAGAAATAAGAAGAGGTGGGGAGGGAGTGAGAGGGAAAGAGGTGAAGGCGCGAGGACCAGAGAGAAGGTAAGGATAGAGAGGCCGATAGTAAGAGGTGGAAGAAGAGAGAAAAGGGAGAGGAAGTGGTGAAGATAAACAGAGAATCAGAAAGAGGGAGAGATAGTGAGGGCGGGTGGAAAGAGAGGAAAATTAAGTGAGAAATAGCAGGGGGAAGGTGGGAGAGAGGTCGAAAAGGGCGGAGAGGAGCGGGTAAGGGCCCTTTCCCCCACTGTGGGCGCCCGTAAGGTTCCCAATAAAACCCTTTTGTTTTTTAAGAATCCTAAGCCCTCAAATCTCCTCGCCGGTGGGGTTGGTCTGGGGTCCATGGGGAGTTAATCCTACCAAAACGCATGGCCAAGTGAGACGAACCCCGACACAGCACACACCCGCACCACCGGGTTAGTGTCTTACACTATAAAAAGGAATGGGCAAACCTTTTGACTAGTGGGCCACATTTGCTTCTAAAATTTGATAAAGGGGCCGGACCAAGAGCCTGTAATGGCCGACAAGCCAAAGGGGTGCTAAATCCATGAATTGCCAGCTTCACTTATGATGGCAGTGATGTGTAATAGTCAACGTGTGATGAGGACGTTGTTCACTTTTTAAATTTCCTGTGCTTCCAATAAAAATTATCAGAGCAGAGGTCATTCCTAGAGGCTGCCTCTTGTCACCATGATCATGTCACTGCATCGTCCCCAAGGCAATGTTTGCCTCTAGGCATTACGTACATAATTGCAGAGAAGGGGAGCATCTTTTCAACAAGGTGGCAAAGGCCCAAAAAAAATCAAGGTGACAAAGGGCCGGATCCGTCCCTCGGGCCTTAGTTTGCCACACCTGATCTAGAAGCTATAAGATTAAGCCTTAATTAAGCTCTGCCCATAACCTCCATTTTTGGTATGGAACATCTATCAGGAGTTTCCCAGTTGTGCTCCAGAACATAATGTGGATTTATGCTCACCCTTTGTGCTTCAGTTACAAGACAAGATAAATGCATAATCCCTTAAAATTCAAAGTTCTCATTATTATCCAATCCCGCATTGCTTCACCTCTCCATTGACATTGCGCTTTAGTTAAGACATCCCTGCTCTCCTAAGCAAAAGGAAACTCGAATATAGTTATCTCTGCCTTGGTGACATTTCCTTGCCAAATCTAGCAAGATGTCTACACTTACAGAAATCCTAGCACAACTAGTGCACACTACGGGATATCCAGTACCCAGATTGCTACTGGCGCAAAAAGATTCATCATTCAGCACCTAATGCAGTGGTGGGCAACTGAGTTAATATGGAGAGCCAGAAGTGCGGCCCTCTGCATCACTAAAGGGCCGCACATAACATCGATCCAGACCCTCCCCTGGTCGACATATCTCAGCAGGCGGTGGACCAGATCCAGACAGACAGTCAAAACACCACCAACAGCACCCCACCCCTCCTGTCCCTGGGTGCAGCGCTCATATGTAGACCCGGTTTCCTCGATCATCACTGACAATTTTACTGATGTAGGACCGCCAAAGTTGATTAGGAAAGCCGGGTCAGCGTCATTCACAGGTGAGTT
>CM070034.1:39397953-39415737 GCA_036250615.1 Ptychadena robeensis | reverse complement strand
GTCCCTGCTGAAGAGAAGCACCCCCAGAGCATGATGCTGCCACCATCATATTTGACAGTGAGGATGGTGTGTTCAGAGTGATGTGCGGTGTTTGTTTTCCGACACACATAGCGTTTTGCATTTTGAACAAAAAGTTCCATTTTAGTCTCATCTGACCAGAGCACCTTCTTCCACATGTTTGCTGTGTCCCCCACATGGCTTGTGGCAAACTGCAAACAGGACTTCTTATGCTTTTCTGTTACCAATGGCTTTCTTCTTGCCACTCTTCCATAAAGGCCAACTTTGTGAAGTGCACGACTAATAGTTGTCCTATGGACAGATTCCCCCACCTGAGCTGTAAATCTCTGCAGCTCGTCCAGAGTCACCATGGGCCTCTTGACTGCATCTCTGATCAGCGCTCTCCGAGTTTGTATGTTCTCCCAGTGTCTGCGTGGGTTTCCTCCGGGTACTCTGGTTTCCTCCCACACTCCAAAGACATGCAGTAGGTTAATTGGCTTCCCCAAAAAAAAGATTCTCCTATGTTAGTTACATGTAACCTATGACTGTGTTAGTTACATATTCACGACTATGGACATTACATTGTGAGCTCCTCTGAGAGACAGTTAGTGATATGACTAGATATGCCCTGTAAAGCACTGCATAGTATGTCAGCGCTATAGAAGTACAAGATAATAATATATATTCAACTTTCTAAGATCAAAAAACGAAAGGAACAAGTCAAAAGAAACTTGAGTAGATTAGTAAAGGAGATTTTGTTTTAATTTGCACAACTTCAAACCTCCGATGTCTATATATTGAAAATAACGTACTTATGTCATTTCACTGTCAGGACCCTTCAGATGAGAAATCAAACTGCACATATGTTGATATAAAGCGATGAAGCCATAGTCTTTTCAGATCAAATATAACCTCACCCAGAAAACATAATAAGACTGTCTGCAATAACTTTCCCAGCAGTTATTAAAATAGCACCGCAAAACCTAATAGAAAGAAACATTTTTGAAAAAGTGCAGGAAAGGAAATGGAAAACAAATTAATAAAATAATTGGTGTTTTTGAGGAAGTGTGGTGTAAAAGGATACAGCATCGCGTTTATTTTAAGATGTTATACGGCTGCGTGAAAAAGCAGATAAGCCGAAACTAGATAATAGAAATGCTCTATTTTAGGAGTCCTAATGGCGTTCTAAGGCCGCAGAGCTTTGATTATGCAATGTTCTGCAGATTAATGGAAAGATTAATATGTCTGCTCTCTGGGCTGGGCGATGGCTTTGCTTCGTGAGCACTTTCTATTCTCTGTCTAATTCTAGGAGCTAGAATGGTATTTATCTTTATATCTTTCAGCAGTAGTCCACGAAAATGGACTTCTGTTTTATTTATTTATTTATTTTTGTGTGTCTTTTGTTTTACAAAGTTTTTTTTTTCTTTCTCTTTCACCGGCACAAATATTCTCTTTCCATAGAAGGATTCCTGGCATGAGTAGAGAGAAGCTCAGATGAACAGAACATCAGGCCCGATAAACGTATCAGTACTCACTCAGGGGACATGCCGGCAGATTGTAACAATGCTGTGCTATTCGCAGGCATTACATGTATGGGAAAGCTTTAAATAGCAAAGAACTGCTACTATTACTTTTATTACACAAGCTTATTCAAATTCAATTTAATATTATATATTTATATATATACTGCTTAAAATAATAAAGGGAACACTTAAACAACACAATGTAACTCCAAGTCAATCACACAATCTGTGAAATCAAACTGTCCATTTAGGTAGCAACACTGATTCACAATCAATGTCACATGCTGTTGTGCAAATAGAATAGACAACGAGTGGTTCTGCAGGTGGTGACCACAGACTACTTCTCAGTTCCTATGCTTTCTGGCTGATGCTTTGGTCACTTTTGAATGCTGGCGGTGCTTTCACTTTAGTAGTATGATGAGACAAATTCTACAACCCACGTCAAGTGGCTCAGGTAGTGCCAATGCGAGCTGTGGCAAGAAGGTTTGCTGTGTCTGTCAGTGTAGTGTCCAGAGCATGGAGGCATTATCAGGAGACAGGCCAGTACAACAGGAGATGTGGAGGAAGCTGTAGGAGGGCAACAACCCAGCACCAGCACCAGGACCGCTACCTCCACCTTGGTGCAAGGAGGAACTGAAGGAGCACTGCCAGAGCCCTGCAAAATTACCTCCAGGGGGGCACAAATTTGCCAACGGTCAGAAACAGACAACATTAGGGTGGTATGAGGGCCCAATGTCCACAGGTGGGGGAATGCTTACAGCTTAACACTGCCCTGTGCTCTTCACAGATGAAAGCAGGTTCACACTGAGCACATGTGACAGACGTGACAAGAACCTTCTGCTGCCTGCAACATCCTCCAGCATGACCGGTTTGGCAGTGGGACAGTAATGGTGTGGGGTGGGATTTCTTTGGGGGGCGGCATAGCCCTCCATGTGCTTGCCAGAGGTAGCCTGACTGCCATTAGGTACAGAGATTAGATCCTCAGACCCCTTGTGAGACAATATGCTGGTGCAGTTGGCCCTGGGTTCCTCCTTATGCAAGACAACACTAGACCTCATGTGGCTGGAGTTTGTCAGCAGTTTCTGCAAGACAAAGGCATTGATTCTTTGGACTGGCCTGTCTATTCCCCAGACCTGAATCTAATTTAGCACATCTGGGACATCATGTCTCGCGCCATCCACCAACGCCATGTTGCACCACAGACTCTACAGGAATTGTGGCATGCTCTAGTCCAGGTGGGGAAGGAGATCCCTTTATGAGACCATCTGCCACCTCATCAGGAGCATGCCCAGGCATTGTAGGGAGGTCATACAGGCACGTGGAGGCCAAACACTACTTAGACTCATTTTGACATATTTTAAGGACATAACCTCAAAGTGAAATGATCGACCGACAGAACCACTGCACTAGATGATCTGAAATCCCTCAGTGTATCCTGTTCATCACTAGAGGTTGACCATTATCAATACTTTGTGGAGACATTTCTATGTGGATAACACCCAAGATTGCTTGTCCCTACCTTCTGCAGGCTAGCTAACACTACAATGAAAATGTTTATAATTAAGTTGTTAATGCTCATCTACCTTCCTACTACACTTCACTTCCTTTGTCTTTTCTTCTCTATTTTCGTCTCTGGATTATGTGGAACACAAGAATTTTCCTATGGCAAATCTAATCTTTGAATCTCAGGATGATGACTTTGAGGGTCCTTAAGTGTTGGAACTGCCTGTTTGAAGAGATGGTAATTATCTAATGTATTATGTCTAGGACCACATCAAGGATACCATGGCGGTTCACTTTCTTTTTATTAAAAAAAATAGAGACTATAACAATAGACTGCTCTTGCAACTATAATATTTATTTTTATATATTGCTACACAAACTCACTAGAAAACAGAACATGAGAAACCCTATCCTGCACTAACACAAACATCATAAATACATCAAAGTGCTAAATGACAGCAGTTATATCTATCAAAGACCAACATAACATGGGAAACCTGTACAAGCTGTTCACAATACATGCTTGTTTATTCAGTATATACAGCTTCCGTCATGGCTCAGCAACCTTTACCCATTAAGTGTCTTGTTTACAAGCATCAGACAACAAGCGTGCAAGGAACAATATCACATCGTAGTCCTGTTTTGTCTTCCATTTTCACCCTTAGTTGTACTGCGACCGATATGGTGCCACAAGCGGGGGCGATCTACAGTGAAATCTGCCTGAAATCTAACCGTCTATGGCCAGCTTCACCAATGCCTAGAAGGAAATGTCAACCAACTGTTTTCTCAAAATATACATATCCCTAAGCACTACCTATTCCAGAAATTTAACATATTTTAAAGTATTTTAGTTTTTTATCAGGGTCTGTTCATTTTTAAACGCCTTAAAATCACTCTATGGGAAATAGCAGAAGTTTACACATCCCCCTTCACAACCCTGGCATCCTCGATGTGAGGAAAAAAAGACTACATTGCCTCCTTAAAGCGGACCTACCACCAGGAATCTATGTTTTCATGAATGGCACTAGAATGCCAATAATAGGGAGGAATGCAGTGAAAAAAAACACGTATCTGTAATGAGCAATTTAAGAATATAATCCGGCAGCTCTTCTCACTTCCTGGTTCATTTTAGGCAGAAATAGGCAGAACGTCACAGGAAGCAGTGATCTGCTTTGAAAATTCCCATAGAAGATCACTGAATGCCCCCAATGGCCACCCCCAATATTGCACCCCCATGTGTTTCATGTGTTGCCTTCAGGGAACCAGGAAGTGAGGGGAGCTGTGTGGTAATCTTGTTAAAATGGTCATTACAGGTAAGTTTTTGAGGTTTTATTTACTGCATTCCTCCCTATTATTGGCACTTCTAGTGCCATTCATAAAAACATAGATTTCTGGTGGTAGGTCAAAGGCACCACCCCCCTGCCTCTTCAGCATCATCGATGTCGCCGGAGAGTTAGACACTGAGGGCTCCAGGTAAGTAAACAAACTTACCCTGAACTGCTCAGGAGGTTAATTAGCTCGTCTGTGCTTGGAGATGTTCTATTTTTCACAATCATACAACATGCAATGCAAAAAAAAAAGTTTCCACTCAATAAAGCCTAACATTCACCATTTATTATATAGATAGTTGTATTTGGATAAAGTGGTAAATCTATTGCTGTCTGTATTATTGTCACTAGGACAAAAGACGAAGGTAAATCCATATTTCTCAAGTGCTACCAGATAAGTAATAAAGGAAATTCTTCATGTTACTGTTACTCTCAAAGGAACTTTACCCCCTGCTCTTGTTCAATACTCTTGGTACATTCTTTTTAATATGCTCTCGGAGTATGAAAAAAAAAATAAGTCAGATTCCACTTTTTATTTCCTTAAGTTAAAGTGCAGTTATTTTGACGTTTCCTGGAAAATAAACACTCTGGTCCCTTCTATACATTGCAAAGGTTTTAGCAACTTGATGTTACATAATCCTATCTATCTTTATTTTTAGAAGTCTATAGAGTTTGCAGACACAACATTGCTGTCCTATGATGTAGCTTATATTAGCGAGACATATTTTCAGTTATTCTCCCTTACTGCACTCAGAAACCATCCTTTTAGTTCTCTAAAAGCCCTTTTATTCTTATTCTTGGTACATCCATATCTGTCCAGAGGTGAATAAATATGACAACTTTTGCAATCGGAAGCCTTAAGCCTGCCATTCACCCACCGAGTGGGTGCCGACAGAGCAGTTCCGATGAGCTCTGGAATGCAGCGTGATGACGTCATCACGCTGCATTCCCGAGCTGACTGCATCGGCGGGCACCCTTTGTGTACTGGCTGTTACCCTCAATGAAGACGCCGGTCTTCGGTTGAAAGTAACGGCATCAGCTGGCATCGGCCAGAGAACATCGGACATGTCTGTTCTCTGGCCGGCCGAGCTGTGGGGCGATCGGCTGCTGATCGGTGTGTGTATGGCAGGCTTTAGCAGGACACAGGGACCTTAACACTCAGTCACTTATATATGTGCAGAAGGACCATGATTGGTCAGCAAGGACAGATAACCAATCCCCTGAATCCAAGGAGTTGACACATGCTAGTCCTTCAGAAAGTGCTGCAGAAAACCAACAGCAAACATGCTGTGACCAGGGCTGAGAGGGAACACAACAATAAATCATTGCTAAACACAGAGCCAGGACCATGATGGTAAGCAAAGGGCACTGTTACACACCGCTACTTTTTTTTGGAGATGCGTCTGGCTACATCACTTCCCTCTGCCAGGTGAAAATTCCCTATGTGGAACTGGGTGGAATGGAAAGGCCCTCCCAGTTTCTTCCCTTCCATTGCAGAGTCCAGTAACACTCTAAAAGTAACCATGTAACCCTATAAAAGAAAAACTTGCTGTCACATATCCCTTTCCAGGATACGCTAGCTGGGACTACACCTGGTCACTATATATATATGTGTGTGTGTCTGAAAATTGTTAATATTCTCTAGTGTTTGGACAGATACGCTGTAATATTTTTAAGTTTTAGAATACACTTTAATCTCCCTAATGTGTGCATTGGGATTGATATTCAGTACCCATTGATGATGCTGGGGACATGCAGCAGTCTGCAGATTCCACCAGTTATACCTGTCTGGCATCTGTGTCTCTTGGCCTCATTTCCCCAGTGTCATCAGTATCCTATGATGATGCTGAGGATGTGCAGCGGTGTAGTCAGCTGGCAGGAAATTTTAACAGATTACATTGTAATCTGTTTAAATTAGAGTGTACTGTATTTATTATACCTCCAGTGAGGTCAATGTTTGGGGTTATTTCTAGTGATGTTCCTACTACTACTACTACTCTAAACCTGGATTCTAATTGCATTAGGAAAAACCTTCTGAATGATTTCCACAACGTGGATATGGTCTACGTCAACATCCTTCCATTTGACGTACGTCAAACAGAGGGGTTTTGACACAGTGGAAACCCAGCCTAAGTTGGTAATGTGAAAATGATAAAAGTCCTCAGATTTTTAGAAAATTTATTCATACCTTCTTAAATACCTTCTTAAATACTCAATTGTAGATACGGTAATTAAACTAATCAAAAACTCCCACAACTCCTACACTTTCACTCTTCTCAGATGTGAAGATCACGTCACCACCATAAATGTCAGGGATCAGTAAAAAATAGAATATATTATGTGACGTACAAAAGCATGAAGACACAGATAATCAATGTGGGGTAATGAGGTAGAGAATGGAACAAAGCACTCTTAAAAGCAGATAAATGGAAGAGGGGTGGTTATAAAGATTGTAAAATCTCAAGGATGAATAGATCCCTCATTATCAAAGAATCATGATGTGAGCCAAAAAATACGAATGCATTTACCATAACATGGATAAGGATGAACAATCAGACAAAAGTGAAGAGGAGGAAATGACAACACAACATATTGGACTATATAGAGTACTTAAGAAACATAAACGTCCGGAGACAAAGACCACCTTATGAGGGCAGTAATTTGCGCATTGCCTTCTAATGGACTGCACAGACATTGAGCTATAAATAAAGTTGATTTAAATACGGACAACAAAACGCAATGGAGCGCAGCTGTCAGGCTGGCTGAAGTGCTTTCCCAGAACCACCTAGATGATTATGTTGACCCTTTTGGCCTCATGAATAGATCGCTATCCTTTACTAATTATGTATTGGGGCTTCTAAAAAGACTTTACAAAATATGTTTCTCTTTGTCTGTCTGATAATGAAAGTCTATAATAATCTATATTTCCACCGTTAATTAAATCCAAAAAAAGATATCATAGGCTAGAGAGGGGAAGATTATTAGAAAACACCAGAACGTATTCAGGCTGCATTGTAATCACACAGTAATAGCGTTTCTGATCAGAATGCTGGTTGGGCATCTGTACTTCATTTGCTATATTCCCATTAAACTGAGATGATGAAATCTTGTTTTTTAATTCTTAGAATGCCTGCAGTAACTCGCATCTGGGAATGTAACTCAGTATTTGTGCTTTGTGTTCTAATTTGAAAATTCTGTTTACAATATTAAAATAAATGAATAAACTAAAAAAGGAAAGAGGCTGCCAAAGAGCCGAACTGACAAGTCAGAATCTTATGCCCAGTGATCTTCCTGTTCTTTCTTCCATCAGCTAGAAATTCAGATCATGTTTGATTATGAGATTCTAACTTTAGGCTTTGTTTCCACTATACGTTGGGACCCCTCCGCTAAGCGTATTGCTTGGCGGGAGGTCCCGAAGGAGCACATTCACTTACCTGTCTTTATCCACTGAGCCGTTCCGCCGATGCAAGGCTGAACATAGTCGAGTAAGTTGAGCCTTTGCATCAGCAGGTAAAGTCTATGTGCTCTGCAATATGCTTAGCGGAGGGGGTCCCAACGTAAAGTGGAAACAAGCCCTAACAGAGCAGAGATCATTTAGGGCATATTTATAATATAAAACATTCTGACATAATTAAAGGACAATATAGGATGGGCAGCATGATGGCTCAGAGGCCATTGACAGGGCTGTCTTCCCAGCCTGTCAGAGCCGCGGATCTGCTGGTTTGAGCCTCCGTTGCCTTCAAATCGATGTCTATGGGAACGCAACAGAGGCTTCAGCGGACCCCAGCAGATCCCAGCGGACAGTGGAGCCTAAGGGACCACCTGGTGTTCACAAGAGTGGTGGGCTTTGCTGCAGACAGTCCCCAGGTTGCGATTCCCAGACACACCCGTACAAATTGCTGCCGATGAGGTACTTAGTCAACCGGGAAATCAAAGAATCAACAACCTTCTTACTCTTCTTACAATTTTCTGTTGCCTGAGACTTCCTTAAATAGGGCAGGGGGGAGGAGTACCTGGCAGGGTAGGGACCACCATTAGTATCCAACATGTTTGTGAGCTGGGTTTATTAAACTCTCCCCAAAAACTCCTTAAACTAAGTTAGTGACATATGAGTTTAGATTGTGAGCTCCTCTAAGAGACAGCGACATGGCTATATATGTAAAATATGCTGTCCACCAGTGGCATCACTAGGTTTGCCAGGCACTTTGCTACTATTTAAACAGCTTTTTTTCAATTATAGCTGAAGTTCATGCTGCAAAGTAGAAATTGAGAATGTTTGACTTCTGTAATCATACAAAGTAAAAATTGAAAAAAAAAATTGAATTTTCTTCATTTCGAACATCTCTATTAAAGATGAACTCCAGCCTTACCTCCAGTCTTGCTGAATTGTCCAGGCTTCTTTAGCAACATCAACAGGCATTGCATTTTCTAAACTTTCTAAAAATGCTGTCAGCTTGAAAAAAGAAAACAAGTGCAGCCACAACATCTAAGACTGGTTAGCTTAAATATATTATGTTTTTGGCTTAAGATGTGAAATTAATGTAGAACATACTGAAAACGCCTAAAAACTAACATTTTGGGAGTGAAATATTTTGACTAAAAAGTGTTCAGGTGTTCAACTCTACTGTTTCCTCTAATGCCACTGAAAAATAATGATGCATTTTGTTTGGAGGTGGGGCATTTTTACATTATTTTAGGGGCAATGTAGAGGTCTTCCAGCCAATCTTAAGCCTGGGTACTGTCAAATGATGTATGGGGTAATATTTACACTCTAGCAACTAACATGATACATGTCTACAACTTGTGTATCATTAATAGTGATGAACGGCATTTGATTCGATATTCATGAATATTCGCAATTCAAGTGTATGGCCATGAATTGCAAAAAGAAATTCTCAATTATAATCGTATTGTGGTTACCTTCAAAATGAATGGTCATGTGGTATTTATTTTCGCATTGTGAATATAAAATCACAATGCATGGCCATAATATCGTGAATATTCAACATGAAAATCCGTCGTCACCAAACTTGCTGGAGATGTACAGAAGGGTTGGGATATACTACAAAAAAAAGTATGTCACTAACACAAATCATTTTTGCACAAATTAAGTTCAAATTCAAGTAACATTTTCAAAAATAGAAATTTGACTATAGAATTTTTTCTATGTTCCCACAATCCTTCATTACATCTCCAGCAATTTTGGTGATGATTTTCAGAGGTTTTGCAATCAGCTCACAAGATCATCTAGTCAAAAAATTTGACCATCTCTATCCACATTTCTAATATTCAAGCTCAACACTAATCATAAGTATAACTGTTTGTTAACTGATTGTTTCTCTTTCAAGTAATCAGGAGTTTTAATGGATGTCATATGAGAAGAGAAATGAGATAGACAATGGTGTTAAAGTAACTCATCTATCAAAATAAAAATTTTGAAATAGAGACTAAAGAGCCTAAATATTAACTGGAAGGTATTCTCAATAGTTGTGTTCTTCTTAACTGGGATACTTCTCTAGTGTACTTGACATCTGATGTAACCAGTTCTCTATCTCTACCCACTGTTCCATTACTGTTATATCCTAATAAATCAAGAGATCGGTTACATGCTTTTTAGCCAAATGAGTACATCCTTTTTAGCATGATGGAAAATCTACGGAGTTAATTTGACTTTAGCAATGTGTGAGGGATTGTCCATGTCAGCTGCTCTGGACTGTAGGGAGGATGCAGTTCCAGAGAGTCGGCTCCCCCTCCCTCTATAGACCATATCACTTTGCTCTTATTGGGAAGTGGACGGATAAAAACCCTGCGGGGAAAGGAAGCCAAGAACTCATAGTTCCCATGCTTCTGACAGGCAGACGTGTGAGTGTGTAAGGTACACAGAACTTAAAAGGTGGTGGGATCTGGCTCTAATCCTAGTGATACCCGAGACAAAGAACGTAATTCATAGGGAAAAGGGACATCAAATGACTGGGAATTGTAACTGGTACCAGTCTTGTATTTGGCCAGATGGTAAGGTGCCCTGGAGAACGTTAAGACCAATTCATTCTACTTAACATGAAGTGATCTGTTGAAGTTCAGGCCCACAATACATATACATATGTACATAAGTCAGTTAAAGCATTCCCATGTAAACAGTTCTTTCTTTTATATAATTCCTGATTAAATAACATATCTTGTGGCAGCAAATAATATAAATCAAACTGTAAAGGCCTAGACTCTACTACTAGAAAGATGCTGGAGGAACCCTGCCCATTCAAAGTAATGGTAAACTATGTGCACACCACATCTCAAATAATTTGTTTGATTTGCATTTGTATTTGCACTGCAGAATAAAATGTCTGGTGCGAACCTCTAACTAATCCCAGAACACAGCCAATCTCCGACCCATCCCCATAGGGGAATTCAAAATAGATCCACAGATCACACAGGAGAGCTGGGAACTGCACTATCCAACATCCACCACTGGGTGTCAGCAATGTGGCTCTGCTGTCTCCTCTGAACATGGAAGCACCGGGCAGCCCTCACAGGAGCCTTTTGTCATTAACTCACAACATGGGTCATGTGAGCGATCACTACAGAGCTGTTTAGGTATGGCTGACTTTGTGGCTGACTTTGTATGGTTGAATAACACAAGAATAGCATTATCAAAAGGAACCAAATGGCAAAACCTGTGTGGAAAGGTACCCTTACGTATTTACATACTACATCTGTATGGGACACTTAGTAGGAAGGTGATGGGTAACCCATTAAGGGTTTCAAGAGGACACTTGTACATGAACATTATGTTAGCAAGTGTTTTTTAAATATGGCTTCTAATTCCAGAGCATCCTTTTTCCTGACTGAAGCCTGAAGGTCCAACAAAAGACACTAACTATAAATATTCTAATTATGTATTTATGAAGTTATCGTCAGGCTGTTGGAAAATATGGCATAATTAGAAACTGCACTATATGTTATAATCACCACACAAAAAAAAAATAAAAAAAATAATAATAGGTTCTAATAGGCTCCTTTTCTTATTGATTCCACTGTGCAGGTTTTCTACTATAACAACAAATATATTACAGTGGCTTGAAAAAAGTAATTCGATCCCCTGAACTTTTCCACTTTGTCACATTACAGCCACAAAATATGAATCAATTTATTGGAATTCCACGTTAAAAGACCAATACAAAGGGGTACACGGAACCGCCTCAGAATGTGTCTAAGAGAAATGGAGCAACAACACCATGAAGTCAAAGAACCACACACGACAGTCAGGCGCTACAGTTAATTGAAAAATTTAAACACAAAACGGCTTAGGCCTACAAAAATATTCCAAGCCTGAACATCCCACGAGCCGTTCCAGCGATCATTCAGAAATGGAAGGAGTAGGCACACTGAAACCTACCAGACAACGGCGTCCACCCTAACCACAGGCCAAACAGCAGAGCGCTGACAGAAATGCAGTTAAGAGGCCCCCTGGTGACTCTGGACGAGCGCAGAGATCTACAGCTCAGGTGGGAATCGTCCATAGAAGACAACTATAAGTCATCACTGCACCAAGTTGGCCTATGAAGAGTGCAAGAGAAAGCCATGTTTACCACCAAAAAGCAAATAGTCCCCTTTGCAGTTGGCCCACAAACCATGTGGGGCACACCGCAAACATTGGAAGAAGGTGCCTCTGTCAGATGAACCAAAATGACTTTTGGACAAAATGCAATCATGTGTGCGCGGAAAACTAACACCTGCACATCACTCCTGAACACACCATCCCCCACTGTCAAATATGGTGGGGCAGCAATCATGCTCCCTGGGGGCTCTCTTCAGCAAAGGGAACAGGGAAGCTGGCCAGCAGTTGAATGGAAGTGGCATGGAGCCAATACAGGCACTCTTGGAAGAAACCTCTTGAAGTCTGCAACAAAGAACCTGAGACCCACACAGGTGCCGGAGGTTCACTTCCAGCAGGAACAACTACCCTCCAAAAATACAAAGCCAAGGCAAACAATGAGAAACATGGTTTAAAACAAACATTCCATGTGTTAGAATGGCCAAGTCAAAGTCCCAGATCTAAATCCAATCGAGAATATGTGGCAAGATCTGCCAAAACTGCTGTTCCAACTCGTCCATCTAACTGACGAGCTGGAGCTGTTTTGCCAAGACAGAAATGGGCACAATTTCAGTCTCTAGATGTGCAAAGCTGTGAGACATACCCTAAAAGACTGCCACTGGAACTTGCCAAACCCCAAGGTGGCATTCTACAAATTCGACTCAGGGGGCTGAATAATTACGCACACCCCACTTTGCAGTGATTTATTTGTAAAAAATGTTTGGAATTATGTATGATTTTCGTTTCACTTCTCGTGTACACATGTACACCACTTTGTATTGGTCTTTCACGCCGAATTCCAATAATATTGAGTCCTGTTTGAGGCTGTAATGTGACAAAATGTGGAAAGGTCAAGGGGGTCGTATACTTTCGCAAGCCACTGTATAATTGACAAAAACTCAGGTGTTGCAAAAGCAAGTTAAAATAGCATAACAATGATCACAACAGTCATTTAAAATGTATCTCTGTTCTTTACATTCAAAGGGGAAGCAAAGATAAATAAACAACCAGTGAAATGTTCTAAGCAGATACATAAATTTGAATAATTTGTAATGATCTTGATGATTTTGCAAAACAAGCTGATAGGGAGGTCAGTGATGGCTGTTTTACAGTTAGTTAAAAACATAAAGATTTAATATGTCACAGACTCACTTTCCCTTGGAAATGTTCTTCTTTGTACTGAACCTGTACCTAGATTGTACACACTAAAGCATTTAGATATTCTGAAAATGCTGTAAATGCCCTTATTAATTTCCATAAATAACATCCAATTGTAAAAAAGATTTTCTCTAATGTAAATAACCAGCATTTATTAATACACTAGAAGAATAATTCTGCTTAAGCCAGTACATGTCTGGGCCTCTTTGAAGGGAGAATGTCATATGGTCAGAGGAAATCAAAGTAGAAAACTCAACTCGTCGTGTTTGGAGGAGAAAGAATGCTGAATTGCATCCAAAGAATACCATATCTACTGTGAAGCATGGGGGTGGTAACATCATGCTTTGGGGCTGTTTTTCTGCAAAGGGACCAGGACAATTGATCCGTGTAAAGGAAAGAATGAATGGGGCCATGTATCGTGAGATTTTGAGTGAAAACCTCCTTCCATCAGCAAGGTCATTGAAGATGAAACGTTGCTGGGTCTTTCAACATGACTATGATCCCAAACACACAACCTGGGCAACCAAGGAGTGGCATTGAAAGAAGCATTTCCAGGTCCTGGAGTGGCCTAGCCAATCTTCAGATCTCAACCCCACAGAAAACCTTTGGTGGGAGTTTAAAATCTGTGTTGCCCAGTGACAGCCCAAAACATCACGGCTCTAGAGATCTGCATGGAGGAATGGGCCAAAATACCAGCAACAGTGTGTGACAACCTTGTGAAGATTTACAGAAAATGTTCGACCTCTGTTATTTGCCGAATTTCACCAGAGCGATTGCTGCGAGCATGCACGGTAGTCGATCTGCCACGAAATCGTCCGCAGTTAGAAGCATCTATGGCCGGCTTTACAGATACTATTTTAAAGACTAAAGCTGGGAACACATGGCTCGATATAGGAGCCGTTCGAGGTTCCCAGCAGCAGCGTTATGACATCATCGCGCTGCTGCCCAATATCACTGTCTCCATGCAATGATTTACGGTCATGTCAGATATCCCGGTTTTCGGGCGGAATTGCCTATTGTCTAATCAGATAAGCAAGCAGACTACCGTGCAATAAAACCTAATATTTCCATAATCAGAACTGAATACTTTCGCTTCCCAATAAATGATAGGTTTGTACTGGATGAGTATTTTTAGCATGACTTTTGTCAAAGTTGTCCTTTAATTCATAGTGAAGGTTAAGCAGACAAGTTTCCTTAGAGTATGAGAGTAACCTGACCATTCATGGAGACTTTGTTCCAGACCAATGTCCCTTTCCCTGTTTAACATTCCCTCAGCAATTTCCACTGACGTCAGTACTGCTAGCCTCCTGATAGCTCCTTAGTATAATCTGAATCTCAAAGACCCACATTGGAGCAAGGATCACTATGGCCCATTGTGAAGTAACAATAGAAATGTGCTGTGGATATCTTATAAGATGGGAGAACAATTTAGCTGATGCCTAGATAAGCTATCCACTTTTCATAACAACCAGACATTTGCAGGATCCAATATTTCAGTGCTATACAGATCTTTCTTATCTCATCGCAGACAAAATTCAGTTTTCTGAGTGTTGACACATGACTTGACTTTGCTAGTAAACTCTTTAATACACCATTCCCAGTGTAAGAAGTGGTAAATGACATGCAAGTCTGGTTTGCAAGACATAATTCTACACAGAACAAAAATATAAACGCAACACTTTCGTTTTGCTCCTATTTTGCATGAGCTGAACTCAAAGCTCTGAAACATTTTCTACATACACAGTGTTAAGGTGGGTTAAGGTCCCCACACACGCAACGAGTGGTTGGCAATTTTGCTGCCGACCGATGTGCATGCACGCTCGCTGCCGGCAAAATCGCCCGCTGATTGTGGGTGCCCACATCCCTGTCGCCCCAAAGCTTGGTCGGCCATAGAAGGTACATGTCCGTAAATCTCAGGTCGATGCCACTAGTTTCAATAGGGGCCGTAGTCCCCATTGAAGCTAATGGCCGGCACACAAAGGGTGCCTGTAGATGCTGTAAGGGATGGAGAACATGCTGCTCTCCACAGCTCATCTGTCGGTCCCCACTCGATACGTGTGTGGGGACCTTAAGTGAGCACTTCTCCTTTGCCGAGATAATCCATCCCAACTCGCAGATGTGGCATTCTGATTAGACAGTATGAACAGACTGCCCACAGGAAAAGGGCACTCTGAAATGTGGAGTCACACAGCACAATGCCCCAGATGTTGCAATGTTTAAGGGAGTGCGCAATTGGCATGCTGACTGCAGGAATGTCTACCAGAGCTGTTACCAGTGAAGTAAATGGAGATGGCAGTGAAAAGCCATCTCCAATGGCGTTTCAGAAAGTTCGCCAATGAGAAGGAGCCTACTATTCTTCCACAGGCAGGATCAGGAGCAGTAAGATCCCGCCGGAGGAAGAATCTTTTCAATGAAGACCAGGTAGAGAACCCGATCTTCCAGTAAAAAAATGGCTCAAAAAACCGGAAGTGATGTCAGTGACTAGTGATGAGCGGCATAGGCAACATTCGTATTCGCGGCATGCCGCAAATTTTTTGGAAAATATTCGGAAAATATTCGCATTCGGCAATATTCTTCTTATTGCGAAAATCTGCAGTTTTTTTGTGAATTTCGCAAATATATGTTTAACTTGCATTGAGGGGCGCGCCATCTTAGTGATTTTTAGTGCAGATTTTCACAATATTCGCATCACCCCAATTTTGGATTTAAAACTGTTGATGGTCGCAGGAAGTGTTGCTAAGCTCTTATTGCAGCCTTCCCATTCGTCCACTTGCATTGAGAGGCGTGTGTAATGGAAAAAAAATACCGAATATCCGGAATTGCGAATATTCGGCAATATATTCACCATCTTTGCGAATTTCCGAATTGCCGATATTCGCGATTAATATTCGGAATCTGAATGTTCGCGATCATCACTATCAGTGACACATCCTGCAATCATAACCAGGAACTATGCATTCCAGGTATCAGATGTGATCGGCCTGTTCACAGATGGACCTGGCCAAAGTTTGGCCATCACTACTCACACAGACCATGTGTTACCACACTGCTCAAAATAGGGAGTAATTTTGGTCTTTAGAATACATTGTAATTGTAAATGAGTGCACTGCCTTCTGTGGTGGAACATCTGGATAATTTCGCCACCACACGCCACTACCCCTCCCCCAAACCCCTTAACCCCACCCCCGTATTCAGATCAGCACAGGGAGGGAGGGTTCTGGACATGCATGCATGGGAGGGCCTTGGGCCCTATGTGCATGTAAATGCGATATAGCGGGAGAAACAGCCCTAATCTCTGGGGTCAGAATTTTACAGTTTCTTTGTATTTCTATTTTAATGTTGATGAGGAGTTGCACAGGAAGAAAGCTGGCATGCTGCCCATCATCAAAAATACCCAGACTTTCCTCACAATTAAAGTACATTAAATCCCTACCTATAGCCTATCTACAGCCAGATGTACAACAGAGGACAGAAAACTATCGGGAGACAAAGAGACAAGGGCGAAGGTAAGTATATACCTTTTTTATGTACAACCTAAATATACGGTAATTAAATGTATAACCCTTGGGGATAGCCCCACTAAAAGGGTAACTTTGAATTTAGGTCAGCTTAGGGGCATTATGTTAGTAAGTCCTTCTGTTTTCTGTATTTATATCCTACAATATAATCCTAGTACAAAGTAAAATTGCTTCCTTTTGACTGGAATTTCAATACTGATGGAAAGAAGTTGAGTCAATGCAGAGCAGGTTTGCTTTCTTGTTGTATTTAACTACAACCAGAAGCAAATTCCCATCCAACGTGAAGATGAATAAGCACGTATCTGCCCTGCAATACAGGGATAACGCCTGCAAGCTGAGGGATCACTTTGTTTTCCCTGACAGAACATTGTGTATTCCAGGCTGGAATTAGAAAGGAAATATTTCCTCTAGGTGGCATGTCAGTGCTGAACTTGTCACAAGTTGGAAAGCTGGATCATTCTCAAGGCATAGCAATGCAAAATATGCTCCTTTATAGGGAATGTATTTGAGAGACAGTGACAAAAAGAGTGTACTGTCTGCCTGTAGTATCCGTGGTTAATTGTCACGCGTAACATGTAGATCACACACGACCAGTTACGTCTATCTGTTTCATTTAAAGCACAGGGAGGAGGCGCAACTCAATTCATAATTCTGTTCAATAATAAACTATTCATTTTATTTTGAAAGCAGCTATTCTAAGTTTGTAAATGTGACTTTAATTTAACCCTTTTGCTGCCCATTGTAGATCAGATAATACTGGTAGACTTTCCTAACACAGGAGGTAGGTACAGGCATGACCATTACCAGTTCTTATCCCAAGGCCAATAAGGAGTGCAGACTCCTTATTGGAGTCTGCACTAATGTAATGTATGGACTTATTGTGTTGTATTATATTGTAACTTACATAACAGATTTTTTTAGATTAAAAAGTAAAATTTCCAGTATAAAGGAGGGAATACATGGGTCGATGTTTTCGTTCAATAGATTACGAAAATTTTAAGGTTTCGTTCGACCAACTTTTGAACAAAAGTGAACATTATCGAACAAAAGATCGAAAGCTGATCGGACATGTTGGTAAAATTACATCTATCTTGTAAAAAACTAATGTATATCGAACATACCATCCTCTCTAGTGATGGCCGAAAGGTTTGCCTGGCGGACAGTTC
>CM070034.1:39373402-39397853 GCA_036250615.1 Ptychadena robeensis | reverse complement strand
GTAGTTCATCATTACTGAGCCACAAATGTCCTTCTCTGGGGGTGGGGTATGCTGTATTATACATTGCAGAGAGATCTGACTAAATACCAGGCTGGCAGGCTGGCAGCCAACTCCAGCTAACTTTTGGCAAAATCTTTCATCTAGATGTGATTTCCAGCCATTAAACCTGAAAAAAACAGCATTTTAAAAAATCCATATTTTGGAGAAGTTTAGCCATTATTCCCAATTTGGCATTACACTGTCCAGGTGGTTGCACCCTTTTGACTTTTTTTTATTGGTATTTTGACTACAAATATGACCTGAACTTTGAGAAGTTCGCCCTCCATTTAAGTCAATGGTGGTTCGCCATTCGCATGTTTGTGGTGGGTATTTGTAGAAGTTTGATTCGCCTGTTCGCTAACAGCTGAAGCTGATGTTCGGCCATCACTAACATCCTAATCAAATCCATCGTCGATTGTGCAAAAATCTACATGTGTATTGCTACCTTAAGTGTCCTTTTACTTCACTAATCTGAAGATTTCATTTAAAAACCTAAATCCAGATAGAAAGATAAATATCTCTCTACTTGGCATAGTTATGATAATCATTGTGTGTCTTGATTAATAGGGCTTTCCTCTAGTAGTGAGACAATAAAGGTTAGTGACCTCTAGTCTTGGAATCAAATTTCAATAGAATTACAAGAAAATTCATCTGTAATGGAACATCAGGAAGTATTTTTCAACTATATAAGTATGTGTGCTCTTTATAAATGTCTTTATAAATGACTCTGTTTACTTACTGTATGACCCCTAGTCAAGGTCACATTATCAAGTCCCATGACATTGGTAAGTTTGTGACAAGTACAATGGCTAGATATTTGCACAATCAACTATAGATTCGATCAGGATGTTTGATATTTTGATTGAATATCGATTGTGCCTATATCAAATCTATTTCGTTCGACCAAATGACATTTCGTTCGGATGTCCTCAAACAAAATATAGTTAGATTTTTAACAGGAAATAGCTTCATTCAAATTTATTAGATTGAACAAAAGTGATTTGACATATTCAATTTACAATCAATGGTTACCAATTCAATCCAAATTTACCAACTTGTTTGATAACTTTAGATCAATTTTTTGGTCAATATCGATAACTTTTTATCGAACAAACAAGTTGTTCGGTACTCTATTTTCATTCAATCACACTAAAAAATAACGTTACTGATCGATTGAACGAAAATATCGAATCCTGTATGGCCACCTTAAGGGCTCTAGGATATGCAAAGTACTAGCTTCAGGAACCCAAAGTTGTAAGCCTGAATGATCCTGTAGTGCAGAAGAACATTGAGCACAGACAATAGCTGTTGTAAAATACATAGCATGCTTGTCACTAGTATGCATATTTGCCTTATTTTCAACATTGCCCCATGTTAACGCATCCTGGTGTCCATTGACAATGCAAGCGTGTCCTTAAAGCAGTGGTCACATTTTTAATTCTATGACTTCCAATAGTGTTGAGCGACTAGGCAATATTCAAATTTGTGTAATTTCGCAAATACCCACAATGATATTTGATTCAATATTAGAAATCTTGAATATCCACATTTGTGGACATCTAAAAATCGCAATGCGATCAAATATGCAGAATGCATGCAAGTCTAAAGCTAGGATATTCAACTGGAAGAATATTTGTCATTTCCCTTTAAAAAAATTGCATTGTTATCATATAATCATGATCCATTGCAATGAATGGAATAGATACTACTAACTGAAATGCTGTCACCTAGTTTGCACAAATCCAGAACCCACAGTCTGTATGGTTGATATAACTTACATACTTTACTAACCACCTACCTTTTATAAAACAATGTCTGCATGTAATGGAACACCACACCTCGTCTTAAGCTAGCCATACATGTTCCGATTCCATGGCCGATCGATCACCCATCCGATCGATTCCGAGATGCCAGAGGGAATCGGATGTCCGATCGATCGCCCAATTAAGCCTGTCCCTACCACCTTGGGCCACCGATTCCTGGACGATTTCGTGCCCGATCGATCACTTCACACATGGCAACTCCCCTTGATGTGTGCTGAATCGGATCAGAAAGACCAACATGTTGGTTCTCTGGCAGATCCGATTCTGGGCAAGGTAGGCTTCACGCGATTCCGGGACGATCGATTAGCGTGCACGCGCCCGGAATCGATAGTCCCGGAAACCCTTGAGAATCGGACCTATGTATGGGGACCTTTAGGGAATAGGGGACCTGGACGGTTGACATTGGTTGTTTTTTTTTTCATAAACATTAATTAATTGACCAATATAGTAAATACATGTATTTCATCTCCATTGTACCTTTAACAATGTGAAACAGTGCAACAGTATATATTTTAGACAGAATATTGACCAATATATTTCAAATATGGAGCTTTAGCCTTGTTTGTATTGCTAGAAGCTAAATAATAATTAACAAATACATCATTTGATATTAAGATTAACAAAAAGGTTACATGGTTGCTTCAATACTGATCATACCTTCTAAAGCCTGTGTAGTTTAGTACTGTGATCTCTGCTAAATCGATGGATCTGAAAGCATTTGGGTATTAGTTCCCTGTCACATCATGTGACCACAGGCTTATATTTATGGGAATATATCCAGCAATAAAAATAAACTTTTTGTCTATGAGAGATAAGTATTCTGACCTATCTATTTATTTAAAAAGTGAACATACTGAATGGATGTCCAACTCTAGTCCTCAATGGTCAGATCCATACAATAGTTTAGTATCTCTCTAAAAGACAGCAGCATATGGAGAAAGGGATGGTTTAGACACAGGCAAGTACCTTGTTTATATCCACCACATATTTGGCCCTTGGGGATAGGAGTTAGACATGTCTGGTCTACTTTAAGTGCCATGTCCAGAAACATGTGGACAGATACAGCACTAGAATCATCTTTCAATAGTTTTGGCAGATGACTAAATACTTATGAACGGAACAGAGCCTATTAACTTTATTCTGTCCTGCTTCTTGTTTTTTACTTATGAAGCATACATAATTCAAAATTCAAATTTAGAAAAGGTAGCGGCAGTGTTATGATTAGAGCACTTAAAATAAATAGGATCATATCCTTTTTGCCTCAGATAAGCTTTTCTGTTTGACAGACATTTCCTTTCCTTTAATGTTATCTGCACAAGACCCATAACCTCTTAAGATTCTTTTAAAAATCATGTTCATGAAATTACAACTGGCTGTTTCTCTATATCTTGGCAGATAAAGGAGAATGGTTTAGACTATACAAGTAATAAAGCTAGCCATACACGTGTCGGATTCCATGTCCAATCGATTCATCATCCGATCGATTCCGGCGATTCTGCTGGGAATCGCAGATGTGATCAATCGGCCAATTAAGAGTATCCATCGCAGCATACCACCTTGTCCAACGGATTCCGGCACGATTCCGGGACGATTCCGTGTCCGATTCCACCTCCGATTCCACCTCACAAATGGCAACTCCCCCTGATCTGGACAGAATCGGATCAAAAAGACCAACATGTTGGTTCTCTGATGGATCCGATTCTGGGCCCCCGAACGATCGGACGTGATCGGACGGACAAGGTGGGATGCACACGATTCCGGCACGATCGATTCACGTGCACGCGCCCCGAATCGATCGGCCCGGAATCCGGCCGGAATCCGACCCGTGTATAGGGGCCTTAAGAAGAATAGCACAAAGTGATAATAGTTATTTTTATGTATCAGTGCTTACAACTTTAACTGTAAGCTTGCCTCCCATAAGAACTCCTCACACGTAACGACCCTTGGCCCCTTCTAACTAGATCTTATATACCCCTTTGGGAAGCATCATCATTCTTTGATACCAACACATTCATAAGGGTAACCTTTAATACATTTTCACCTTACTACATTACTTGCCCACATCTGGCCCTTTTTACTTGCATGCATTAATTGTATACCTATCCTACAAAAACATATATTGTAGGGATGTAAAGGGAAGTCAAGTAACACTGTTGTATACCACACTGGTGAACACTCTTCTCTGCAGTGGCCCCTGGAAGATTTATATCTGGTGATGTTGATGTTATCTCTTCATGGTAGATACAAACTTTATCTCTTCATGGTAAAAACAATGATAATACTAAAAAGGGTGTAAATTTTGGTCTTGCCTAAAAAAACTCCTGTGGCAGTATTCCCAAGTGTGGCTCAGAGAAGATTACAATTACCAATGTAAGTAATCCAGAGCCACACTCAGAGTAGCTTGCCTTCTTCAACCGTGCCCACGCTATCCTGTAGAAATGGTCAACAAAATTGTATCATCACCAAAATTGCTGGTGATATAGAGAAGGTTTGTGGGGAACATTTGAAACATTTTTGCTCTAGCACATGTAGTGTTTGCATAAATTAAGTTCAAAATCAATGTTGAAATTGGGGGCAAAAAGAGCCTGAGTCCTATGGTCCAAATGTGCGACCCCAGCGGCCACTCGCCACCAGTGGTCGCACCTTGGCAATGAACTGGCATCTTTCCCTCTCTCCGTGTTCGTGAGAACTGCAGTCACTCAGCAGGTCCCACCGACACAGTAACAGCTGATCAGAGCAGAGGAGAGGGAGAAGACTGCAGATTTCTGCCCCCCCCCCTCCTGCCAATCAGTGTGGAATATGGCACTGAGTCTGAGAGTGTACTGCTGCTAGTGACACCTTCTAGCTGAATTGAATATTGCAATCACTAAATGCATTGCATTAACCCAATTTAATTATTATTAAATCTTTTTTTTCTGGTTCTCCTGCCGTAAAAACTGGGTGTGTCGTATGGTCCGGTGCGTCTTATAGTTCGAAAAAATACGGTAATTTATGCAAAAACGTTTGTGTCAAAAGCAATCCTTTTTTTTTAGTATACCCCCAACCCTTCTCTACATCTCCAGCAAGTTTGGTGATGATACCATGCTCAGAGGTTTTGCAATTAACTCAAAATCGGCAATCTCTAATATCCTGTAGTATCGGCATTCACCAGGCTTCACTCTGGTCCCACCTCCCTGACATCAGTAATGGAGCAAAGGAGGTTTGGAGTGACCTCTCCACATGCCTGTATTATATCAGTGATGACCCTGGGAATTTATAGAGGGGGGAGTGCAGCCAGGAAATGCAAACTGATTACACGCAAATGGCTTTAGGAAGTGGTTTACTGAAATAATGGGACTGCCAGGGGGTGAAAATAAAATATGTAATATAAGGGGACCCCTTAATGGCTTATTAATTAATATCATGTAGCATATATAGAGATTATGGCTTTTGTAGCTTAATGAATATCTAATGTAAACTAGCTTTAGCACTCTTTGATTTTATTTAGAACTTGAGAAACAAGTTCAATACTTTGCAACATTCTTACATTGTATATTGTCAGCTTACTTTTTCTGCTAACTTGTTTTGATTTCCTTTTATGGATGAGTGCAACATTAAATCGTCCCTGTTTATACAGAACTTGATCTCTTATAAACATGGGAATATTCAAACACATTGCATGTTTTCTTAAGTTTTTCTAGCATTATTTGTCACTGCTAATGGGTGTTGGTTGAAAAAGGGGTTGAGGTAAGGACATGGTCATAAACACTTCCTCTACCGCTTCCTTAGACAGGAATGCAATGGAAGGGTGCCATACTGTACTGTGACAATTTCAGTGGCTTTTTAAAAAAAAGCCATGCTAGATTTTCAAAAAAGAGAAATAAATTGCATGTGTCATAAACATGACTTTGAAGAGCTCAGTTGCATGGCCCAACACTTCATTTAAATTTTCACACATGTAAATAAATATTTAAATATATCAGTATATACTGTATTTGTATCAATGCCGTTTTTATTTTCTAAAAGCCTCAGTCGCCGATCCTCTTCTATTTAAAGGAAACTTGGATTTTGTCACTGTCTGATTAAAGGTTTGCCTTTGCAAACTATACATCACTCTCTGTGTGACTTTCCTATTAACTGTCTGGTCTGGGGTCCATTCAGGATACTGAATGACAGATGTAAGCAACATAAAATAAGAGATAAAAGAAGATACATTGCAGGCTTAGCAAGAATGCACTATACCCCCTTTATTGTGAGTATTTTATTATGTATCATTTAAAGTCCTTTACTTTATTGCTTTTCAGGCAATTTTTTATGGCACGAAAAGGCATTTCCCCGGCAATCATGGCGGAGTGTCATATAGACAAATAGTGTGAGGAGGTCTATGGCGCTGCCCCCTTCGGCATCACTGTTGACGCCAAAGACACGGGGCCGGAAAGGCTCTGTGTGTCTGCAGCTCTGTAGAAGTGCTGCAGGCACACAGAGAGGCGGGGGTTGTGCCCGATCCCGGCACAGGCACAGTTTGATTAACGATGAAACTGCGCCCGTACTGGCTTCGAGCATAACGCCAAGGAGGTTAAAGTGGACCTACGACCTCTGTATCTGCTTCCTATTATTGGCTCCAGCCGCAAGTGGATATTGGGAAAGAAGATGTCACGTCTGCCTCCCAAAATCCCCTTGTGCCATGCAGCCAGCCAGATCTCAATGCAATGATGCTGGAGGGGTGGAGCATCACTGGATTCAGATCTGGATTCGTGGAGGAAAGCGAGCCAGGAAGAATCTTACATGCTGAAGGACAGGAAACTCCAGACATGTCGGTGCTGGAGCGAGGAAAAGGGGAAAGTAAGTATGATATTTTCCCCCCAGGGATTGCCTAGATCAAGACCCTTTGTAGGTAAGTCAGTTTATTTGTTTGTTCTTTGTTTTTTTAAGTTCTAATCCGCTTTCAAATTTAACCACTAACCATTACACCAGAGGATCAATATATAAAGCCAAACCCTTTAAATTGTGTGGTAGGTGAAAAAAAGAGTGGTAGGAAAAGAGTGCAGAGAACAGAATGAGTGGGGGAGGAAGACATACATTAGAAAGGACAAGATGAAGAGGGAATAGAGGACTGAAAAGTGGGAAAAGGAAATGTACAATTCTTTGAATTTGACCATCTCTTGTCAGTAAGGTTACAATGGCCAAATAAAATGACATAGGCCAGCTTCCTCACCTCCCTCTAGGATTTTTTTTTCTTTTTTACATTCTACAACATGTGTTAAAAGTCCCATCAACGACAGCTCATGGGAATGTGTGAAAACAAAGCACATTATAAAGGCAACAAACCTAAATAAACAGATCTAAAACTCATTAGAAAATTAATCATTATAAGTTTATTCAACTTAGTTAAATTAAACAACTGTCAAGCAGCAAGACAAATGTTTTTCAAGTGAATGTTGTTATTTATTGTTTACTTTATTACTATAGGTGTAAGTGAGTAAGTCTAAATAATGCGGTTGCCTGCAGTCCACATCAAAATTGCTAAATTGTGCAGGCGCTTGGTGGTCATTTAAAAAACTACCCCATTACAGGTCTATTGGGCTAAAGCCCAAAAACCAACTGGCGGACACCTATTGTTGCATTGGTTGCGATTTTTGCTCATTTTGTTAATGAGCCCTCAATGAACATTAATCAAATAGGAAAATAAAAAAACTTTGAAACTGTTATTTGAATACATAGTCAATATGTTCTGTTCTGTCTTCTGTGTCATTGTGTCTATTCTGCAAATAGAAAACAAATGCAAATTCAAAAAATGATGAAGTGCATTTATAAACACATTTTCTGTCAGGTTCAAATAACTCATAGTCAAAGCAGAACTAAAGTGAAATTTAGGAAGAGTGATAACAGGCAGACTTTTGTTATGACACTAAAGACTAATGTCTAATTCTCTTTCTATATGTACACGCTACTGACTGCAGTGAGATGCTTCTTGTAGCCATTTACCAGTCTGACTAGGTCTAAGGAAAGTTTGTCCCACTTCTCAATGCACAATTATTTCAGCTGTTGAAGATTTTCAGGGTTTCTTGCAAATACAGTTGGTTTATGTCACCCCAACCACACCAGAACCCTCCTTTTCTTAGTTTTTAGCCAGCCCATGATACATTAACTGGTATGTTCTGGGTCATTGTTGTGTGGCATGATATAGTGCCGTTCAGCTTTTATTCTCTTACAGATGGTCTTAAATATTGCTTAAGCATCCTCTGATACAAGGTAGAATATATGGAGGATTTTTTAATGGTGAACTAGCCAGGTCCTGCTGTAACAACGCATTCCCAAACTCTGACACGTTCATCTCCATGCTTAATGGTTGGTATGAGGTTATTTTTCTTTATATGATTTATATATTGCTACTAGTAAAGGGGAGAACATGGGAATGGGAAAGCTACGTATTTCATGACCCGGCCAATGGTCAGTATCAGCTTCTGCCTACTGGTCATGAAAGTTAGTTTCAGTTGTGTGTAGTTAGTTGTGTGTGGTGGTGTATTTATATCTTGGTTTATATATTTGTTACATATAACCTGTTCTGGGACTATACTAGGACTATAATAATAATAATAATAATAAAAAAAAAAAATAATGACAATAATAATATTTTGTCCAAAGCATTCTAGAAGTGTTGTGAAGATAATGAGAGATAAAGGTGTTTTATTGAACGCAAGCGCATTCGGCTTGAGCATCGCTTTGCTCAGGACATGGCTCTACTTGAACAAGCACCACATGAACTAGTGCGCCATGCCCGATTCTCCGCCCCACATGTTTCGCTGCTTGGAAACAATCAAGAGGCAGATAAGTACTGCCCTTACTGTAAGGGATGCTGGCATTACAGTGATTGGCTGGCCGGAATATGTCATGAGGTTCTATATATAGTGTTTTTTTATAGTGTGTTTGGCTCAGAGAGTCAGGGAGAGACGCTGTTAGGCAGGAAGGGATTAGTGGGAGAGAATCAGGGAGAGATCCCATTTATCAAAGACCCAAAAGGACTATAGTGTGTCAGTCTGTATTTTAGACTACAATCATCTGGGCACAATATACTGTCCGTATTTTTTTTTTATGGCGTATAGTGTCCCAAAACAGTTCACATTACATTCATCTGGGCACAATATACTATCCATTTGGGCGTGGTTTTGTCAGTCTGTAAAAGTGGCGTACAACTCAGGCAAACTGGTTCCCAGCAGCAACTTGGGAGTCCACGATGCATCCAGACATCGGCTCCATGCTGTTTCCGGTCCATATGGGTAGTGTTTCTGTCACTTTGTGAACTTTTCCAATGAACCAGGCACCCTCCCCTCTTCTGAGCAGTGGGTGCCTGGATGTCTCCCATTAACTTATATTATACTCGGGTAGAACACCCGAACACTTTGGTGCTCGCTCATCACTATTAATGACTGAAATGCTGCTGTAGTTTGGCCTAACAGAACTTGAGGATCTGCTGGTGCGGTTGAACTAATCTTAAGACAATCATAAGACAAAGTGTGTTTCATTTTCAGTGTACACATTATATTATTTTTTTAAATTATCCCTGATGGCTGTTGTAAATTTTACTTAACCAGAGTGAAACATTTTTAAAACATAATAAATGTCTTTGAGGAAAGGGTTATTTCCTTCGCTGTATATGCTTATCTGTAGTTCCCAAAAATATTATAAAATTCCAAAACAAAGTCACCACCATTTTCTCTTCTGAAAAGGAGTGAAGTTAACACTAACTCCTTTCTTCCACTACATTCCCTTTATCTATAAATGATGTTCAGAAGTGAAATTAAGTTGGGTGTGTAGGTAAGTATATTGAATATCTAATGGTAATAGCAAATGGATAAAGGCCCCCATACACCATACACCTTACAATCTTTCCAAACAATTTCTGTACAATCAACTTTTACCAATACCATGTACTACATAGTTATTGGTAGAGCTTATGAAAATTGTATGACGTTTTCTTAAACTTTCTCCTCCAGCCCTAAAAAGTTTTAATGCTTGGCAGGATGATTAATATGTTCTTTTTCTTTACTCTTTTTACTTTTTTCTTTCTTGGTTTGCCCAACATGTTAAGGGTCCGCAATATAGAGTATCATCCTTTGATCCTTCTCATTTATCTCAAGTACTATAAATAGTGTTTCTAACAGACATAATAACACCAAGTTGAGCAGTTGTAAAGACAATGGTAAACCATACACAAGACAGAAAAGACACAAAGGAACAGTCCTAGCAAGTTCATCTTGTGCTTTTATGCAGCAAGGTAGTAAAAAAACACAGCTCAGTGCAGAAGAGTGTGTAAAACAAGTACATAATAAACCACAAAAATCTGCTTGTCAAAGCCAACAACTAATTTTACATATGTGCCTGAATATTAGCATGCATCCTGATGGGTTCCTCTAAACCAGGCATGTCCAAAGTCCAAATGAGGCCCGTGTTCAAATTTCTATTGACCTGAGCCATAACATCACTGATATGCATGAGTGATCTGCACTGTGGTGACACTAATATAGTGAGGAAGGGAGACTCCAAACGTTTCCAACATGGCTAAAGGATTTGTTTCAAGTGCAGCAAGAGGGCTTCCATCTCCATCAAGAATCTATTCCCCCCTCATACAGATTATCCTTACTATCAGGATGAAGCAGTGCTGAGGAATCTTCTCACTGATTCCCCATAGATAGGGGAATGGTCGGGACATCTGAAGAAATGATGAAATAGGGGAATGGTTGGGACATTCTGGAGAAATTATAAAATAGGGGAATGGTCTGGACATTCTGGTGAAATGATTAAACTATTACATTTTCACCTCTTTACAAAACATTTGGGCACCCCTGCTCTAAACATAAGCAATCCATAAACACTTTTCTGGACCCCTGCCAAGGTCAATGGTTCTCTCTGGTCACTAAAGCTCTCCTGAAAGTGATCGATGCACATCCTCCCTTGGTACCAGCAGTAATGTGAGGCATCCTCTTTTGCTGTGGAAATGTTATTCCTAATCACTTAAGCAACAGTTAAAAGATAAAAGATGTTTCTATGAGGATTAATACAGAAACAAAAAATGTAAAAACTACACAGCATATTTACTACATGAAGTAGGCTTAGAAGCTCCAATGAGGGGGGTTTTATGCCAACCTTATCAATATTAAATATAATGGGGCCAAACCATACATAGCCTATGCATTGGCAGTAGAGATGGTCACAAAATGTTCACTAGTTGATTTGTGAGTTAATTGCAAAGCCAGATGTAGAGAATGGTAGTGTGAACATTTAAAAAAGTATTTTTGCATACATGAAGTTCAAAGTTAAAGTCAAATTTAAAATTCTTAAAACCATTCCCCTCCTCTCCAACCAAATCAAATAGTCAAAATGTCCTTGCTACACCTTAATAAAGAGTATTGTTTTTCCTTTTTTTAGGCAACAGGACAAATACCCAAACCTTTTAATGAATGGGTTAACATACAGAAGCTATTGTGCCAGAGCAGTTTGGCAAGCACACAGAAAGAAGGCTAGGCACTGGAAGCTATGCTGTGTTCAAACACTTTTATTTACATAAGGAAGCACTCTTGTCAGTAACCTCCGTCTTTGCAGATGATATATTATGAAGTCAGGGTCTCCAAATTATTTATACCACCCCAACCCTGGCCTAGTTTCCTTTAGAATCAGGAATAAATGTTATGACTATGGGATAAGCACAGTAAAAGTAATATGCTCACTAAGCATGCATCTAGGCTGATTTTTGGAGTGTAGATGGGCATGACTCCACATTAAAAGGGATGTTTACCCAGCAAACACAGTTTTAAGTTGGGAAATGTCTTTTGATGTTCAAATCAAACAATAACATATGATGAAAGGAATATGGTCCCAACATTTTGCAAAAAAACTTTGAAAAAAAAAACATTTAATAACTATCTGAAGCTGTTTCAAAATGTATAACCAGTAACAATCATGTATTGAATAAATTATGCATAGCTAGTCTAAGAATACCTATTTTATGTAATTAATCTATACCAGTAGTGACTTACCCAGGGTCAAAGAGGGGAGAGGAGAAACTGCAGCTCTTCGTTGCCTAATGGCTCTTCTCATTCTGCCAAATGAATTCAGCATAGGACAACAAGCAGAAAGCTGAACTGCCAGGTACATGTGGGGAAGAAGCAAGCAAAGTGAAGTGTACATTATATATACCGGTATGTATATATATATATATATATATATATATATATATATATATACATATATATTTAGTGTGTTGTATATTTATTGTGTGATTACAATAACTAACTGGGTTTTCAGTTTGGGCACTAAGTCTTGGAAAGGTTCGCTATCACTGCTCTATGCAACTGTCCATCAGAGAAGCTAATGGCCCAATAATCATCAAGGCTAAATTAGGGGGAAACTAACTTATCTGTATGCTTTTGTCATGTAAAAGTAACACCATAAAAACATAGAGAGGACTTAAAATCTGCATATTGTGTTCTTACCAGAAATCAAGCCTAGGAGTCCAATGTTATAAGGCAAGAGTTCTAGGGCCACTTCCTTACCATGGCCAATAAAACACATGCATATAAATTAAATTTAAAAGAACAGAAACCATGTTGGTGGACAGGAAAACATGCAAGAAAATAATTTAAGATATATTACAAGGCAGCAGAGAACGATTGCCTTGCAACTGTCAGGTATGAATTTGGATTCTTAATGAGTCATTATCTGCATAGAGTTTGTATACCCTCCTATAGATTGTTTTATCCTACAATCCAGAAACCAGCATAAAGCCCCCCATACACCACATACAATTACCATGCAACTTCTGTACAACCAACTTTTCTTCTACCAAAACCATGTAATAGGAGGACCTTTCTACACCTTCCAATCACTATGTATTCTATCAGAGAGGCCACCATACTACATAGTTGTTGGTAGGTCTCATGAAAGTTGTATGGAGGAATCTGAAGGTGTATGGGGGGCTTAAGTGATGGCCAAATTGTTCACCTTGCGTTCTTTCGATGTTCGATCCGCCTCACATCCATTAACAGGGAGGCAAGGAGGGTTTCTTCCCCCACAACCTTGCCCTAGTGGTTAACTACTGCCGACTACTGGATGAGACTTTAAAGATGGTGGGTGAATCGATATCTGCCCTCACATGGTATATGTGTATGCGTGATATCCTCATATGACATATTTTCTGGGGGATCTTTGGGGACAAAGAGAGTCACTGGAGCTCCAAAGATAAGATCCCCCTGTGTGGGATACTTGCCCCCTTGTGGGAAGAGATGGATTTGCAGTAGAACTTTTAATAAAAAAATTTGTGTCCTGTCTTATTACTAGAGCTTCTCTTTAAACTCCCTACTGAATGGGTATGCAGTCCTTGGGACCTCTCTACTCATTCAATAGGGTGGGGAGCAGGATCGGGGGTTCTCTTCTTAAAGGGAAACCTTGCATACTGAATGATCCCCTTGGTGGTCTGCCCCCTTGTGAAGGCAACTATTTCTTGTATGGACTACATAATGCACTAAAAAAAGGTGGACTCAATTCCCTCAATTCTATAGCTCAAAAGTGTAAGCGCATCTGTATTTTTACTGATCATTGTCCATCAGTAAAATAGTAATTCAGTGTATAAAAGATTTATGCTGCTGTTGAATACTTGGACACTAAACTCTAAGCAAATGTCAAAAGGCTGTCGTTAGACAAGTTCAATGTGATGCATCAAACTCAACAGCCTCATAATTGGATTGTTGTTGCAATCTGCATGCCAAAGTCTGATTTCATACATTTTACCTCTCGTAAAGCACTACATGTACTGAATCTATTATTATATAAGTCTCCTAGATTGATAACAAAGCAACAGCACTCTAAGCCACAGATGGATCAGCCACATTTCACATGGCTGTCAGTCTACCTTTGTGAACATGCTTACAGGAGGGACAGGAGATCCCACCACACACAAAGGTCTCACCATTACGTTTCAATTAGCTTGTTGTGATGGCCAACTTGTATTACTTATGTCTGTAGAAAAATGTACTTAGTATCTATACTGTATATACCTATCTATACTGGCTTATAAGGGTATCTACAGTATTTCTTGCACCATAAGATGTACTTTTACTCCCCTAAAATCAGGGGGGGTCCCTGCTGACCTCGCCAAGCGATAAGCTTAGCCAGGTGAGTGGAGGAGATGTCAGAGCAACCCCCTGCTGGCATAAACAGTGCAGTAGCAGAGCCAGATGAAAGCTGCCTGTGTATGTGAGACCCAGAGCACTGTGTAATCTGCCAGTCTGGCTTTTCTGCCTCCTTAACTCCTGAGCAGGTTGGGAAAAAGCCTGAGTATTTTTAGGCCATTACATAGGTATACCCTATACAGTGGAGGGTGGTAAATCACAACTTCGGCTGAAAATAAAATATGTATGTTGTCTGGTAAGACATTTACAATATAAGCATTAAAACACCTGGAAAGTGAAACACCTGAAAACTCATTTCACCTGAAAACTGAAAACACCTGAAAACTCATTTCCATATTGATCTCTAGAACTGGAAACCATAGAAAAGTATGGATATAATTTTTCATAATATAAATGTAATTTCTCTATTGGTAGGAACATGTTCAAATATTATTTATATTTTATTTGTATCCTTTAAAATGTAGAGATTTAACTGGATCTATACAAAAACAACCATATTGATCGTAACCTTTACTTACTTCTGAGCCAGCACAATAGTGGTTACCTCTAGCCCTAGCAGTGCCATTTGCAGTACTGAACTCTGATTCATCTGCTTGCCACTTTTCCAACTGCAGTTCTGCAAATGGCCAATAGATATTTCTATATAATTCATATGCTGAAAACTTATTGCCTGGGGATTATGAAGGGAGAGTTATCATAGCCTTACCTGTCAGAAAGAGAAAGTGCTGGACTGCCAAATACGTTTTAGGAGGTAAACTATACCCTCCCTACTATTAAGTAGCTGGCTAACTTAGAAGGGAGGGACGTTAATCTGCCTACCTCGGGACTTCTATGCTAAGTGCAGTGCTTGGCAGGGATCCCATACACTTATACCATATATCCCATACAGATCACATATACTTTAGCTGGCCTGCGGATGCTGTGTTCAGACATCCACCGATGCAAGAGTTAACAGACTCGACTACATTAACCCCTGCATCGGCGGAACGGCTCAGCGCTGTGAGAACACAGCATTCGCCGAGCAGGTAAGTGTATGTGCTCCATTGGGACCTCCCACCAAGCAATGTGCTTAGTGTATGGGGTCCCGATGGATGTGGAAACATTTCCTTACTTCCCACCCTGCACATCATCTGCACAAGTTGGATGGGAACTAAGGAGCAAGAGTAACACCCCCTCCTCAAATAACCCAATTTAATATTCTGATGCACCCATCAGAAGAGCAGTTGCCGCCTCTGCTGTAGCAGGTCATCCGAGGAGAGGAGTATTGGGGGACAGGAATTAGGATTTTAATACATGTACATGTAAGATTTTATAGTATAGTAGAGCGTTTGACTGTGAGGGACATGGAGTACAATAGGTGAGTATAGGTAAGCTTTTATTTACAGCTGATTTCACGATGGAAAGACCAAACTTCCATCTATGCCCTTACTGTTTTAACCTCTCTCCATGGTCATAGCCTTGTCAATCCATCAAACACTGTACATTGTAAAATGAAAAGCTGAATATTGTCTGCAAAGAACATGCTGACTTTCTATAGCACTGTGCAGTTCAAGCGTAAATTTTGGTTAGAAGTCAGCTACTAGTGTACTGAACTAAAATAGTCTCCACAAAGATGTTCTCCTAGAATATAACAGATTTATGGTTTGTTGAGATCGCACATTATCATTGCTGCTCAAAGTCACATTGACCACTGGTTGGGTGTAATTGATTGCCTTGTAAATTCCTATTTGGGAATGCTGCAGCAGCTGGTAACAGTCCAGCTCCATAAACCAAACGTAATGTAATGTCTGCTCTAGCGATGTATCACCGACGAGCCTCTGCTCAACAATGCATCCCGCTCTGGACTGACTCAGGAAGATTTTTCCAGGGTATCGGCCAAGTTTTTTACTGCAACAGAGCAGACAAATCTCACATCAAAGTACTCTGGAATAGGTCAAAAGTGAATTCAGTACTCATTGGAGATGTCAATGTTAAGTGTACTAGACATTAAAGTGACCCTGTCATTAGACCCTTCATTTCAAAAGCAATTTTCCAGTAAGATTTTATGTGCATGGAACCAAATTAATGAATGATATATTACCTGTTTTCCTTATGTAAACACCCAAAAATTCTGAGACTGCTGTTAGGGATGCAGTTTTCTAAATGGGGTCAGGAGTCTCGGACGGCTAAGAGTTACATAGGAACTGCAATGTATACCTTCAGGAATTCTCACAGTGCCAATATTCACAGTTAAAATTCGTGATTTGAATATTCGCAATCAACACTAATCATTAGAAAGAAGAGGAGTAATAACATAGGGGCGGGATTTCAGGAATAAACTATTGAAATAGAAATTCCTTATCAATTTCAAGTGATCTAAATTGTTGCAAGTGTTCTAAATGCTGTTAAAAACCAAGAAAAGATTGGAGGGTAGGTGTAATCACTGTTCCCATCCCCAAGTAATAATTGCAAACGCCCGAAAATATTCCCTCATGGGACTTTGGACCAAATTTTCATAAAACAATTTTTTTATTATTGTAATCCTACGAACACAACTTTATATAGAAAATAGACGGAACAAGATTGTGTGCAACACAAGGTACCTATAACAATCATTGATATTTCATATATCAATAATTCATACATCAGAAGGTGAACAAGTGGAGATGAATCAATATGGTGCGTATGAGGCTACATGTTTCGCCGGTTGGGGCTTCTTCAGGCCAAAGCACCCTAAGATGTGTGTAGATCATCAACAATGTAAGAAGGCATCTCTCCTATATCACCAGGAGAAGAATCTCGGTGGTTCGTGGGGTGGAGATGTATGTCTCTACAGGGCAGAAGCAACCCGGACCAAGACGGCACCAGGGCCCCCCAACCAGGGGAAATGGAGAGGATCGGTTTGTTGGGTTATGTGGATGAGGGAGCCTCCAATTACCACTTGCTGGTGTTGAATAGGAGAGTGTGCCAGTGCCCCAGATCGATACACCACGGTCCGGAAGAGCTCCTAACCTGGAAACCTCCAGGTTAATATCTTCATAGTAGAAGAGAAAGGGCTGTCCGCCTTTTATAAGACCCTAGTATTTCATACCACCTTGCATAAGACGTTGCCCATGTTGAAATGGGAACAAGCGCTGGGAATTTCCTTCCCAGCTTTGGAATGGGCGAGGGCAATTAAAAGCTATTATTCAACATCTTAATGTGCTTCCCATTGGGAGATGTCCATTAAACCATTACAACGATGGTATTATACGCTGTACCTGTTGGCTAAATTTGGTAGATCCAGCTCCCCAATGTGCTGGAGAGGTTGCCCCAGGCTCACATTAGCCACCACCTGTGGTTCTAGTAGGGAGATATACCCCACCTGTGGCATTCAGTAGGTCTACAAGCACTGGCAACCGAACAATATAGGTTATTACCAGTGAAAAACTAACGTGCGAACTTGCACTGCGCTCCATTTGGGCATTGCAAGATTCCCGGGAGTGAAAAAACACATAATACTTTGCTCAAAAACTCACCTCCTGTTGGTACGAAATTGATCTTAACTAGACAATTGGTGGAAATCAACAGGACGGCTCCCACATTTAGGGAAATTATTGGGATGATTTAATTTTCCAGGGCTTCAATGGAAACTCATGATGGCAAAAAAAAAACAACTTCTCGTCCTATTTACTAAGAAGTGGTCCCTTTGTTGAAACACCCTTCTTGCCCACTATTAGAATGTGGACCGGAGGGGACACATTGTTCTTTTCCTATTTTGTTCCTTTTTTTTTTTTCATAACTACTATGGTATGATATAACTTTCCAATATGAACACCCACCACCTCCTACCTTCTCCCTATCCCCTTAACCCAATCCTGATTTGTTATTGTTCGTTATTGGATTGTTTATTGTCTAAATGTATTTGATCATGTAAAGTTGGCGTTGAGGGTGCCTCTTAAAATGTTGATAAAACTGGGGATGTTGAAAGTGTCAGAAGATTTGGTGTGATACGGCACTCGGATTAGAACAAGGACGAACCGAGTTTATCATTGATGATATATTAATTGTATGTACAGTACGAAGAGCCTCATCTGATGGCAAAATTTATAAGCCTTAGTCGATGTGTAAAACCAATAAAAATGATTTAAACAAAAAAATAAAAAAGTAGAAGAGGGAAAGTTGGCATATTTGGAGTCCAAGTCCTATGGAATTTTATTAGAGTGAATGAAAATAAAAAAATAGGGGATTGTACGTATGTTTTTGGCATGAGGATTAACAAGTTAAAAAATAAAAAAATAAAAAATCCTAAAAAAAACAAAAAAAACACCATCATCACAGCTGACAAGCCCCCACGGGTTCCTCCCCAACCATTCTCCATGTATGAGGAAGAAGCAGATGCCGAAGTGTGCTCTCTCGTGAACATTATTTTTGTTGGCTGAAAAGGGTTAATGCAGGGGATTTCTCCCTAATCATTACACATGAAATACTTTTTTTTTTCTGATTTCCTGCTCAAAAAATTGGGTGTATAGCAAGTATATGTCTGGTCTCCTTATTTACTGGCTGACCTTCATAATTGAAGAATTACCTCTAATACCTTTCTGCTTGTACCTTCTGCCTGTCCTGACCTCTGGCTATTACACTAGCCCTGAACTCCAGACTCCAGAAATCCAATTAGTTGCCAATGTTAAGTAGAGAATTTTGTTTTTGACTGAAACAAGTTGGGAATTACAATTGATATGTTTCTGTTGTGGTGGAATATATGCATCTTGCATCTTTTGACAACAAATTACTAGCTCTATACAGATTTTTCATAATAGATCTAGATATATTAATAGATTTTTTGACAGCTCCATTTACATGATGGTAGTGGAGATTTATCTTCCACTAATGCCAAACTTTGCATGCCCAAAGTTTGCCACACCACTGCTTAATCAAACGTCCACCGATATTTTATTTACCGTACATTTTCTTAAATTGGAATCCACCAATGGTGTATATCTTATAGCTGCTTTTACGAAGAATATAGTCATATTGGAATTACATCAATAGTAAAGGTGCATGTCACCTCGCAATGTGGGGACACCCTTAAAAATGTTTCAGGAATATTTGGGACTGTAAAGCTGGGCATACACAACGGCGACCATCGCCGATATCTCCGCCGATTTCTTCCGGATTGTAATCGTGATGACGTCATCAAGTTTACACTCCCATTGCATTCTGGGGCCGCTTCAGTCGGCTGGGCACCCTTTGTGTGGTCGGCCATAAGCTACAATGAAGCGGCCGCCTTCATTGTAGCTTATGGCATCGGCTCCCATCGGCTCGCGCCGGCCAGAGATTTTCCGACATGTAGGAATCTCTGGCTCGAGAAGTGGGTTCGACAGGGATCTGTGGGCAACATGCCGATAAGCGGGCCATTTTTAACCTGACCGACGGCGTGAGCGCGCAACGCCCGTCGCCAGTGTTAAAAATCAGCCGCTTATCGGCAGTGTATGGCCAGCTTTAGTCACTTGACCACAGTTATAAGTTAAGAGACAACTCTAAAAGTAACGTAAAAATAGCAGTAAAACATATCCAAATATATATTGTTATTTTATGTTACTTTTTATACCCATTTTTATGTTACTTTTAGGTTGTGTCTCCCTGAGGAAGCCCTGGTTTGGGGGAAACGTGGTGGATGTTAACCCGCTAATTGTGTACAGTATGACATAATTACTTTTATGCATGTAACAATTAGTGTTAAAATGCAACATTAAGTTAGTAGACTTTTTTGAAGTCCCTATCCATATGTATGGCTGTTATAACATTATGAGATTAGTATTTTGATATACACATTTTTGGTCTGATGTATAAGTAAGACCTTTTGATTGTACACAATGTTGTGACCTTGTGGCTTGAAAGACCTGAATGTAAGAGTCAGGGTAGATTCCTCCCAGCTAGGTATTCTTGTGTATTTAATATATATATTATATGTATTATACAGGGAGTGCAAAAATTATTAGGCAAATTAGTATTGTGACCACATCATCCTCTTTCTGCATGTTGTCTTACTCCAAGCTGTATAGGCTCGAAAGTCCTACTACCAATAGCATATAGATGATGTGCATCTCTGTAATGAGAGGGGTGTGGTCTAATGACATCACACCTTTATTAGGTGTGCATAATTATGGGCAACTTCCTTTTCCTTTGGCAAAATGGGTCCAAAAGAAGGACTTGACAAGCTTAGAAAAGTCAAAAATAGTGAGATATCTTGCAGAGGGATGGCAGCACTCTGAAAATTTGCAAAGCTTCTGAAGCGTGATCATCAAACAATAAGCGTTCATTCAAAATAGTCCACAGGTCGCAAGAAGCGTGGGGTTTGGAACAAACATAGGCGCAAAATAACCTGCACATGGAACGGAGAAAAAGGTCAAGCGTGCAGCTGCCAAGATGGACACGTGCCACCAGTTGGCCATTTTCAGAGCGGCAACATCACTGGAGGCCCAAAATGCACAAGGTGTGCATTTATAATCTTAGAGACAGTTTTTATTTTTTTTTAAGGATGAAGATACCACATGACAAGACACACAAGCTTAAACGCAAAGATGAGCCAAGAAATATCTCAAGACTGATTTTTTCTAATTTTTGGTTTTTTTTGTTATGGACTGATTGAAATGAGGTGAGTATTGATGGGCCTTTTATTTTTTTTGTCAGATGGATGGCACGTGGTGATGGATTGGTAATGGGAAGAGAGCTCCAGTCCGACTCATACGCCAGCAAGGTGGAAGGTTGAGTACTGGGTTTGGGCTGGTATCATCAAAGATTGAGGCTGTGGGGCCTTTTGGGGTGAGGTGGCGTCGAAGCTCACTATCAGTCCTACTGCCATGTTTATGGGAAGGAAACACTTCTTCAAACAGTGGTACAGAAAGAAAAGTTCTGCATCCTTCACGAAAACATGATTTTCATGCAGGACCAATGCTCCACTCACATCGCGTCCAAGTACTCCACAGCGTGGCTGGCAGCGAAAGGGTATAAAAGAAGAAAAACGAATGAAATGGCATCCTTGTTCACCTTATCTGAACCCCATTGAGAACCTGTGGTCCATCATTCAAATGTGTATTTACAAGGAGGGAAAACAGTACACTCCTCTAACAGTGTCTGAGGAGGCTTGTTTGTGAGGTTTGCTGCGGCACGCAATGTGATGGTGAACAGATCAAAACACTGACGAATCCATGGATGGCAGGCTTTTGAGTTGTCTTGCAAAGAAAAGTGGCTAGATTGGTCACTGATTGTTTTGTTTGTTTTTTGGAATGTCAGAGAAATTTATATTTGTGAATGTTGAGAGGTTAGATTGGTGTCACTGGCAAAAATAAATAATTGAAAGGGGTTATAAATTTGTTTTTTTGTTAAGTTGCCTTAATAATTATGACACAGTAATAGTCACATGAAAACCCAAGATATCCCCCTTACGCTAAAATAGCTAAAAACTAAAAACAAACTAAAAACTACTTTCCAAAAATATTTTCAGCTTTGATATTAATGAGTTTTTTGGGGTCAGTGATTGAGAACAGGTTTGTTGTTCAATAATAAATTATTCCTCAAAAATACTACTTGCCTAATAATTCTGCACTCCCTGTATAACAGGTGAGGCATACTTTGTAATAATTGGCGTAACCTTCCATATAGATATATTGTGTTAAGATTAAATATTAAATAGCGACTTCATCCTACTGCACATGTATTAACAAAGTGGACCATGTTTATAATTTCATATGTAAAGTATGTAAAGAATATTTATAGAACACTAGGTAGGTAATGCAACACTATACCTTTTTATTGCAAACTATGTGTAACTGCCAACACAGACATGTTTTTGGGGGGGGGGGGGGGGGGGGGGTTCTTTTTGTCACTGTTTAAACAATGTGTAACAAATGTGTAAAATATGCCACAATTGTCCGTTTGAATGTTTCTCTGTCTTAGGAATATTACAGAAATGATATTTTCTCTTTAGACCAAAGCTAAACACAAGACTCTCATAACTAGCCATATGATATATCCTTAAGTGAAACATGAAAATGAAAGTTTTCTCTTGAAACACATGCCAACGGATTTTGATTAATGAGGTGCAGCAGCAGTCTAAATGTTAGGAAAATTAGGATGCTAAGTTAAGGATGGCAAAACAGTCTTGGGAAAACATTTTCTAGAAACCAGTCTAACAGTTTTAATGGCTTGTGTCTGCCATGAACTGATTCCAGTACATAGGGAGAAAAGTGTGTTTAGTTCATAGTTGATAGTTAGTAGATAGTTTTGAAATTTGAGATTTTAGCTTAGTAGACAGGTTACTTTTTATTTCAATAGGAATGTTTCTGTACTTGTATAAGAATGTATGATTAGAATTAAAAAGGAGCCTAATACAGCCAGCAAATCAAATAGTAATGAGGCATATTGCTAAAGATTTTTTATTGTTTAACTACTATAAAAATGTGAGCTTGATAGGAATGGCTGTATCAGTTCATGATTTAAGTATGAATTTAGCCTTTTCCCTCCAGGTTCGATACAATAGTAATAGGACAATATTGTGTACATGAGATCCAATATTAGTGAATGAAATTCTGGAAGCTCATTTGCTATTTCCCTTCCAGGCTCCTTAATCACCTACAGGGATCTAACCAGTACTGGTTATGTAAACATTTAATACCATCATCTACTTTTTGGGTTAGGTGTAATAGAATCTCATTTGTTTTTTTTATAAACAACAGGATTATACTGATAAACTGCAAAACATTAAAACCACTGTGGCAGTACATGGTTTGATTTTTCCATTTGATAGCCTTAAAAAAAGATTGATTGTTTGAAAATAGATTCCTGTTTTACAAAAATAATAACCAAAAGTGATGGAGATCAAACATAAAAATACAGTTGTGTTCAAAATTATTTAACCCCAACTGCAATTGAGTGTTTTAACATTGATTTTGATCATTTCAGTCATCTTGTTTACAATAAAATGAAAGAGACGCTTGTAAGTCAGAAAAATATAACATAACATTAATAATGAAATAACCACAAATGTCTTTTCTGTGCTCACATCATTATCAGTTTTACTCAACCCCCAAGTGACATTCTTAGTACTTAGTACAACATCCTTTCCCAGTTATAACAGCTTTTAAATGTGAAGCATAGCGTGACACAAGTGTCTTGCAGCGATCTACGGGTATCTTAGCCCATTCTTAATGGGCAAAAGCCTCCAGTTCAGTCACATTCTTAGGCTTATGCGCTGCAACTGCTTTCTTCAAGTCCCACCAGAGGTTCTCAATCGGATTTAAGTCTGGTGACTGCGACGCCCACTCCAAAATGTTTCAGCCTTTAATCTGGAACCAACCTCTAGTGGACTTGGAGGTATATTTGGGATCATTGTCCTGTTGAAAGGTCCAACGTCTCCCAAGCCTCAGGTTTGTGACAGACTGCATCCTTCCAATAACTCCTGGTACTGAAAGGAATTCATGGTACCTTGCACACGCTAAAGCTTCCCTGTACCTGCAGAAGCAAAACAGCCCCAAAAGCATGATTGACCCCCCCCCGCCATGCTTCACAGTATGCAAGGTGTTCTTTTCTTCATAGGCCAGATTTGAAGTGTCAAACTGCAAAGAAGTTGTACAAAAAAAGGATTTACTGTTAAAAAAGACAAAACTTGGCATAAATCATATGGGAAATACCTTCAGCAACAATGTTCAATGGACAGATGATTGAAGATGAGTCAGACTTTGAAGTTAAAGCGGACCTACCACATGGCAATCACTGCCCCAAAATAAAAAAAATATTGCTGTGGTGGCAGTGAGCGAGGTAGAAAAGCTGCCAGAAAGTGTTTTACCTGAGGCTCTAAAGGATGGAGAGCACAAGGAGGAGGGGGATGCCTGCTGGGAAGGTGTGCTCTAGTACTGGCGAACTGACTGGGCGGAAATGGCATCAGTTCACCAGTACTTCAGATGGTGCCTCTGGAAATGAGGAAGTGAGTATGGCAAGCACTTTTTTTTGTGTAGCAGTTTCCAGAGATGTAATCTGCTGGTGAGTATTATGTTTAGGTAATGTATGTGTCTTTTTTTTTTTTAAGTTTACAACCACTTAAAATCATCTCTTCTGCTCTACTAGACAGGCCTGGGCTATGTGACATATGGATAGGCATAAATATACATCATTTAAAGGATATATATATATATGAAACAAAGTGGTTAAGGTGCTGACTTTAGATGAGCCTGTCAGGGCAGTACCCTGAGGAGTACATGACCCAGGTCACCAGGTACCGTGATAACTCCTACCAACTTTGGCGCACTTTCCTTCCTCTTTACTCCCAGCCAGTGGCTATTTAGGGCGATGCGCAGGGTAAGTGCACTGGAGCGGGGCGACAGTGGGTGAATAGCACCTTGTGTCAGCCCTCCGCATCTCCTGGGGGGAATGCGGAGCCATCGGGGTCCCCAGTATGGCTGGTGGGGT
>CM070034.1:39352173-39369704 GCA_036250615.1 Ptychadena robeensis | reverse complement strand
TTGTCTATCTGCTTGTTTACTGTATTGTATTGTTTGAACTGCCTGCCTCCATTTTTGTTCTCCCTGTGATCATACTTGCCTCTGTTCCCTGGGCTAATATCAGGACGACCACCGTGTGGCGCTCTTGATAAATAAACCATTGTTATTTACTTTATCCTTATCTCCTTGGTGTGTTGGGCCGGGGTTCAGGGGGGTGAATCGTCAAACTGCCAGAGGAGGAAACCCGAAACAGATACACATACAGCAGCACCCACGGGTGTCAGTGCTACACCTCCATTAATGTTTTTGATAATTTACAGCTTATTTTTGTTGAACTAAGTTTGCAACCCATGTCCATGTTCCTATTTGTCTTGTACTGGGGGAGCTACACACCGTAATCACTTATTCCTCATAATGATCCATTTTTCTTCTGAGATTTTTGCCCAGCTCCATACACCATCTGATGGCATTTCTAGCCACTGACATCACTTCTACTGTGTGATCGCTGCTGACAGTTGTGCTCAACTATTACCATTGTTTTAACTTACAGCCTCTGTAATGCTGCTGAGGCTTGGTCTATAAGTACATTACAATATATATATTCATCCAATACGGCATTTCATTTTGAAACTGAGTATATGGTTTGTTCTATCATGCTGTCATATCCTATGCTAAGATACTACCAATCTTAACTCTCTTGATTACATCACAGGGGAAACAGCTGCTGAACCCCATATGTGTTATGTTGAACCTGTCACAGTTTTTGTAATCTTAATGTACTTTTCTTCTATGCACAGACAATGATATCAGCTCATGGTTTAAGCAGTTGTTGATTCTCAGTGACATGTTGATTAGGACCAAATGTGCCAGAAATACAGCATGCAAAATATGCATATGCATGCAATAGGGAGTTTAAGAGCCAAAAACAAATATGAAATTATAATGTTATGGGTTCTAAATAATGTGTATGTTCCTGTTATGGGAACCAAAAAAGTACATACATTTTATTCATTATACAAATCTTCTAAGAAATAGCAGTTAGTTGTATTCATCATGCCCTTGTTAACATGTTCCTGGGCATTAACATGCGTGTTCTGTGAAGCCAAATTTGTGTCTGAGCTCTCAGGTTAAGGGGACTAGGAAATAAAAGCAAATTCCAGTGAATGTTTCTCAATTTTATTTCTGGCTTTTAAGTATGGTTTTCTTACAATTTCTGAAATATGAACACATTCAGACCAGACATTCTGATGTCTCATTTAATTGCAAACAAGCTGTATTTAATTGCAAACACACTGTACACATACGGGTTAATGTTAGCGTGAACTTTTAAAAAGTGTGCATAGTGTAAAAGGGCCACACATGAGCCCACTCTATGAAATAGATTGGGCTGGAGAAAAAAAATGGAACAATGTTCATCAAACAGTATTTATCAACATTATTGATTTCTTTATATCATCAGCAGCATTTATACTGGATGATGTTGTTTGAGAAATGTTGTATTACTTTGCGTGACATCTGGGTGACGTCTTTTAATCTGTATATTCCATGTTATACATTAAAGCACATCAATGAAGGATTTACTGTAAGAATTATTAACAGGAGACAGTGTGCACGTTGCAGATTTACACAGACTTCACGATGAAAGACTGCAAAGCGGAAAACCATTGTACAAAACAGAAATGGCCTCACGTACGTTAGCACTTCACGGTCACAAATTAAATGACACTTTGCAGTTTGCATTGGCTTGGCTTGTCACTGAAATGAGAATGAAAAGGAAGGAAATCAAGCCAAGGCTAATAAATATTTTTGCAGAGATCATATATTTGAAGCATAAATGAGGCTCATAAGTGACATTCCAGTGCCTGGTTCTCATGAGAAATGATTATATGGATGGCTGCATGGGACGTTGTGAAATCCTCTATGGATAGCTGTGCATTGACTCTTCAAATCTATTTTTAAAAATATCCGAGAATTTATGGCACCCTCCATCACTTTAAAAGAAAGCTCTGTTTATAAACTTTATATTTATATTTTATTAGATTATTTGTAATACATTCACAATTATGTAGTTATACCCAAAGTCATACATATTGTATGCATTTATGCAGAACGGCACATACAATTTTAACATTTAACATACAACGAAAAATGTGTATCATTAGTTATTGCAGTAGTATTTATAGGCCTCTGTAGTAATGATATAGTATCAGTATATATAGTGTGAACTTGGGGTGTCCGGGTTTCACAGTCACCACACTGGAATTCAACTTCTTTTAAATCAGCAAGGCTTTCTTAACCTCCCTAGCGGTTGAGACGAACCCTGTTTGTTCGGTGAACAGGGTCCTCTCAAACGCACGGGAAGCCGGCGGCGGGGAGACCCTATGCCTCCCCGGAAAGCTGCAGCGATTGTCTTCATCGCTGCAGCATTTCCGGGTTGGCGGCACCTCCCCAATCGCGTCATGGTGACGCGGAAGGGGGCGGGGGGGGGCGGCGCCATAGACCTCCATGTTAATGGAGGAGCGCCGGCTTTCTCTCTCATGCAGCTGTTGTCAGTAATGACAACAGCTGCGTGAAGAGCTCTGGCGAGATGCCGGAAACGACAGGCAGAGTACTCTGTACACTGCCTCGATCGCCCGTATCGCGACATTGTAAACGGCGCGATACGGGCGGTGCGCTAGGGAGGTTAATGCCAAAATTAACAATTTGGCTTAACTACAGCCATTCAAAATAACAAAGGCAAAAAAGTTAATAAAAGTCTCACTTAGGGAGAGGGTTTTTCCCAAAACCACCATTTGTCCTCTCAGAGGGAAGCAGTCCAGCCTTGTCTGTCCTCCAGACAGTGTCCATTACTCCTCCACCAATAAGGTCAGGTGACCCGGTTAAAAGACTGCTGTGCAGCTTACACACACCCACACAGGTGCTGGGTGGGGGAATAGGAGGCCCTCCCAACCATCCTACCTATTCACAATCAAGGCCCTGTTAGCAGTCCACAAACTGCCATTCAAATCCTGGACTGTGTCCATCCAGCACCCTAGGGGTTACCTAAAAGGGGACACAGACCAAAAATTGGGCGACACATTTACCCCATTCAGGACCCATCCCTGGTGTCCTGTACAATAGTTTCGCTTAGAATTACCATGTGTAAGAATCTGAATCTCTATTAATTTTCTCTAAGTTCAAGCTCACATAGATGCACTATTCCACATACAACAATATCACATAGACTCAATATTATACATACCATGAAATCCTAACTTGCAGTAAGGCAGCAAATTAATTGAACTGGGTCACCTAACTGATTCTACATGTTGTATTACAGCACAAGATATGAACATGACCTAAACGCAGAAATATGAAATACATATGTGAGAACTGTTTTATATGCCAAGAGAATTATAATTGTGTCTGTTAATTTATGAAATGGTAACTTTGCCACATGGCATACTTCTGTCTGTCAGGGGAGGAGATGTGATCATTTTTTACAATGATTTTACTCACAGGTTTTCACACCTACCCTAGCCCATCTCTTCTTCTTATTTGCTTACTTGCAAAATGCATGCAAAAATGTACTTAATTTCCATTGGGAGCTGCTGCAATTGAGTCTTCTGCAATAGATAAACTTTTGGTGATTGTTGGATGCCTGACTCCCCTCTACACTTGGACAATGGATTCAAAGCTTAGAGTGGGGTACCAGATATCCAATACAGCTCAAATTAAAGTGATTAAAAAGATTCTTCAGACAATTTAGCTTTAAGGGAAATGTATTAATCATGTTATTTGGCAAATTGGTCTTATTAATGGGGTAGTGCTTTATTAAGCAACTCTGGTACCAGACCATAAATTGCAACCCTTTTTTATTTTATTTTATATACAATAATATGTGCATTTCATTTTTTTAAGGCATGATATTCACCAGTTATGCCACCTACGGTTTGAGGTCAACAGCCTCAGGGAAGTCATACAACTAACACTAAGGTTAGGGTTACATTATGCACTTGGATGTGCTGACGCTGTGTTTAGGGCCACGTTAGTCACATGCCAATCTGATGTATTCATTGACTGTCAACATCAAACCTCCATTGCATTTCTGTTGAGGACGCTCTCTGAGTTAACATACACACAATGTAGGCTCAGGCCGACAGATACAAGACTATGACTGGCTGTGTAGACAGCCCTTTCATAGCTCATTGCCATCATTGTAGTGTAAGTGTAGCCCTAGCTTAAAGCAGAGGTGTCAAATGCTGACCCGTGGGCAAAATCTGGCCAGCAATGTAATTATATTTGTCCTGCAAGATTACTTTTTAAATTGTTTTCAAAAAACAAATGCCACAGATGTGCCTTGTATTTAATTTTGTATGTTTTAGTGTTTTGGTGGCTTAAAACGGAGGGGCAATCAAATGTCAACACACCTTGGGATGTATTTTTAGAACCACAGTGCACACAACCATGGTGCCATTGTGGTGCCATAGAGGCACCACGAAATTGAAACTGCAGTGCATTGTCAAAGTGTGATTCGCATTTTGACAGTATGAAGGAGCCCTGAGCACATCTGTTTTTCTGCAACTGAAATAACAAGGTGGAATAATAAAACATTACTGAAAACACATGGTGTCTCCTTCTCTGCCGCACATCTATGATTATTGAAGCATGTTATATGGGACATCTTCTAACCATTCTTCCTTCTCTATGCACAGGAGTGATTGACCCTGTCATGCAGTGTCTTCATTACTAAAAAAGACAGAGTGATTTTCCCTTCAGTCTCGATTTATCACCCATTAGAGAAGGAATAAATCAATGGCATCATAAATCTATTCATTACTGCAACCCATCAAGAGCATTATGCCCAATGTTGACAGGGAAATAAAAGAATGATATTACTTACTTGCATATGATGATCAGGTCACTGATATTCATAAGTCATCTGAAGGATACCTATCATGTCATGGAACCATGATCTGTTTTTAATAATGAGCTACAGGAACGTGTATGGGTTTTAGATTATTCTTTAAAGCAGACCTATCACTTGCTCTGCCAATTTGTTTTATCTGAACTAGAAGTGCATACAATAGGGCAAAGCTGGGGTAAAAAAATACTTTCCTGTAAAGTAAAAAAGCTGCAAATCCGGCGTTGCCCCTCCAGTGATGCTGGGCTCTGGGTACAAGGGGACTTCAGAAGAGACAAGTAAAGCCTACCTTACCAAGTCCTCTTGCATCCGTCAGTCCACCAGACATCAATAGAGGGGCCGAGTGGAGACTAAATGTTAAAGATACCTTTAGCTAGTCTTTTCTCTGCCCCTCCAAATTGTACCACTGAGGGGGGGGGGGGGGGGGGGGGGGGTACAGAGGGGAGACTGGATGAAAATAATTTCCGCTAGTCTCTGCTCCGCTTTTACCCGCTTTTCTATCAGAACAACTGAAGGGGCAGAGACTAGAAGGATTTATGTGCACAGTGCTCACCAGAATAAATAGTAAGTGTAAGCATAGCTAGTGAATAAACAGCAGTACAATTCCTATGGGATTATAATTCAACATGCTATACATTACAGGCTGAAAGGAAAAAAAAGGATCAGGCAACAAAATTGTTGCATTATTATATAGGTATCACCATGACGACTGCTGCCATCAGTATAGGCCTCGGAAAATGATAACACTCCTAAAGTAAGCGTCTATGATCTGACTCTGGCACATGAGTTGTCCATCAGAGATGCAGAAAATATCTGTACTTATGATAAATCTACCAAGATGACATTAAAAGCTCTGCCATCTGATGCCAATTACAGAGTGACATTAATAGCTCCACTAAGTATTGTCAATGAGCAATAATCTTCAGCATAACAGCCATGGCAATTTTTATTCTTTGAGCACATGTTCTCAGTACAGGATGTTTTTAAGAACATATTCTGGGTAAAGTATAAGTTCTACTTATTTCAGGTTCACTGCGCTGTCTTGGTTTCTATAATGTGCAATAGGTCAAGTTCATTTTAGTGACGATGTAGGTTTATAATGGAGTATGGTGTCCCCTCTTCACACACTAAAGGATATTACTAAAAACACTTCACACCATGCCTGCGTAGTACGATGGAGGAAATGACACATTAGTGGTGGCTAATATGTTCCTGATATTTCTGAGCAAATAATTGCCACATCCAAATGTCAACAAACATATAAACAAATCCCAGATAATTAGTGTAATTTTACAAAATGTTGGTGGTGGTGTATTTTATTAGCTTTTTACTGTATCCATGGTCTACTTAGAGTAAATAATAACAATACAATATATTAGAGAGGATGTTAATCCAGGGAAGTTAGTCAATCGCCCGGCCCTTAAATAACTAATCCCAAAAGAGAACACTAAAGGGTCCAGACCATATGATCCTCATGGTACTGTAATGGCCATTACGTGACATTACAGAACCACGAGGATCATATCGTCTGTCAGAAATCACAGCATTATATCATGAGATAGCTAAGAATTTTGATGATCTGCATATATGTTGTATTATTTAATTTTTTCTTTCAATGTGTCGCCCATGTTTTTGGGCTGATGCTCCTTCATGAGATCCAAATAAAGATCTTTTGCATATGTATGATTATGTCCTGAGAAAATTAACAATTGGGCCCTAATTTTACCCTACAGAAGTTAGGGATATCCTTGGGACCTCTCTTTAGAGTAAAGTAATAATAGCTACTTGAGTCTATCAGAAGAAGCCTTCTTAAGCTAGCCATACACGGGTTTATTTTTGCATGATCGACCTTAGATTCAATCACGTTGAAAAGTTTTCAGTAAAAAGTGATTATTTAGGTCGATCGAATGGAAATATTCAACCGTGTTTGGCTACCTTTAGGCTTACATTGCCAGCATACAGACCTCAACCTTATTTCCATTGTATTAGCTACTACACTTCTCTACTAAGGATGTTCACCTTAAAACATTTAGCTCTATCCTTGTCACTATCTTTTGATAAATATATAAATGGCATATCACTGTATATAACTGGGAACTATATTCTGTATGCCATGGTGTATTTACAATGCAAGTGATGCTTCAATGTAAGTATTATCTAAACTTTCATTAAAATGGTAAGGGATGAACTTCTTAATGATGATATGATATAACTGTGATAATATGATTATTTTTTGCACCATAAGATCAAAATCAGGTTGTCGAGCCTTCGCTCTCCACTCGCCCTGCCAAGCTGCCTAGATTACATGCAGGTCAGGGATGGAGGGGGGAAAGCTGCCAGAGGCAGCACAGAACTCCAGCTAGCAGAGTGGGAAAAATCTGACGCTCACCTGTATAGGGTGCATGCTATACAACAGAGCAAGATTATAGTTTTATATCCTACCCTGGATACATAATTAGCTTCACAGCATTGTTAAATGTAATTAATTCAAATGTTTACCACAAAACAGTTTAAAAGGGGTGAAATGGTTGGGAAAAAGATTCACAATAACAACACTAAAGTTTATATTAAGAAGCAGGAAGCCCATGTGAGGAATAGGACTTGCATGAGTTTCGCTGTTATGAGGAGGAGTTTGGAAAATGTATAAGAAATATAAGATGTTTGGATATCATTAGTAGCAGAGCCAGACTACATCATCCAGAAGCTATGTTGTCCAAAGATCTAGATATTAGTGCATCTAAATGCCTGAACCTTCAATACACAGTGCCAAGTAACTTTTCTGTCTTGGGTGAGGTTTAGGGAGTGTAGCTATTTTATTATTTTTTTTCCTGTGTTCTTTATTGTAACTATTAGTGATGAGCTTGAATATTGCAATTGCAATTGATGATTGTATGCCAATGTAAAAAGAGGTGGTGAAAATGTGTGTGCTATTTTGATGTATGTATTTTTGTTTTGCTTATGTGAAATAATTAATAAAGAAAATTGGATCAGAATATTGCAATTGCAAATATATTCGACAAATATTGGCTATTAAAAAATGAGCAAATTGAATATGGTGTATATTCTCAATCTCAAATATTCGCAATGTTATGGACAAGGAAGCTATACGGCCATGCATTGCAAATATATATTATGTATATATTAATATACATTATGATTGCAAAGGCAATGCGAATGCATTGCGAATATTCAATACTATATATATGTGAATATTCAAAATTGCAAATATCAAATCAAATATAAGTAAAGTTATTCACGAAATATCGCAAATTCAAATATTGCCTATGCCGCTCATCACTAATAACTATATCATCCTCTTTGGTACCAGAAAAATAAGTATATAATATACACAGACTTTGTTAGCAAACAGTGAAGAGCTGTTTTCCTGGTACAAAAAAAAAAAAGCAGAGCGGCTGAACCACAGTTAATTGAATTTTCTATGATATAGCTTAATGACCATATAAAAATAATAACTATATTCTGCGCTTCTACTAATTGCTGTACAAATACATGCAGCCAGACCAAAACGCACAATCCCTGCCTGTGGGAGCTTAGCGCATTATCAGAAAGACAGCAATAGGATTATGCAGAAAAGAATCACATGTTTTCATTTATATACCCTTGGGAAAAAGAGGCGTCTGGCTTTTTTAATTAACAAAGTGTAAATTTAATTAACAGTAACATATCGTATTCTTGATGAAATGTTACTTGACTGTAGCCAAGAGAGAAACACAATTCTTTATCCCGCTATAGATTTGGAAGGTATGGTAAGACAGTTTAGCAAGTTATTATCATTGTTTATATACAGTGGATCCGGAAAGTATGCACAGCACATAACTTTTTCCACAATTTGCTATGTTACACCCTTATTCCAAAATGTATTAAACTTGAATTAAATTCTACACAACGACCCATAATGACAATATGAAAAAAGTTTACTTTAGGTTTTGGCAAATTTATTAAAAATTAAATAACTGAGAAATCACATGTACATAAGTTTTCATGGCCTTTGCCCAATACTTTGGCAATCCCCCTTTGGCAGCAATTACAGCCTCAAGTCTTTTTGAATATGATGCCACAAGCCTGGCACACCTATCCTTGGCCAGTTTCACCCATTCTTCTATGTAGCACCTATCAAGTTACCTCAGGTTGGATGGGAAGCGTCAGTGCAGCCATTTTAAGAACTCTCCAGAGATGTTTATTCAGATTCAAGTCTGGGCTCTGGCTGGGCTGCTCAAGGGTATTCACAGAGTTGTCCTGAAGCCACTCCTTTGATATCTTGGCTGTGTTCTGTGTTACCCTGTGTTAGGGTTGTTGTCCTTCTGAAAGATGAAACATCACCACAGTCTGAGTTCAAGAACGCTCTGGAGCTTGTTTTCATCTAGTATGTCTCTGTACATTGCTGCTGTCATCTTTGGCTTTATCCTGACTAGTATCCAAGTTTCTGTTGCTGAAAAACATCCCCACAACATGATGGTGCTACCATCATGCTTCACTGTAGGGATGGTATTGACCTGGTGATAAGTGGTACATGGTTTTCTCTAGACGTGACACCTGACATTCACAGCAAATTGCTCAATCTTTGTCTCTTTAGACTAGAACATTTTATTTCTTATGGTCTGCGAGTACTTTAGACAGACTGCCATATGCCTTTTACTAAAGAATGGCTTCAGTCTAACCACTCTACCATACAGGTCTGATATGTGGTTTGCTGCAGAGATGGTCATTGTGGGGTGTTTTGTTTAGAATTCTGAGGAAAAAAGTTAATCCATTTCGGAATAAGGCTGCAACATAACAAAATGTGGAAAAAGTGGCGCTCTGTGAATACTTTGCACTGATGCACTGTACTTCGCCCAATGTCTGCTGTTTATTTATTTATACAATTATTTGTTGCCTGTACCATGGAGTTTTGTATAGGATTGCATGTCTACCATGAGAAGAAGAAAACACATTGAGATTGTGATATTTAAATAAAATAAGGACATTAGTAACAAAAATAGAAAGGTCAAGTCTAAGGCTGGGTCTACACTATATCGCCCCAGCAACCACAGGGGAAGTTATGGGCACATCCGCAGTGTGTGTCCAAAGCGCTGTTTGAGCACTGTTAAGGGCTTGGTATTGCGGGAGTGGCAATACTGTGTTCTATACATTTCTATTAGCAAGCCCTGCCCGCAAACACATCCGCTCCCGCTGCCTGCGGGAAAACCTCCCAGTATTCCATAGTGTAGACGCAGCCTAACTTGTGAACCTCAAACAAAAGAAAAAGTAATAAATAGCTGCGCAAAACTGTCAGCAGCGGTTATACAGTTACAGTGATATCAGTGGCCAGAGGGGCCCTCAGTATCTTCATGGGGTATGGGCAAAAATCACAGAGTAAAATGTGTCAGTATGAGGGGTGTGTGATTAACTTGCGTGTAGGTGTGCAGTTCCCAAAATGAACAGGTACAGGGGGCCGGTCGGACATACATAATGTTCGCAGGCATGGCAAACTTCGAACATGCTATGTTCGCAAACTGTCCGCCGGGTGAACTTTTTGGCCATTACTAATGGTCAGGATTTGTTTGTTTTGTAGGTGAATAGACTAGCTGAATATACACCATACATAGCTAATTATGCAAGTATCTCTCCAACAACAGAACCCCTTCCTCTTAACAATATTAGTGTTGTTATTGACATTCTGCGGCTTGGACTCCTGTACTCGCCTGTCCCCACTTCCTCTTTTTTCTCTTCAATTCTTTGCCATGTTTTCTTTCTTTCTTTGTTTATATTTGTTAGTCTTCATTACTAAATTGGTTCTTTGTCTAACAAGGGAAGGGCATGAATGGTAAGCAGTGTTTTATGCAAACCTGTTGTGTGTGCCAGCCTAAAAAGAGTACCCTGGCCCACTAGGATACTGATGAACCTATTGTATTGTATTTACTGATATATGCGTCAATACCCTCCTAAGGTTTTCATTCCTGCGTGGAAGCCTTTTGTGAAGACAATACCCAACCCTGGCAGGAGCAGGTTCAATGTTCAGCTAGTAATAGATGAGCTACTGTTAAAATACTCACTGTCTTTATCATAATTATGTGATGATGTCATACAGGGTACAAAGTACGGAGATTTTTGGTTATCAGCCCATTAAATCATGCTATGGGTTAGAGAAAAATCGCAAAGCAAAAATTCCAAAAGAGCAATAGAGAGCTCAAGGGGAATCAAACTTTGTGGTGAAATTCCTTCCTTGATATAAAGTTAGCATTTTAAGTTTGGGGGTCTCCATTAGTGATGATCACGAATATTCGGATTCCGAATATTAATCGCGAATATCGGCAATTCGGAAATTCGCGAAGATGGTGAATATATTTCCGAATATTCGCAATTCCGGATATTCGGTATTTTTTTTCCATTACACACGCCTCTCAATGCAGGTGGACAAATGGGAAGGCTGCAACAAGAGCTTAGCAACACTCCCTGCGACCATCAACAGTTTTTAGATCCAATATTGGGGTGATGCGAATATTCGGAATATTGCGAAAATCGTCACTTTAGAAAATTCGCGAAAATCACGTAGATGACGTCCAAAATTCGCAATTTTTTTTCAACACGCCCCTCAATGCAAGTTAAACATATATTCGCAAATGTATAAAATTCACGAAATTCGCATAAAACTGCCGATATTCGTAATAAGAAGAATCTTGCCGAATGCGAATATTTTCCGAATGTTTTCCCAAAAATTTGCGGCATGCCGCGAATACGAATGTTGCCTATGCCGCTCATCACTAGTCTCCATTAATTTTTTATGGAGTTTTAATGTGCTAAATGTTTTCAGTGGGTGGAGTGTGGACAGTGTTACCTCAAGAAGTTATCTGCATTGCCACGTGTACTACTTTAAAATATGTATGTATCATATAGCATTAGTGGTACCTTACTATTATGTGTAAACTACACATGCAAAGGACACTAAAGCAACCCCCCATCATTAAACATGTATGCCTTCGGTGGCCCCTCTGCTCTATAGATGGAAATGTCTCCAGAATCATAGAGGTAGACCTGAGAAGATCAGCAGCTTTTATTTATAATGGAATGTAGAGTCTGTTACAGATACTTACAAACAAAACATTTTAAAGCAAATATTAACAAACAACTTTTTCTTCATTGATGCTTTTAGGTTTTCATTGTTCAGTTAGATCCAAAAGTCCCTTTAACAAGTTCAGATTGATGTATCACCACAAATAAAAAGGAGAGGAGATGCTCATGTTGGCACTTACTTCTGAGCAGCAGAACTACCAAAGGAACCTGACACTGATAACAATGACACTATTTATGTACTATTCTATTTCTTCAGAAGAGATTGCCTACTTTTTCAGTAACCCTCCTAAAACATCTCCAGTGGTGTCAGTATAGAAATATCTTCATACTTGTTGCTTCTTGCAATTTAGACAGTAGCCTACATACTTATTAACTGTAATAGTGTGACAAACACTTGTAAAAGAAAAATATTTAACATTTTGCCTTAAACGTTGTTTGAAATACCTGAATACCTTCCTCATGCTGTAGGTTACTAAATGTTGATGAACCAGATTTATAGTTTCACATGTTATAATTAAGTTCAGTTATGTAAGATAAAAACTGCAGTCCTTTCTGGGAAAAACATATATTTGTTAAGAAGATTCCCTCCAGCTTCTGCTCTTTAGATAACATGGTAGTTCACCTGCCTTTGAAGTATTTTTTATTAGCTGAAACTGGAAAGTTCCATTTTCACTGTATTTACAGTTTTGATTTGCAAGGACCTTTTGCTCAAACATCTTCATCTGAGGACCTTAAATAGAATAGCATTATGCCTCCAATTTGACCTCCAGCTCTTTGCTGACTTCTGAAAAAGGCTTGTTATATACTGTACAACATGAGCAAGTAGGAGACGATACCAAAACCTTGCTTACAAACTAGTGAAGACTGCCAGTGAAATGTTCTTTCTAGTTTAAGAGAACCATGATTGACTACAAATGGAAATAAAATGACCTTGTGTGGTATTTGGATTAGTAACCATGTTGACTGGAACTATTAGTGCTAAAGGAAAAATAATTTCTAACAGTAAGAATACACATTCACATACATTTCATCACAACAAAATAGATATTTTTTTGTAAAACAAACATATATATGGGTCTTAAGGCCCTCATACACATGTGGGATTCCCACCGGATTCCGGCACGATCGATTCCGGGCGCGTGCACGCCAAACGATCGTGCCGGAATCGCATGCAGCCCACCTTGTCCATCCGATCACGTCCGATCGTTCAGGGTCCCAGAATCGGATCCGACGGAGAACCAACATGTTGGTCTTTTTGATCCGATTCTGCCCAGATCAGGGGGAGTTGCCATTTGTGAGGTGGACAATCGGACACGGAATCGTCCTGGAATCCGTTGGACAAGGTGGTATGCAGCGATGGATACTCTTAATTGGCCGATTGATCACACCTGCGATTCCCGGAAGAATCTCCGGAATCGATCGGATGGGTGATCGACTGGCCATGGAATCCGACACGTGTATGGCTAGCTTTACACATAGACCTCATATTCACATAAAGTGCATAAATAGTAGTCAGTGCAAAAAGTTTATACACACGGACAACATTAGCCAGAGTTTTGCAGTCTCCACATTCTGCTTGTGTTCCACCTTCTATGCATTTCACTCAAAAAGTTCAGTAAGTTTCTGGATTAAAAGAAGAACGTGCATAACAATCTGTGTTGAATAATACATACAATTACAAAAACCAAAAGCGAATACTTCTTCGTCACTGCTACTTCACAATAGTGAAGAGGTCAGGTCTTGGCATATTAAAGACAGCTATGACAGTGTTATCATACAACAGTGATGAAACAGGTATAGAAATCATAGTATTTAATAGTTTCCAATGTCCAACTGGCTGGCACAAACTTGGTGGTTGTAAACCCTATAGCCCCTTGTCTGCGATACAGTTATACGAGCTGAGTCATTTATAGCTCACCTTATAGGGTACCATATATGGTCCTATAGTTACATTGATAACCTACTTGGATCCCTAGGGTTAATTAATCCCTCCTATCCTCATCCCCCAGATATTTGCATTACTGCATTGATCTCCTGAGGAAGAGAATGGTCTGCGAAACGCGTTGAGACGCATATGTAAATGGATTATCTCCATAGATTGAATATGTGGAGATATAACATGGTTGTAAACCAGTTGGACATTGGACACTATTAAATACTATGATTTCTATACCTGTTTCATCACTGTTGTATGATAACACTGTCATAGCTGCCTTTAAAATCCCTAGACCTGCCTCTTCACTATTGTAAAGTAGCAGGGACGAAGAAGTATTCGCTTTTGTTTTTTGTATATTGTTTGGATGATGGCACTATTTATGGGATTGTGAGACTATCCTTTGTATAATACATACAATTAGTACAAACAGTTCCTAGTCATTCAAATGGTTAGCATAAACATATTCTTTTTATTGAGGTTTTTTCACACAATACAGAATACAAAACATTGGTGGAGCATGAAAAATACATTATAACATTAAATGCCAAGCACATCTAGGTTGCGATACAAAAATCAAGATAGGCTAGGCAGCGATAGCCCCGAGGCAACCCGCACTACCCACCCCTCCCGCAAAACAGACACCAACATCAGACCGCCCCCCAGAGGTGGCAACTAGGCTCCATTCCCACAAAACACAAAAATATAACAAACAGCCATAAAAAGAAAACAGGACAAACCAAAAAGAATATACAGACAAACAAAAGACACACAAGACATCGACCAAAAGAAAAATAACCAATAAAATCCACACAACAACAGACAGGTACCGACCATACCACAGTAAAATCAACTAAAATACACGCTTCAGCCACTTTAACCAGAGAAAGGTAAGGACCTAATGAAACCGGAGGCCCAGAGACCGAGCTGAAAGGGGGGGGACCCCGCCACCACCGACACTCCCTACACCCTTACACGTCACCCGTCAAGGTCTGGCTGCAAAGTAGATCCAGGGCCATGGTAAGGTTAGGCAGGCGGGTCCACATACTGTCCCTCATTTGTCCTCTGGGAAGGGGACAGTAGTTCTCCCACGCAAATAGCGGCCCTGTTCAGGGACTATTATCAAGGTCTCTACAATATATCGGTAGTCCCAGCTGCACCGAGGTGGGAGCGCCGTAAGACGCTATCAGACGTTATTGAGAGTTGCAGAACCCTTTTCTTCTGCACCAGGTGACCTCGATTTAGAACGGCCATCCGGAATCGGAAGTGGCGGATTGTCCTTAAGTCATCCCGAAGGGAAGAGCCCCGGGCCCACGGCTTTTTCCAATAGCCACAACCTATTACAAGAAGACAGTGCCCAACAAATACCCCATAATTGCTGCTTATTTTAATCATAAATGCGAGGTTCACCCTCCCAGAGACGATGCTTTGCGTGCCAGACAATAGCGTCCCCCCAAAACCCGTAAGACGCTCCCTGGGACAGAAATTTTCGCCCATTTCGCTACCTGAATTTGAACATTAAGTTATTTGCAAAAAATCGTAAGCGCTCCGCTTATGTCCCATTACCCTTCGGCGGTCCATCCATAAGACTGGGTTTAATCACGCGGGTAGGGAGGCGTGGACCAACCTCCTTGCGTGCCCTCCAACATCATCACGCAAGTTCCGTACGAGGCCACCGACCCACCTTGCCCTTCTCCTGTCTAACTCTTTGATTTGAGGGATTGACACTTCTGAACACAAACTTGTCCAGGCGGGCAACGGCCGGAAAACTACTGCAGGGATCAGGCTCTCTATTCCTGAACCACCTCAGCGTGGTTAAGTGGACGGCCCTCCTTTCTGAAAGCTTTGCACATATACATAATGCAACGCGACCCAGGGGCCCACTTCTCCCTTGCTCTCGCCTGGTCCCAAGAGCCCTTTCACCACGTCAGGCAAACCCAAATGTTTCCGGGGTGACTCGGGCCCCTCTCGAACACAAATTTTCGGCGTATGCCGATGACATATTATATTTATTATGTAACTAAACCCCACCATACCTCCCTAACTTAATGGAGGAGTTTGACAGGTCTCGGGGCCTGTACGGGTTCAAACATCAATTGGGCAAATCGGAGTTCTCCCCCCCTTACGTTGCCTGCTCCACATGTTGAACTTCTCTAAAGGGCGTTTCCTTTCTCCGTGGGCCCACAATTCCATCCGATATTTGGGCTGCAACTGCCAAATACTAAGATCCCTGTTCACACGAACTATTGCCACTCTTAGAAGACATACGACTGAATTATTGGGTTGGACCAAGTGACTGCTGACATGCTGGGTAGATTAATCTTTTGAAAATGATTATAATTGCACTAGGTGCTATTTCGCCTCCAGAGGCGCCCCATCACGACTCCCCAAGACGTCTTTGCCCACTTCGGTCATACTTCTTGTCCTTGCTCTGAATAATAAACCCGGCTAGGAACGTGTACCGCCGTCCCTCACTACCGCCCGAAAGCGACGGGGGGGTGGGACTACCGACGTGCAGACGTACTATAGAGCGGTAAGTCGGGCCGCATTTTGACCGGCATCACACATGACAAACACCAACTACCTACGGTTCCACTGGAAAAATTCTTGGCGGGCCGAGATCTGCGCATGCTCCTTAGTGCCGGCCACCACACAGGGTCTGAATGACTAGTTCCCCCCCACCCTGACGACAGCCACCTGGGCCTGGATTCGCTTAACAGTCGCCTTCCATGGCATCCCCACCCCTCCCCCCCTTCTAACCGCGGGAGGCTTTCCTTGGTCGCACCACGGGGAGGATCTTCGGTTTTTCCCGATGCTTCGGCAACCTGGACATCAGAGTTTCCGTTAATATGCACGGAGCGAGGCTTGCCCCTGGGGACAATCCGCGACGTTGCAGGCTCGCCACCCTCGATGACTGTCGCTATGCACAGTGTCTCACTTTTGACACACACAACTCCGGGCATGCGCGACACGGGCCGCTACTGACCCCTTGGGAACGCTGTGTTCCGACCGAGCCCCAACCCCATGTCATATCGCCCCTAAACCGGTTGCTCCAATCGGGGAAAGTTGACGCGGCTACCGCGTTCGTGTGGAGTGGGGGAGAATGGGTGTCAGCTTTACGAAAACCCGGTTCGGTTATGATGCAGTTGCAGCATTCCTCCTCCATTAGCTCCAAAATCCAAGAGTGTGTTATAAACTCTTTACAAGGGTGGTCCTGGGTGCCGTTGAAGATGGCGAGGTGCCCTCCCTCGCCTCCCCTGACTGCTGGCGGGAGGATGTGGCTGCAGTGGCACCTTTCTTGCACGTGGTGGGACTGCCCTCGTATTCCCCCATATCTGGAACTCAAATAAGGGCCCTCCTGCCGGAATTTACGGCCGTATAACCCATACCGAGACCCCCGGCTTTCTCCTCCTGCACGCAACGACCATTCCTGTGGCTAATACAAAAGCCCATGTCCTGCCCCGTACTACCTCAATGCGGCAAAAGCCCTGATCCCCTTCATTGGGGGTCTCCAATTGTTCCCAACCGCTGCACGAATGGAAAAGGGTAGGGTCTCGGAGATTAATGGCCGCAGCGAAAAGAATGCGGGGCCACACCCAAAATGATAGTCATAAACGATTATCGAAGACCTGGGCCTGTTGGATC
>CM070034.1:39295654-39319300 GCA_036250615.1 Ptychadena robeensis | reverse complement strand
AAAAAAAAAAAAAAAGGATAAGTGTATACAATTTATGTCATTTGGATAACCGCAGGGAAACATGAATAACGAAGAAAGCTTGCAGTTAGGGGGTGAAATTGGGAATGTAAATAAATGCTTCCAAAGGGTGTTGGAGATCTGGGGGATGAAATCAGGCATATGTAAGGGTGAAATCTGACAAGGGGAAAGCACTGTGTGACAGCTGGAATATGACTATAAAAAGTTGACATTTGGACTGCTGGTAGTCTCAGCGGTTAGTTACTAAGCCAGAAAATTTCAGGGTTGTACTACTGAGGTATGAGATCTGGGGGTGCAAACGGTGTTGTACTGTGAGAGTTACATTTGACCCAAAGCCAGCTGGTAACCTGTGGATGGAGACAGCTAATCGGAGGCTAAATAAGGAACAGGGAGGCCCATCTTCAGCAGAGCCTACCATGCAGGAAGCTGATGCAGAGGACAGTGAGAAGGACCACCCTACATATGGGGTAAGTACCAAACACCATCTCCTGGTACTCATCCGAGTAACTCACAAAAAAGTTATGTGCACCCCTGTCTATACACACACCAAATATTTCCCACTGTAAGAAGCACCCCATAGTTTTGAAAAGAAAAAGAAAGTTAAAGAATCAGAGGCACAACTATTTATACAGACAGGTCCATAAATATTGGGACATCAAAACAATTCTAACATTTTTCGCTCTATACACCACCACAATGGATTTGGAAACAAACATGGTATGCTTGAACTGCAGACTGTCAGATTTAATGTGAGGGTATTTACATCCAAATCAGGTGACCGGTGTAGGAATTACAACAGTTTGCATGTGTGCCTCCCACTTGTTAAGGGACCAAAAGTAATGGGACAGAATAATAATAATCACAAATCAGATTTTCAATACTTTTTTCAATACTTGGTTGCAAATCCTCTACAGTCAATTACAGCCTGTACATTCAATGTCATGAATAAAGTAAATATCTTTACACTTCCCATATGCGTTATCTCCTACTATCTCCGTTTTCGCCTACAGTTTACTGGTAAAAGATTACATGGGTAGCACACAAGCAGATATAAGTAAGATTAAAATCAATGGGGGAAAAGACGAATCATGGGAAGTATTTTGCTGTACATTATAGTTATTCTTTTTTTTTTATCAGAAAGAAACTGTATACTATATTTTATAGATTTTTAATTTTAGATTACCAGCAGTTTATATATATATATATATATATATATATAAATTTGATCAGTTCATGTTTATTTGATATATACTACCACACAAATATGACATAGACAATGTAATCTAACTGATAAGCATCGCCCATTCCAGTAACAGTGGAAGCATAGCAAGATTTTTCTTATTCTTAATATATAATAGGATCAGCAGAAAGTTCTCAGTACAATACAAAGGACAGTGTCCCTTTAATTACCTAGATTTCCTTTAGGAGCCTGACAGCCCAAAGTGTCCTTGTCATATCGATGTGTTACATTCTAGGACGAGGATGTCTTATCGATGTTTTAGATTCTAGGACGCGCATGTAATAGTGTTGTTCCCATTGAATTGCCATTGGTGATGTAGATCCTAACAGCCCTCAGCTACTGGCGTGAGCCAAGTAATTGGAATATTACCAGTGCCGGTATTATGACAGTACCCCAGTGTGTTAGGTCTGTAAAACCTGCAATATTCACAGCGAGCGTCTTTCATTTGTTAGAAGATTACAGATGGGTCATTAAAGCCATTTATATCAGATGTAGGGAAGAAATTTCTTTTTTTTTATGTTTCAGAAAATAGTATAATTCTAACAATGATTTTAATGGTCTCTTACGAACAATAGACTTCCTACAGTATTGTGACAGAAATGTTTTGTGTATTGCACGTGTGAAGTATATAACAATAAAAACCATATAAGAGCCAACAAGATCAATAATACATCTTGGAGGGACTAGAACAATCTGACTATTTTAGCTTGTTGCTTGATAGCTGTTTTTGTACTTTTTTTATTGCTACTAGTAAAAGCTGTGTAATCGTTACCATATGGCAATAGCAATGAAATGTCATCGTAAAGCTGATTTACAGCAAAGTATATGTTTTATATCAGCTTTATGTTCTTATTAGGATAACATTTGTTTATTTCTATATTTGACCTAAACAAAGGCAAAAGATGTTAAAAGTTTCTCTCTAGAGTGAGGACTTGCGGTGCAATGATGAGTTCATGACAGCCCACCCGCAAATTTCGGGCAGATTGATGGTTACCACCGCACTGCTGGTAACATGTCCCATTCATTCAACTGTGAAAACCATGGTAATGCAGCACCTGATATTTTTGGACGTGGCGTTTCAGCAACATGCAGACGCGTCAAACATGTTCAATGGATGCGGTACGCGTCATTGAGAGATGAAAACACAGCAGTGGATCCCTGGCCAATTCAGATGAATGGATGGTATCGTAGCAGGCGTGGAATGTAAAGATTTTGCCATTTGTGCCATTATGCAATTGTGACACAGGTTTCCTTTAGGAAATTGCCATGTTCCTTTGTAGATCACAAACTGCATACATGAGTAGATAGAAGAAAGAGCCTTAAGATATATTTTTTTTGAGTCTGGGGTTTCCCTTATCCAGTCCTTTTAACAGGTCAATTAAAGCCTTCATATAAATATAACAAGCACTTTATTCAAATACAGACACAACACTTAAACTTTCTTACCAATTTTAATCAAATATGGTGTAAATCCAAGTATAGCATTATATAGATATATGTAGAGCAAATACTCTTAATCGACTCTGTAATTTTTACTATTTATGGATTGGGTAAGAGTGTCTTCCACCTGCAGATCACCACAGCCACTGAGCATTGTTTGTGTGAAAGAATCCCTCTATATCTTACCATTAGGTCTTCCATATGTTGTGATATGGGATTTGGTCTGGAAGGACTTGGGAGGTAGAGGAACATACGTACCATTCCCACTCTTCGATGGCTAGCTAGGTCTTCTTTGGGGCCTGACATGAGCAGGAGGGAAGCCTTATTGTCCCCCTTTTTCTGCCCAAGGGGGATAAACCTTTTTTTTTAGTTATTTCTATTAGGACAAGCTCCTAAGGGTCTCCCCTAGACAATCCCTTCCTTTATTGTTTTGGTGGAGGATAAATATTTCTAAGGCTCTTAAAGTAACATGAAGAAATTATGTAAACATACCAAATTCAGGGTCTGACAAGCAGCACAATGCCAGTAATAAGAAATTTAATTTAATTTAATTTAAAGTTAATTTAGGTGAGTCTCTTCAATGGTTACCATATTTTTCGGACCATAAGACGCACCCAGTTTTTAGAGCAGGAAATCAGAAAAAACATTTTTTATGTCTTTAAATGAATTAGGTGCCGGTAGAGCTGGCGGGGAGCCAAGTTGCGATCACCGGTGGCCAAATGGTGGTCGCACATTCAGACCATAAGACACAGACACTTTTCCCCAATTTTTGGGGGGTGGAAAAGTGTGTCTTATAGTCCAATAAATATGATATTTGGATCAATTGATATGCTGAGGCTTCTGATTCTAAATTATGTATTTATTTAGGCATGATTATATACAGTAGATGTACAGCTATTGATTCTAACCTATAACTTTGCTAAAATGTTAGCTGTCTACAGAAGAACAACCTGGATCTGCAAAAATCTATTTTCCAAGATACTCAGTCCCTTCACAATAGCTCAGTGAAAATGGATAAGAAATGTAATTGTAGCAATTGCAATGCAGCTCAACTGGAAAACTGGAAGTAATGATATCTTCAAAGCCCCAGTTAATCTAGATAAAGCCTCCAATTGTATTGTATATACAATTACCTCTTCAATTGGTACATAAGGAATGTATTAAATACTTTATGTCTGGATGTAATAATAGCTGACTGCCAAGACATTGCAGGGTATTCATTGCACTTAGATAAAATAGCAATAAACTAATATTTTATACATAAATATCCCATTGCTGTTTAGCAAACAAATTATCATTCATTTAAAGTTTACATCTGTACAGGTATCGGATCAACCAATGGCAGGAGGTGGCTTATGCTAATATAACTTTACTCTAAATGAGGCCCATTGGCATTATTGCACTTATACTAGGGAACCCAAACTTGCTCATAGCACCAGGGCAGTTTCTCCCACTATGCACAGTATGTATGCACAGAGAGAGTAGGGCCACTCTGGACTGGTACTTGTGTGTCCAATGGCAAAATGTGGCTGATTGCCTTTTGTCTTGTCTCTATGCACCAACATCACCTTGTCCCATTAGACTTGTTCTTACTTTTAACTCCCCCTTTCATCTGGCCTACCCATCTTCTCATTCCTAACTAGAGATGGTCGAATTTTTCGACTTGCTAATTTTGTGAGCTGATTGCAAAGCCCCTGAATATGGTATCCTCACCAAAATTGCTGGAGATGTAGAGAAGGGTTGGAGGAACATTTGAAAAAAAAAAAGTATGGCTCTAGCACATGTAGTTTTTGCATAAATTAAGTTCAAAATTAAAGTCGAAATTCCGATTTTCGAAATTTGTACTTGACTTTGAACTTAATTTGTGAAAAAACTATTTGTGTTAGAGACTTACTTTCTTTTTTGGAGTGTACCCCCAACCCTTCTCTACATTTCCAGCATTACATTTGGTGATGATACCATGCTCAGGGGCTTTGCAATTAAGTCGAAACCGGCGAAATGGTAGAATTTTTAAAAAAAAATTCGACCATCTGTATTCCTAACATCACCACCATGCCATATCCCCAACCTACTGTTACCCAATCTCATTTAATTGTAAGCTCCATGGGGCAGGGTCCTCTTCTTCAACACAAGCCAACACACAGGTTCTGACTATGACACAGGACCATTGTCGGGACCTGTATGTTAGCTTGTGCTATATTTCAATACTTATGTAATGTACAGTAGTGATGGGCAAACATCTGCCTTTTCCGTTCTGCACCTGATCTGGCCAGTGGAAAAAAATGAACTACTTCTTGGCGGCGAAGGGGGTGGGTCAAACACCCATACTGTTCGCTGGCGATAAGAAAAATGGAACATGTGATGTTCGCCACAAACTGTCCACCTAGTCTCTAGTGTACAGCACTGCATATTATATTGGTGCTATATAAACAGAAGTTAATGTTAATAATAATAATTAAAGGTCTTGGACAAAGTGGTGCCTAAACATCCAGACTTGTGGATAGGATTAGTATATTCATTTGGCTATTTTCTTTTTGGCTCCAGTTGGTGACCAGTGCCCATTATGGGAGTCTTATATCCAGGACCGCAAAAACATAGCCTGAAGACCGGTGAAAAGAATATTATATTTTCCGTTGACAGATTCTTTTAGTGTAATGACTAATGAAACCTGAATTCTTCACTAGGCTATTACATGGGAAAGGACATGCCATTTGTTCTCTTTCACAGCGAGGCACAGCTTACAAGAGATTGCCACATAATCCTGGAGTGTTTGTATGATGATTTTGTCAATGTTGGTAGTTTCATTTCCAGAAGGAGTCAGTGCCAACTCTCCGACAGCATCATTATGAAAGTTGTGAAATAAGGTCTCTCATAATGGTACTAGTTGGCTGCGGACATCACTGCTCTCTTCAATCACGTATATAGAATTTTGTCACGTATCCACAAAGACACATAATGGTCGGACACGTAAACTTACATAACATGGGATTTACAGTTATTACCTACGTGTCTATTTTTCTGTTTCAATAAATGTTTGACATACATATTGATGTGTTTTCACATAATTAAAAAACATTCAGATAAACTTACTAAAGAAATAGATATTATTCAAAAAATATTTAATTGGGGGATTGTGGCATCTACACATACTTATGAGGAGTTTTCAAGTTCCTGGACACTGATAACACATATAAGGTGGGGTCTCCCTTTGATTTGTGGTACTGTGTGAATTTGATTATATTTTTGAATTTGTAGAAAGCACTGATAAAATTAGAGATATAGTAGTCAACATGTTTATAGATCAACACAGATTCATGTTCAATAAAATGCAGTCCTCAAAACACAAGTTTCAGAGCCTTACGCATGCTTCCAGTATAAGTGTGTGGGATATTGTATACCCTTCACAAACTGTCACAGTCTGTGGGAAAATCCAACGTTCTATAAAATTCCAAATAGTCCAAGCTGTTCTAAAGCATCCTAATTGCCCTGATTAATTGGGAACAGCTGTTTGCAGGTGAAAAACAGTAGCTCTCTGCAGTTGGTTTGTGGACAGTCATGGCTAAGACAAAGCCACTCAGTGAGGACCGGTGGCTGCTCCCAAGTCAGGAAAGGGCTACAAGACCATAATGACAAAGAAACCAAGGATCACCACCAAGGCCATCCTGGTCAATCTGGGCTCTGCTGGTGGCAATGTCTCAAGGCAGACAATCCAACGGACACTGCACATTGCTGGTTCTACGGATGCAGACCAAGGAGGACGACACTTCTTAGTGTTTGCAAATGCTCATCTGGACAAAAAAGAAGACTTCTGGTCTTCTGTGTTATGGTCAGATAAAAGAAAAATTTAATTGTTTGGTCACAATGATGTTTCCTTCATTTGGCGTAAAAAAGGAGAAGCCTTCAATCCAAACAACACCATCCCCACTGTCACACATGGTGGTGGGAACCTAATGCTTTGGGGGGTGTTTTACAGTCATTGGACCAGGGAACCTAATCGCAGTAAACTGCACCATGAAAAAAGAGCAATACATGAGGATTCTCAACACCAACATCAGGCAGTCTGCAGAGAAACTTGGCCTTGAGCACCAGTGGACATTTTAGAATGACAATGACACAAAACACAGCAAAAGTGGTGAAGAAATGGTTGGCAGACAACAACATTAACGTTTTGGAGTGGCCCAGTTGTCCCCGTCTGAAATATTACACTGTCCGTAATGGCTTAGATCGATTTGGCGGCATATTTTGGCTCTTTAACCTTTAGACGGCGATCAGTCAGTGGTCGGTCGGCCGAAAAAACTAAGCGTTTATGGGGGCTTTAGCTATATTAAAAGCGTTGCAGCACTATATAAATAATATTAACTTATATTATTCTGGTATTAATCTATATCAAGATTTGTTACCATATACATCTGATTGGAATTAGCTTCTATCTAATAATGCGCCCTATTAAATAAATTGAATGCTTAAGTTTTATTTGCTCTGGATCTGCTCACATATCATGCTAGGCAAGATGAAATTTACTAGCATTCAAACTTTTCGTCGCGGAGCCTGCAGCAGTGCGTGAAGCCTAGATTGCCATTCCCACTGCATTGCAGTTGTTAATAGGAGGTCGTTCTATGTTTCAGTGATTCCTGCTGTGAACTGTTGTCAGGAGAACATTCTTTCTTTGCTGTGAGAAGATTTGCAGTACTTAATGTAAAATTCTGACTAAACATTTCATACTTAAAATAGGTTGCATGACTTTAGCAAATATTTCAGCTGCACCTTGTGCAATATACAGATTTTGGCATCCCTTCCAGTTTAGGAAAATTAAAAGGGAAGTTTATTAATATTAACAGTTTGCTTACCACTGTGCAGAGCAGACACTTAGACTATAATGGTTACTGCACATTTCTTTCAACAAACTGATAGGTTCAAATCTGGCATTCTAATATGCAAATAAAGACCAATGGTTAAAAAGTCAAGGTCTGGTCAGTCCTCTCATAACTCATCACACCTCAATAGTGTCCTTTATGGCCACACAAAGGGGCCTTAGGTACCCTGCACACTGACCTGAAATTAAGCATATAAGATAGCTTCATGTATTCTTAAAATAGGTGAAAGCCAATTTAAATATGTGTCAGGTTAGAGGAGTTAGGCAGGGTTCCCTGCAGCAGTGTGATGATGTCATCGCGCTGCTGCCCGATATCGGAGGAGCTGGAGACATAACACTACTTTGTGTGATTTCCGGTCATGTCCGATATCCCTGATATGTCAGAGATGCATGATTTTCGGTCATGTCCGATATCCCTGTTTTCAAGTGGGATTGATTGGTCCCGCTTGAAAACAAGGATGGCCGCATAAGATATGGGCCAGATAGATGGCTGTGAGTGCGCAAGGCGCTCGAAGCGGACATCAATCTGGCACATATCCATACGTGTGTTTCCTGCCTTAGCAGCTCTCTAAGAGTGATGGATTGGAGAGTGTTGAAGGTTACCTGCTTAATAAGGAATAAAGCACACCAGTTTATTGGACAAGTCTGATGGCGAATGAAAAAGTAAGAGGCCATCCTTTCAATAGGTATATAATAAGTCTGATCAGGGCTATAGAGGAAACTGATTATCTTAACGCAAATGAGCCAAAACCAACAGGACATTCTGAGTGTGTGCTCAGAACTGTAAAGCTCCTGTACTGATTCTCAATACTAGATCATATGAGAGTACCTCAAATAGTCTAATTTACTACATTTCTCCAAAACTGGGTGTGCCTGGGTTAAACCAATTATTAGTACAACCTGTGTATCCAGACCCATATGGACCAGACCCATATGGACAAAAATGCCTACAAGAAATATGATATGAAAAACTTAAACCCTGAAGTCTTTCAGGAAACCTACTGCTTTACCTACAGTAAAAAGTTACTTATCCCACACCCACTTACCCTGTTAAACTAATGTTTTGAATTTTATATTTGGTTTGATGCTTATAAAAACTTTTAAAATGTTTGAACTGCATGCAAAGTGTAGACAATTAGAGGAGCCTTGAGTAATTTCCAATGATTCACCAAATCCCATTTGTTGGGCTGGCAAAGCACCAATTGTCATCTTACTGTTACCCCTTAGTGTTGTAGTATACAAGGTCTGCTATGATAACAGAATTTATTAGTGGTCATGGTGAAACATGAGCATTCCAATGGACATAGTTTATTGTAACATACTTTTCAGGTGGTGGTGGTAGACTTGCCCTAACTAATATCGTAATGCACTAGCCCTATAGCCGTAACATAACTTATTAATACTGGCCCATCGGGATAACGTTTCCCAGACCACCCCTGCTGTCCCAAAGTGACTATGTCCCAGACTTTGTGAGGACATTTTAACTGCTTTTATTATGTAGTAATTGACTAAACAAAGACTTCTGTCTCCACAATAGCATCTACATTAGATGTTTTAACTTTCTGGAAGTGTTTGGAAAAGTACATCTAATTAACTGTTTTGAACTGGGAGCCATGCTTCAGTAAGTCAGACTTCTCTTGGGACCTCAGTTTATGGCTTCCTTTATGCCTCTTAGACCTATAATGACAAATGAAAAACAGAAGATGAAAAAGCTAGAAGACTTTCAGAAAACAATACATACAACAGAATATGCAAGCATCATGTCAACCACTACAAAATAAGCAATATTCTTTAAATCAGAAGTCCGAGCTGGGACAAAAAGATCCTTAGCAGATTTCTTACTGGATTTTAGAATTCTGGCCAGTATGGGTGATCCTGCATTGCAGTGTATTAGGCTTCAACATGGAAGGAAGCCAAGAGAATTTCCTTAAAAAATCCCCTAATAGCTTGAAGAATTCTGACCAGGATTGTGGCCCTGCATTGCAAAGCATTGACCTTAAACATTGGAAGAACCCTACAGAATGTCCTTAGAATGTACCATACTGGCTGCTAGAATTCTGACCAGGATTGGTTGCCTTGTATTGCAGTGCATTGGTCTTCAATGTGGAAGAAACATTGTAGGAGTGAGGACTAAGTTAAGTATCTCATCCTATTTGTATCTTCAGAAAAGTTAACCATTGCAGTTCAGGCTTAAACTTTAGATTGCCAATTCCAGACAAACCACAGAAATAGTCACAGTCTCTATCTATCTATCTATCTATCTATCTATCTATCTATCTATCTATCTATCTATCTATCTATCTATCTATCTATCTATCTATCTATCTATCTATCTATCTATCTATCTATCTATCTATCTATCTATCTATCTATCTATCTATCTATCTATCTATCTATCTATCTATCTATCTATCTATCTATCTATCTATCTATCTATCTGTCTGTCTGTCTGTCTGTCTGTCTGTCTGTCTGTCTGTCTGTCTGTCTGTCTGTCTGTCTGTCTGTCTGTCTGTCTGTCTGTCTGTCTGTCTATCTATCTACTGCTTATAGAATGGTCTGTGTAAGCACTTGTGGCATTTTTTTTTATCATCTCTATAATCAAATTATCATATACAGTAAATCTTGAAATTTATGAGTACATGACTGTGATATCTGGTGGAAGGGTATTATGCTTTCAAATCAGACTGCTGAGATTGCAGATTTTATTGAAAACCTTTATACACACCAAGAAAAATGTGCCTGCTGTAGTTTATATGACATTTTTAATTAAGCAAGTATTGATTCAGAATGTTATTAATCCGGTATTATAGTGAATCAGTGTAATAAAAAAAAAGCATTGCAAGGGAAACGACTCCATTAATTTTATTACCTTATAAAGTGCTTACTTATAGCGAGGAGTCAAGTAGGAAAAAAACACAAAGCAGCAACAAACATTATGGAAAATATATTGAAATGACTAAAACCGATTTTGTTTTCCTACATTTATTATAAAATGATTATATACCATTATTAGGGTTATGTCATAAATTTGTTAACATACTCAGTATATGTTTTGAAAACTCTCTATTAAAAAGAGAAAAAATATTTTATCAAATGGAAAAATTTCATCCATATGAGGCTTTTAGTGTATAGCAGGGTCAATAAAATGAAAAGCTTTGCAAATTGTTCCATGCATTCCTTTTCCTACCACTTTAGGTGATCAGGAGATAAAATGTAAAACATATTGTTGATGACCACAATTCCACACTAAGGCATCTTTGGAAATGTATTATCATGTGCATGCATGATGGGCTTTGGTTTGCTTCTAGCTTGCATCCTTCTCCAGTCTTCAAAGAAAGTATCTAATGTCTCCATTTACTGGGAAATGTTCAGTTGATGTGAATATGGTCCTCAAGCTGTGATGTCTAGGTAATATTCTCAATCTTGAAGCTTTGGGTGGATCGTCAGTGTCCTCCTCTCTACAGTATAGGACCATAGATTCTTTATGGTAGGAGATAATGTCATTTTTTCTGACTGGTCAAAAAAGACCTAATTGCAGAGAGTTGGGGAAAGGTCTAGTAGAGGAAAAGCTGCCAAGGAAGCACCAGTTAAGTAATCACTGCTAAACTCCATAGACCTAAATTAGCATTCAGTGTATGTTTCCACTGGGAATAGACGAAACATAGAGACCCAACTTAGTTGATGTAATTCATAATTAGCCTCTTATCATCGCCTCTAGCGCGGAACAATTTTTACTGCTGCATTAAGACTGACTTTGTTATATTACCAAATGTGTCTTTTTTTGCTTTGTAGTGTATATTCTATTTGTACTGAAAAACTGTTTCAATAAACTTTAAAATTTGAAATAAAGAAAAAAAAAAACAATTCAACAATTCTTGTCAGGTGCAGTTTTCCTGCTGACAAGTCAATTGAGCATTGCCCCAAGGACAACTCTACCCTTCGTTGAAAACAAAGCAGCACTGTCCTATTCCATTGATTGAGAGATGTTGTGTTTGTCCAATGGAAACAAGCCCTTAGATGAGGGGGGTAGTAACTCTCTCTAGAATTAGATGGCTGAAAGTAAGTAAAACACACAAAAGGAAAACTAAAGTTCATTACATTGATCCTATCCAGTTTTTCACCCTCTAAATATCCAGGGTGTTTTAAAGGATTCACACACATAAGTTCCTACACTTTCCACCTAACTTCTTAATATGCTCAACAGGAATAATTGCCCCAACAATGTTTTCTGAAAACCAGCATCCCAGTGTCACCTCTCATTAAACTATAGAAATTGATATAATCACCACAATTTACTGCTATTTTGAATTTATAAATTCTGAAGATGAGGGCAAGGTGTTCCCAGACACAGGTATGGGCTTTGACTAGTCAGATCTTGCTGTGTTTTAAGCTAGCCATACACGTGTCGGATTCCATGGCCAATTGATCACTCACCCGATCGATTCCGGCGATTCTGCCGGGAATCGCAGGTGTGATCAATCGGCCAATTAAGAGTATCCATCGCTGCATACCACCTTGTCCAACGGATTCCGGGACGATTCCGTGTCCGATTGTCCACCTCACAAATGGCAACTCCCCCTGATCTGGGCAGAATTAATCTGATGGAACCAACATGTTGGTTCTCTGTCGGATCCGATTCTGGGCCCCTGAATGATCGGACCTGATCGATTGGACAAGGTGGGCTGCATGCGATTCCGGCACGATCGTTTGGCGTGCACGCGCCCGGAATCGATCGCGCCGGAATCCGGTGGGAATCTGACACGTGTATGGGGGCCTTTAGGGCTTTAGAGTATGGCTAGGTGCAAAGATTAGTGCTGTTAGGCACCAACCTCCCCCATGGGCATTTTGGGCAGAATTGTTCAGTGCAGGGCATATACACTACTGTGCAGGTAGGCATGTGAAATTGTAGTATTGCTAAATTACTAAAAGCATGTGTTGTGTGTTTTTTTTCTAGGAACATTTTTTTAACCCTTTAGCATTGGTAAAATTGTACAGGAGACATCTGTATTCATTTTATAGGGTGAGAAGTGGGGATCCGGGTTCCCCATGTGATGTCCATAGGCATTTAAAAAAACACTCAACAACGCTATGCAGACAGAATGCCTGCAAAATGTGTTTTTTCAGCACCAAAACTCAACAAAATAATGCCTGTGTAAACCTACCCTATCTTTAATTCACAAGCCCATGTACAATCTAAAGGTACAATCTCAAGTATGGCACGGGGTAAATTTAAACTGCCAAAAGCAGTAACCCCAAGACAAACTCAGGGTAGCTTACTAAAGATCTCTTTATCTCAGGGACTGTCCAGGACACCTTGTGCCTGTCAAAAAATGTAGACATAAGCACATTCTCCTTTACATCATCAGTGACAGTGGGGTAGTTATGCATGCCTTGTCTAACAGGCATAGGCAGCCTAAGTAGTCCGCACATCAATGACACAGGTGCGTTACTATGTAATCTGTTTATGACAGAAGCATGGCTGATATGTCTCTGGTACATAATGAACCCCCTTACAACTAACATTAATACCTATGAAATAAAAGACACAGACACAAAAAATTCAAGAGAAATGTGGATATTTATATATTTTGGCCACAGCTGAAAAGTGCATATCAAAATATAATATTTCAAGTAAAACTTTATACATACCTAGATCACAACTGTATTTATAAGTGCAACATTTTATAACCTTAGCAAAACCTAAAGTCCCTTATTGTGCCCCCTAGCGGTCGTTGACCCTTGTAAGGGCTCACTATTCATACACTTGTGACTGCCCTTAAACCAGCACATCACACAACATTACTTATCAAAACAATTTTAAGTGGGCTTTATGAGGACCGCCATGTTGTGACAAGAAATATATTAATACAAAATAACACATTCAAATAATAAACCCTCTATAACCCCGGAGAATAAACAAATAGCAAAGGGAGGGTAGGTGGAGGCAGGGGCGTAGCTAGAAATGACTGAGCCCCATAGCAAAAATTTTTATGCCCCATCCCCATCCCAACCTGTCACTCCAATCCCTGCCCTTCCAGGAGTGGTGGGCTCCCTTGTGAATATGGGCCCCATAGCAATGCTATGGCTGCTATAGTGGTTCCTACGCCCTTGGGTGGGGGCATTCTTCTACAAAAAAGGACAATCCTCTTCAATTGAAGCTGTGCTGTGTCACTTCCGGTGGGGCAGCGCCTTCCTCCGTCCTCCAGCCTGCCCTTTCAGGTGTCCTCCCACCTTATGGGTGACGTGCTTTTAATGTTTTGGCACCCATTTCCGGAAGGAATGGGACTACAATAGAGATTAAGGCAGGTAAAAAAGTAAAATAATTCCTACTAAGTTCCACCTTAAGCTGTGCCAATAACACCCTTTACTAGTGAAATAATATGAAACAGGGTAATGATGTTCTTCTTTTCAATTCCCATTTATTTTAGATGCAACCAGCTGAAGTTGATCAGCCAGTGTAGTGTACAAGAAGAGTTCTGTATAGTCACAAAGCAATACATTGTGTTTCAACCTTTCATTGCCTAAACACAGTGAATTGTGTTTAATTAAGCATGTTCATGACATACACAGAAAATCGCACCTTATAGCTGCCAAGTAACTTCTATTTTGCAAGACAGGTCTGACGAGTCCCAGTTTAATTCACTATTTCGTAACTAAGGAAAGAAATAGGTCTTCTAATCTTGTAGTTGAAGCAGCAACCATAGAACATTGATTGTGGAAGAACGTGGCGTGTTTTCCAAGCCGCGGTCAGTGTTGTTGAATAACATTATGACATAACATGGCAGAAAAAGCTGTCAGTTGTAGGAATCACTATTGAAGAATGAATATAAAAGGAATAGATCTGTATTCATAGTAGCTAAGGAGACCTAACAGAAAGTGGCGCTGGCTAGTAACCAGCAGCCTTTATATGTACTGTAGACATCTGAAAACTACAAAGAAATTCCTTGATTTGTACTCACCAACAGCTTTTAAATGAGTCCAACTAAACATATCTGTATTTTCTGTGGAAGCTGAATCTTCTATATCCTTCTTTATCAAAATGTGTCTCAAGAAGTCGGTTGTATGTAGCATTTTATTTATTAAGATTACAAGTATTTTTCCTGCAGTACATAATAAAATGGAAAAAGCAGTCAAGACAGAAAGTAAGGGGAAATCTCTGTCACAAATATGAAAAAAGAGACACTTTATATTGAAGTGTGAGAAATGCTAAAGTTTATTCTACTTGTATTATGCAGTGCTTGGCTCCTCCTTTACCCCCTCAGTAGCATAACATATAAATAACTCCTTAGGCTAGGTTCACACGAACGTTGGCCATGTTGGAAAAGGGAGTCCCCTGCTGCCCTTGGGTGGTTTGGGCCATTTTATTGTGCTTCTTTGCTGCGTTCCTGCAGTTGAACATTTGTGCAAAAGCTGAAAATGCTAGAGCATGAAAGTGCTTCTGCAAAAAAAAACCCTTAGTGTTGAACCCTTTTGGACATATATAAGAAGTTGTTCATTTTTCTTGACATGGGCCTCTATCTCATAACCAGAACCCCCTTTGGCACTGGATCTGGTAGACCTAGTAAAGTGGGCCAACAAATGAGCATTAGTGTTGAGCAAGAAATAACGACGAATATCCATCATTTAAGAATTTGCAATATTTTGCAAATGTGCACTCGGATATTCGCAATGGTGGATATTCGTCATATTAGGCTTCAACATTGTTTACCGGCATACATCGCGCATATTTGTGCGCATTGCAAATGGATATGCGCAATACACACAGTGCTCTAACTAGCAATGATCACATAATGAAGAAGAGAAGCTGTAAAGCTGCATTGTGAATCTTTGCGAATAATTGCGAACGGGCGCGCGCAATGGAAATCAATGGGCAACAGTCGAAACAAATTTTATGAATTTCGAATGTTTCTTTGTATATTTGCGAAATTACGCGAATTGGAATATACCATATGATGCTCAATGCTAAATAGCATGACCCTTGTCTAGGTCATAGCAGATTCCCATTAAGCACAGAATCTGTCTAAAGATAGGCACATGGGTAGATTTGTGAATAGATTGTAAAGTACAATTGAGCGCCGTGCGCACTCACGGTGCTTGTTTGTGCTCTAATCTGTTTATGCCTTCCCATGTATGTCTTCCTTCGAGCGGGATCAATAGATTCCAACATGTTGTAAAACCCTGTTCAATCTCCATCACTTTAAATGGAGACATGAATCACCATTCAAAGCATTGGACGTTCTGCTCCTGAACAGCTGACAGCTCCATAGCTCAGTGTGAAGGGGGCGGGGACAGCACTTCTCTGTGTGAGGCTGGCTGCCTCTCTCCGGCTTGCAGCCTTGTGTTTGTGAGTGAGTGAATCTCTCACAACACAGGCTGGAGCTGGGGAGAACGGGTGCCCATTGAATGGGAATCGATCTTCCCATGTTGTGCACATTGATTTCCGTTCAATTGATCCCCGATCGATCACAGCGTGGTGACATCACTGCGCTGTGATTGATCACAGGTCAATTGCACGGGAATCTACCTGTGTATGCCCAGCTTTAGCCTAGCAAGAGGGGTGACAAGCAAGTATGACATTCCCCCAGGGCAATACTAGGCCCCATGGCAGACCTGGCCAGGGAAAAAAGAGTGACAAATGCAAACTACCCCCCTGAACTAAATCTTGACCAATTACTCATTAGTAGTGATGGAACATGAATGTTCGCCCATCTTCTCGCCGGCGAGCAGTGCGGGTGTTCGACCCGCTCCGTTCGCCATCGAGAAGATGATCTCTATTCTTCCAACCTGTGTGATCGTGCCGGAGGAAGAATCTTTTCACTAGAAGACCGGGCATAAAGCCGGTCTCCTAGTGAAAAATCCGGGTCGGAGCAGGAAGTGATGTCAGTGACGTCACATCCGGCTCCCTAAACCAGGAACTATGCGTTCCAGGATGCGCTCCATGGACCGGATGTGACGTCACTGACGTCACATCCGGTTTTTCCGATTCAAATTCCCCGCCTAGAGGCGGGAAATTTGAATCTGTCTGCGAGCAGGCGGACGGCGGACGTCTTTAGAAGTCCGACCCGCTCGTTTGCGGACAGCCCTGGCCGATGTTCGCCCATCACTACTCATTAGAGTAGGGGACCTCATCCCCACAATAGACTTGTTAGGGTCTGCAGGTGATGGCTCATTTAGGATCTTTTTACAAGTAACCAATGTGGATGTACAACTAAGTAAGACTACAAAGGCTGGAGCTTAGCTTTAAAGAACACCAAACCAGTGATGAGCAGTATAGGCAATGTTCTAATTTGCGCAAAGAATTCTACTAATATTGGATTCGATATTCGCAAATTTTTGTAATTTGAGTGTACGGCCATACATTGCAAAAATTATTTAAAAAAATATATTCGCATCGTGATTACCTTCAAAATTAATATAAAATCGCAATGCATGGCCATAAGCTTCCCAATACATAATATCGCAAATATTCAAAATTGTGAATATCCGCCATCATATTCTGGAGTAGCTGACCGTCGAATATATATGAGAACTGCACCCTAGCCTAGTTGTAAATGGGTAAATCTTCACATCACATAATACTTACATATTCCTAGTTCATAGCATCAAACTCCAGTTGTCCTATAGTTGGCCCAGCACATTATTCCACTTAAGCACTGAAAGCTAATGAAAGCATTTGTATGCTCTGTACCTAATAACCGTAATGCTTTGTATGCAGGACTCTTCACAACTTCTTCCAGTTCTCCACACCCTCTAGTGGTGTCCTTTACTGGGCTTTCACTCCGAGTACTCGGCAGGTCTTGGTCAGATTCCAACCTAGGATTTTACCATCCTTTGTGTATAATATATATGTTTTCATTTCCTTATAGAAGTAATATTAATATTTTAGATGAGCATTTGATGAGGTTTTCCAGATGACTTATGTGTATAAAGCCTTAACATTCCTGGGATCTCTGCAGTAAGAACTTCTCTTGCTATGGTTCAGATTTACACCTTATAAGTCAACATTTGCCTATCAATGCTTAGCCTGTGATGAGTTCTTCACATAGTTCTAAGAGAAAAGCCTGAAGAAACGTATGTTTATTTGCACCTAGATAGCTTCACTGTAGGATCCGGATGTAAGGAATCAGACATTACAATGGTTGAATTAGTATTAAATGAAGGGTCGATGTTGGGAAGTAGTGTTGAGCCATTTGAATATTAGAATGGCAAATATATTTTGGCAATTTGAGAATTCACGAATATCTCGAATATGGTGGTGAATATTCGCGATTTGTGACCATTGATTTTTAAGATAATCGCAATGCATGCCCAAATGTGCACATTTCGTATTTACGAATAACTTATTGAATTTTAGTAGAATTTGTGAAATATCGCAAATTCGAATATTGCCTATGCTGCTCGGTATCACTTTTGGGTTATGTTCTAGGTTTAGAATAACGAATAACTTTCAAGCTTAGGTTAGGGGCAACATTACATGTTAAGAGCCAGTTCACTTATGTAAGTTAATCTTTTAAGATACACTATAGGTGTCTACTTGTATAGATTGCAAATATTTGAATCACTACATTTTATTTTGAATATCAGCACTTCATGAAGATCTCGAATATAGTGCTATATCTTCTTAATTGCAAATATTCGCCATTTTCTTCACACGGAGCTAACCGGGCACTGCATACACAATATGTGCATGGACAAGTGCTGATTTGCGCCATGAAGATAATAATGACTGGAGATCATGAATTCTCAAATTCACACATTTATTGAGAATATTAGCCCCAAAATATGCAATGTTTTGCAAATATTGCCTATGCTGCTTATCACTAGTGTATACCAACATCTGCAAAGTAGTAAAAGGCAGAAATTTAACCCTGTTCCAAAAACTGCTTAAAGTCTTGATGCCTACCACTATCGCTGATTTTCTTTGTTTGATACATTTCAACCAGCTGATCTGGAACTATCATGCATCTAATGAACTTCAGTTCAGTGACTTCAATAAGATCAGCATGACAACCAAAATTAGCATTTTCAGAGTACCTTTGACCCTTTTTTCCTGGAGTAATGTGTACCCTTCCCTTCTGGATGTCTTAGCTGCCAATGGCACTGGTAGTACAGACATAGCATGGTTTCAAGCGACTCTTACTTCAGGTGGTTTTAAGTTGTATGAAAAGATCATTTTCATATAAGCATCCGTTCTTGTTTCAGAAACAGAGACGAAATTGCCAAAATGTCCTGCTAATTGTATCGGGGAAACAGTACATATGAAGATATGATGTCTTGTCAACTTAATTATCTTCCTACAATTAGCGATAAAACACACAAGATAACACCAGAAACTCAACTTATGATTACATAACATTAAATAATAACAAGTAGCTTGTGAGTCACATTTCTTCTGCTGAAAAAAATTACTAACATTCCAGAATACCCAGCCCATTGTTCTTTTCTGGAGTAACCAGTAATTCCAACTTGAAGGTCATCTGTTTATATACCCCATTTTACAAATGCTGCTGATGGATGATATGATTTTTTGATTCACTTTTAATAGATTGTCTATTAGGGTATCGGACATGCAATAAGTGTCATATGAGAGCGTTTTATTGTTTCATGCAATTTATCTTGTTTATGTTACGTTTGTGCTTTTAGACTGGTAAACATGCAGAACACCTTTAACAATTTTGGTTACTGTAATTTAAAACACTGGAGGATTTGCCTAAAGTGAATGTCAAATTCTCTGTTATATTATATAATCCCATTTCAGTTCCGGTGTGCCTCTTTGGACCTATTTAAACCTATTTAAACCTTCATATTCTGGTGCATAGGAATAGAAACTTAAACTTAAACTGAGAAGAGCAAATTTAATTTGATGATCCTGTTGATCTATCCAGATTGGCTGGTCAGGATAATTTAATCATGTGGTGGTTTCTGCTTCCAATGTAGGCTAGAACAGAATCTGGTGGGTGGGGTGCCTCGGTTGCTCCTTCTGATTACGGTATGCTCCTTTGTGCCTCTTCCTTTTCCACGCCATCAGCTGTTCTTTGCACAGGCTGACTGTGTGGATGGGAAGGGGGGGGGGAGGCATTACGTGAGGTCCCGTTGGCTTCCAGGATGCTAAGAGGCTGGCGGGTTGCTGTTCTCCGGCAAAGGGGGAGGCATGGCTGTGCACTCCCTTCTCTGTTCTCTGGTCTAAAGACGGCGTCCCTGCTCACCCGTTGCTAGGGCAGTGGCGCTCACAGCTGATTAGGTCAGCTGGATGAGGGCCAAGTCATTGGCTGGGGCTGGGTTCCAGTGTGCATTTAAGCAGTGACAGCTCACTGGTCAGTGGGGAAGCTCTATAAGTGGAACCACTTAAATGGTCAGTGCTTTGTTGCTAGTGCATATGCTGTGATATGCTATGGCTTCTACCTATGGCTTCTTCTCCGCCATCACCCGATCTCCCTAAGAGTTTGGAAAAGAGGTAATATGAAAAAAAATAGTCTGCGCATCTGACCAAGTATATCATGTGTCGTTGCAGAAGGTCTGCCCTTACTCAGAGGGAACTGTCTCAAGCTGTTCCAGGTCCATTCCGCCGGATTTCAGTCCAGGTGGAGGAACACTCTTCGCCGATTAGAGGCCGGGCTAAATGTCGGGCAGGGTATCGAAGGAGGGGTCAGAGTCGTAGACCGTCCTTTTCTGATAAACTCAGTGTGTTGGTCATGCAGTGCAATGGCAATGCTGGGGCATAACTTGTGTAAAATCTGCCTTAAAGAGGCAGCACATGAAAAAACGAGTCACAGAATATCCGCACTTATATCCGTCAACCAGTGGCAAAGAGTCTGGTGGAGCTAAAGGTGAGCCATAAGCCTATGCACACCTCAAGGCGTAAAGCACCAAAAGATAAGAAAGACTCAGACTCCATACCGGGTCTGGGCAGTGGAGACCTGTCACAGGCTTCTGAACTGGAAGAGGGTACCTTGCATTGTAAGGAGTTGGACAATTCAAGATCATCAATCCCATCGGCCGATCCCAGGAAATAGTGTTGACAACAGATGCCAGGCAGGCAGGCTGGGGAGCTTACTGCCAGGGCAATCACGCCCAGGGAAGGTGGCATTTTCCTTTGTCAACAACCTCCAATTATCTGGAGTTACAGGCAATATGGCACACCCTACACAGTTTCCAGTTGTTACTTCAGGGGACCAGGGTTATATTACTCTCGGGCAACATAATGGCAGTAGCCTACACCACTCAACAAGGAGGGCCCAGGAGTCCTTGCTAGTGTTGAGTTTGAATATTCGAATTGCTAATATATTCGGCGAATATCTGCTATTCGAGAATTCGCATATTTCGCGAATATGGCGGCGGATGTTCACAATTTCGAATATTCGCGTTATTCGCCATTGGGAAACTTATGGGAATGGATTACGAATATATATTTGCAATGCGAAAATAAATAGCACATGTGACCATTCATTTTGAAGGTAATCGCGCTAATCGAATATTAGTAGAATTATTTGTATAATATCGCAAATTTGAATATTGCCTAAGCAGCTCAATCAGTCCTTGCTACTACAGGTCATGGGCAGGATCTCTGCCTGGGCACCTGACAGCATCCTATCTGCCAGGAGAACAGAACAAGCAGGTTCAGTCGAGTTTTTTTGGATCAAAAATTTATGCTGAATCCTTGTTACTTGGTTCTGGCCTTCTCATGCTGGGGGATTCCTGAGGTCGGGCAACATCCTCCAGCACTCCAGCTGCCACAATTCTTTGCCAGACACCGGAATCCGCAAGCTCTAGCCCAAGATGATCACTACGCTCTAAGCAGCAAGGAAAAGGTCAACCAATGTGACTTATCAATGCATTTGGAAAGCTTTTGTGTATTTTGCTGTCCAAGCTTGTTTCGACCCCACAAATCCGTCACTCCTACAGGTATTGCAGTATCTTCAAATGGGTTTGGACAAGGGACTAAGCTCTCTACGTGTGCAAGTATCAGCACTCTCAGCTGTCACTTTCATATGCTGGGCACAAGAATGCATGGTGGCATGGCAAGCCACTGCAAAATTAAGACTGCTGCGGCAAGCCTGGTTTCCAAAGTGGGATCTTTCTCTAGTCTTATAGGCTCTTCAGTGAGCACCATTTAAACCAGCGGACATGTGTTCCTTGTGGTATCTAACACTTAAACTTTTGTTTCTCACAGCAACAACATCAGCTAGAAGGGTTTCTGAACTGTGTGCGTTTTCCTGTAAAGATCCTTTTTGCACCTTCTTTTCCGGAGTAATCTTTAGCCGGTCCCTTCCTTCCTAAGGTTGTATTGCCATTCCACCTGAAATGGGAAATGGTTTTCACATCATTACACACACAGTCCCCATCCCGGGATGCTCTTGACCAGTTCGATCTGAAATGGCTGCTGGTGGTGTATATTGCACAGACCAGTCCTTTTTCCAAGGAGAATTTCTTTGTTGGGAGCTAGCCATCCACTTCCTCTTTGGAGGGTGTAAGCCTGGGTGGTAAAAACAATTCAGTTGGCGTGCTTTCTCCTCCGGTTGAGATCCAAGCACATTCCAGCATCATGGGCATCATTGGCCAAGGTTTCAGTGAAGGTGGTCTGTCAGGCCGCAAGTTGGTCTTCAATGAATACCTTCATTCGCCATTTTTGGCTACATATGGCAAAGGATCCAAGGGGTTCTGTGGGCCTGTATTTTGTCTTCTGCTGTTCATAATAAATGTGTGTATGTCTTTTGCAGTACCTACTATTTTCTGTATTCTTAATAAAAAGGCACGGATCACTTCTGTCTGTGTTTTATTTGCAGTGACATTCTAACTGTGTTTAATTAGTTATGTGTTGTTTCTGTTATTTCTAATATTGTATTCTATTATTGTATTATTGTATTGTGGCGTTGTTTATCCAATGCTTGTTAACACATTGTAATTCTGTAACTATTTTTAAACCGTAGTGATTAAATGCACTTTGAATCCTTGTATTCTGCTATCCAAATTTATCTGACCTAGTCATCAGACATCAATTTGGGTCATTGCCCATTGGACAATGATTAAGGGAAAGGATTTACAAAACATACTTGGTGCATCTGATAGCTTACTTTAGGTGAAACTACTTGTCTGTCATTTATTAAAACAGGAAAAAAACCATCATGTAATAACATGAAACATTCAATGTATGTATTATACATTTTTACATAAATTTCTAGACAATTACTCCAGTATGGACAGGCCTCTTCTAATTCAAATTCTAAATTATATTTAGAACTGCTTCAAAAATAAAGCCTAGCTTCAGACTAGGAAAAAGTAAAACTTATATTTAGGGCAAATGAACACTTCCTTATTATTAGTGCAGTTATGTGTATGTGAATTTGCATACAAAATATATGACAAGCTCCGTGCCAGTATAGTCAATGTCTTTACTGTTGTCATGCACTTACATTTTTATAAAAACCATTTGGCAGCCTAATGTGTGACAACAGAGACTCATAGTCTACAGTCTTGTGTATCATTAATGCTTGCAGTGAGAAGACCAATCTTATACTGGAAACAACCAGCCACAAGGAATTTGTCACTACGACAATTTCTCCAATGAAAGTCTCTTAAATAAGAGTTGCTCCATTAGGACACTGTACTTAATGTTGCCAGTTGGCGATATGCTGAGTGAAGCTTGAGAAGACTAGTTATTGTTTCTCTGAGAAGCTGTGTACCATAAATTATCAGCAGATATTATAAACGGAACCACATGAAAGTTAACTGTGAGGGTGCCTACGAAATCCACAAAGTTGTGGTTTCCTGAACTGAAGTGCAAAATGTAAAATAAACTCTAGCTAGTACAAAGCTCAATGAGGCTTATGTATTCATAAGGAAAAAATAACTGAGTGTATTTATAATGGAGGCCAGATAGTACTATACAATCTATTTTGAGCTTCAGTACACACACTTAACGTGCAATGTATTGAATTGTGTTTGCTGTACCAAGACAAAACATATCACTCTACTTTATAAATGTGCCTTTGTATGTTTTCAAAGCAGTGGTGCACAATGCTGCTTAAAAAGGGAGAGGTAGGCCACTCTCAAACTTGCTATTTCTTTTTTTTTTTTT
>CM070034.1:39277453-39289979 GCA_036250615.1 Ptychadena robeensis | reverse complement strand
CTCGTCTGTCGGCCCCCACTCAATACGTGTGTGGGTGCCTTAAGTGAGCACTTCACCACTGATTAACAATGTAAGGCGTATTATACTGAACATAAGGAGCCTTAATGCTAGTTACAAATATAATAAGGATGGGCAGCAGTGCAAGGGGGCCACTGACCACCAATGTAAAAGGGGCACTTAGCCATTGACCCCAAAGCTAACCACACATCCATGACCATGAGTATAGGAAAAAGGTTCTTCTGAAAAAGGGAATACCCTGCAATATACTCGACCCTGATCAAAATGTCCACCAATTGCCCGTTAGAGATGGTTGAATTTTTTGACTTGCTAACTTTGTGAGCTGATTGCAAAGCCCCTGAAAATGGTATCATCACCAAAATTTAGAGAAGGGTTGTGGGAACATTTGAAAAAAAGTGTTGCTTTAGCACATGTAGTTTTTGCATAAATTAAGTTAAAAAATAAAGTCGAAATTTTGACTTGACTTTGAACTTCAATTGTGGAAAAGCTATTTGTGTTAGAGACACACTTTGTTTTTTGTAGTATACCCCCAACCCTTCTCCAGCAAGTTTGGTATTGATACCATGTTTAGGGGCTTAATTAGAAATCGTCGAAATAATCGAATTGTAGAGAAAAAAATTCGACCATCTCTAAACGACTACTTTGTGGATTATAATATTTACGTTTAATGTTAGAGACAGTGTTAACTCTTTCCCCATACTCTGTCTGTAAACATTTTTAATCAGTCATCCAAGCAGAGCTACATTGCACAAGTCAGAGAGTTGCGGCAATGATCAGTCAGGGGAAGCCTGTGGGAGCAAGGGATAAGGAAAATATATTGCCTGCTTTGTCATTCCCTAGGTGAATCTTGTATTGAGGAGGGCAACACATGGCAAAAGTAAAAAGTATTTCGACCCTGAATTTTATCTTAAATCATAGATTATAAAATCAGTTTATTCTTTGATCCAGACATAATGATTTTTTGGGATAAAATTAGGTTGTACATGTTCTAACCATCTTCTGTTTTTGTTTGAACTGATTACAACAGAAGATTTATGACTTACAAAAACTGAAATCTGCCACAAATTCTGCTCCAGAGCCTTTAGTAATTATCCATATTAATAGCAGTTAGCCAACTTACTATGTTTATCTTTCCAGCAAGCTGTTTTGATAAAAGATGTTCTATAGACCAGTGGGATGAAGATGAAGTGCTAGCAAGGTTAAATTCTGGCAGAAAGAACAAACTTCAGATTATCCTTAAGCATATGACTTCATCTGAGGAAATGTAATGGTCTGTTTGTGCATGGCAGTTCCCGGGACTAGTTGACTCAACACTATACATTACGAAATTTGTCGATGGGGCAATCCAGTTCATAGGAAGTGTACCAAAACATGACGCATGACCACATTCCCAAAGGCCCAGAATAAAGCGGGGTGTTAGTGCAACCACCCTAATATTAGGATGCCCAATCCAACCTATTGTTTTTACATTAAGTGGAACATGTTTGAACTTGCTGAAACATAGGAAATGAAATTAGAACCAACACCAATTTCATACAACAAAGGGAAACTTAAGTTGCCAAGTATTTTAAAGAAGAACATTGAGCTCAAATTAAATCTTCCAAAGAGGAGTGATGGCAATCGAAAAACAACCTAGTGTGATTACTAAACTCCGATTGGTTTAACATGTCCTAGAAGTTTTATGTTTCTAAGAATAAAGAAATATGGCCCATCCTCTGCAACAAAAGACTAATGGATCTACAAGTAGGCAAGTTGCCATAGTCAGATGAGCTGTTTGCATTAAGGTCTAATCTATGGTGCTGGTTTAGGAGAACAATTGAATGGGTGTAAGGTTCAGGAATCAACCACGCGACAAGAGGCGGCTGTGCTGCTTTAACTAACTTTAATGATGAGGCCCAACAGGGTCTAGTGAATGACTAAACCAACAGAAACATGAATAATGCCTGCCATACACCCACAGATGGGTGCCGACAGACAAGGTCCGATGAGCTGTAGAATGCAAACGTGATAACATCATCACGTTGCATCCTGGTGCATTATGGGGCTGCTTTAGTCGGCCGGGCACCCTTTGTTTGCCGTCATTAGCTTCAATGAAGATGCTGGTCTTCATTAAAGTTAATGGCATCGGCTTGCATCGGCCAGAGAGCATCCGACATGTCCGTTCTCTGGCCGGCCGAGCTGTGGGGCGACAGGGATCTGTCACCCCATGTGGGCACACACCGATAAGCGGCCGATTTTTCCGCTGGCCAACGGCGCGAGCGCGCACGCCCGTCGGTCAGGTGAAAAATCGGCTGCTTATGGGCATGTGTATGCCAGGCATAAGTCCAAATATAGTCCAACCTAACTTTGATCAACCTGATAGAGGGAGCTTGCAGATCAGTGTGCACTCAACCGATGTATGGGCAGTAACAGCGCAGGCAAGGATGGAGGAGAGCTAAGGGTTCCAGGAACAGGTGCAGCAGACTGACAAGGTATCCATACATGTGGCACTTCCAATGCGGCTCCATCCCACCCCACCGGTACGGAAGTCAGGGTACAGAGAGGATGACTGGACACAGTGGTACTGGCTAATCAGGGGGGTGAGTGCTACTGTTCTCACTGGCTGCACGCATGCCACTACGGGCCGCAGAGGAAGAGGTGGCTTCAGCACATGAGCATGCAGTTCCTCACTGACATTGCAGCTGTTGTTATTGAATAAGATTGAACTCCTCTTGCTGACTTGCAAGTCATTTAGCCCTTGTATACAAAAAGATTATGGCTTTGTTTCAAAAGTTTATTGTCTCCTCTAGGAGTGAAATAGAGTCACCTGGTGCTAACAACACCCTGTATGTGGCTAGTGATGACACTTATATGAATGTCCGTTTTGGACATCTATGCCCAGAACAATAACAAGATTTCCCTGCTAAAGTGGCTGCTAAAAACATTGGATTTTCCCCTACTTTGCATCCTGTTAACATGTGACAGTGGTCATCGGGAATACCAGAGACTGAATGTGTTTAGCATGTGGATACACAACAATAATATAATAATGTTATAAGATTTTCACAAGGATGTTTTGGTTAATACTTTACCATTTAGTAGATTAAATCTTAGTATGGCTAAAGGTTATCTTTATTCTGTTTACAAAAATACCGTTAGAGGTAATCATCATCATCACTATCACAGGGACGTCCTAAGGAGCCACAATCTCCAAAGTGTTCATGTATTGCTTGAAATTTTCCTTCAGCAGCAATTATTCATGATTGCACCCAGTCTGAGAATGTCCTGATCAGAGCGACAACACCAAGTATTTTATAAGATAAACATGTATCTATATAAATGCCATATGGAAACTTTCCACTTACTGTAGTTTTTGCACTAAAAGACGCTCTGGACCATAAGAAACCCATAGTTTTGGAGAGAAAATGAGAAAAAAGAATCAGGACATCAGTCACATGTTAAGCAATTATTCAGCATGTTCCAGCACAGTATGAAGGGCTTGGCTTTACCATATTTACCTTAAATTCTTCCAACCAAGCCAGAAGAGTGCCAGGAGGCAAGGTTTTGTTCTTCTCTCTCTCTGGCCAAGCCAAAAAGCCAGTGCCTTTTTTTAAAATAAAAATATAGTTTATTAAAACTTCACAAAAATTACATCAAATTCAATGCATGATTAAATAACATATACTAATAGAGAGAAATCGGAGATATCCCATATAGTGAGCTAGCCAGCATCCCAAAATAACATAGAGAAAAAGCAGGAGAAAATGATTTTTTCCCATACAAAAGACGGGAACCAGGGGAGCTCTGTAGATATCCCAAACCATTAGGAGTATCCAAAGGTGCATATCTATATAGTACCATTCAAATATAAAACCATCAATGAAAATAGGTGAATCAAAAAACAAATGATTTATTGATTTAAAAACATCAATTGTAATGTCCATTGGTAAAATGCAGTATACGCTGAACTGTCCTTCCTCCTAGTAATCCTGGGTAAGGTGCTGGCAGGACCAAAGTGCAGATGGTGCAGACGGGCCCCGGCATATGATTCAACCCTTCATCAGGGAGTCCAAATCAATGCTCGCAGATCTCATAGGGTCTTCCATTAGAACGACCTCACTGACCAGCTTATAGAGAGACACATTTTACAATCTGGCACTTACAACTTACCCCTGAGCACCTATTTACATATAGAAGGGAGATGGGTCTGTGTAACATAATCTTTTTATTGCAATGCAGAAAGTTAACGTAAACACATCTAAACAGCCTCAATTCACCCATATATTTACATATGGGAGTTGAATTATTTATTCACAACAACAGACAGAGCTTACAACAGTAATAGCTTAGTGAGCTGATGTTATTTTGATAGCATGAGCTATGCATTTACATTCACTGATGCTCTTTCTCCTTGTGCAGAGTGACTGGTCTTGTATCCACCCTCTAAGGTTCTGTCCAGGCAGTATGTAAAGGATGCTCGTGCTGGTTTCCTCCCATAGCTCTAGCTATTGCAGCCCAATTATGATGTCTCTATTACTTTTGCAAGATAATTACTGGGATTTGTTAGGGCAGAAAGAAGAAACTGTGTGTCAGCTGTCCAGCACACACATATGTGATCACAGAGAACAGACATGGTATTCATGTTCTGATTTATTATGACGGACATACACTTTATACATTTAGACCAAGAAAAGCTTGCTTGTAAATCCATATGCTGTAGATTTCAATGTGTAGTCTTACTAGCTATCTGGCTGATCCACTTGTTGCCATCAGAAGCTGGCTGAATATATAGTAATACAGTAATAAAAGACAAATACTATGGCATGAATGCGATATGGTACATGTAATGATCCAGTCTAGACCTGCTTTAAGACTTCAGGGCCTATGTACTATATATAGCAGATTCTTTAGATGCTGCAGGTTTCCCTAAGCGTTGCTTTGCTTATGTCATCCACCGTTGATGGTAATACGGATGTGTTAACTAATATCTGCTTGACATTTCTATTATCTAATATAGGTATAAGAAAGAGCTTCAGGCATTTATGCAAAACACCCTTTATATTACACTCCTTATGGTAGGTATAAAGATTACAAATTGATGCAGATCTGTATTATTTCATGTATTTCTATCAACTTGTGAAGTGTAAGCATCTGAATTTGATCAGTCTTTTACATTTCTGTATGCATAAGAGCTCAATATGGGAGAGGGATCAAAAGAGGCAAAGCAATCTGTCATGTTGTAACCAGGTAATATGAGTAAAGAGATGATCTCATCAGTCCTCTGCTTTTCTTTTACTGTTCAATTTCAACAACTTTAAGTTAATTGCAAAGCCCCCAAGCATGGAATCATCACTTGCTGGAGATGTAGAGAAGGGTTGGGTGTATACTAAAAAAAAGTTTTGCTCTAACACAAATAGTTTTTACATAAATTAAGTTCAAAGTCACATATCCATATGTAGGATGAGAGTCGGGTGAATTATAGGGGTCACAACTATGAGAAGGAGCTAAACCACCATCCCTATTAAATTAGAAAAGACAACTGAAACACCACGTCCAGATTAACTGGACAAGAAAAGGGGAGGCCATCCCCAAGGGAGTTCAAAGTCAAGTTCAAAGTCAAGTTCAAATTTCAAAAGTCAAAATTTTGACTTTGAACTTAATTTATGCAAAAACCACATATGCTAGAGCAAAACTTGTTTCAACAACCCTTCCCTACATTTCCAGAAATGTTGGTGATGATACCATGCTCAGAGGCTTTGCAATCAGCTCACAAAGTTGGCTAGTCGCTGTTCGACCATCTCTACTGTCCAATCACATGCTGAGGTAGGTGTGTCTGGAGTTCATCTTCAAATTAGCTTACTAACATTTGATTTTCAACTAACCTGAGTTATGATGGCTTTCTGTAAGAATCAAGTAATGTGATGTTTGCTGGAGATGATGCTTATTATTTTTCTAAAGGCTGGAAGCAGAAGCTTGGAGTCTGCAGAGTAGCAAGTTAAAAAAAGTGTTGTAATTCTCCACATGCCATGCAACATATTGTTCCATAACCCCTATGGCGGTATTCCCGACTGTGGCTCAGGCATACCTGTCAACTTTTCCGTCACTGAATTAGGGACAAATATTGGAATATCATGTACATCACTTCCAATATTTGGAACACAGAACTTCAACGGTTCAAATACAGAAAGTGAGGTCACAGGGACGTTACTCTGCCTCCTAACTTCCCACACATCATATGCACAAGCGGGGTGGAAACTTCAGAGGGGTGGAAACCTCCCTGCTAAGTTAGACCTATAAAAAACGTTTTTCCCGGCCAAAACGGGATGCTTGACATAGGTATGGGCACGGGGTACATTTCTATCACCAATATTGGTAACCCATAGCCACACCTGGGGTAGCTTACCTTCTCCAGCCAAACCCAAGCTGTCCTGTAGTGTTGAAGTCATCTGGACTCACCTCCTTGACGTTAGTGATGATGCTGGGAAGTTGGGGAAGGGGGCTCTCACCATATGCCTGTATAAAAACAAACTTTGGCTAAACAGGAAATTTAATACAGTTTAAAAAGCTCAATACACTTGATTATGGGTCCCCCATCACCCAATTACTGGGTACAGATAAACAAGTTATTTTCCCCTTATGACAGCTCTTGGTCCTAGCGATTTGCCCACCAATGGCGTGGCATGGCCCCATAATAAATGTTTGTTACAAAATAATTAGACAAAACCTTGTTATAATGAAAATCTTTTTTTACTTAATCCTAATCTTTTACCTTTATTGGTCTACACTGGCACTTAAATAAAGCAAAGCGGATGTAGAAGGACAGATGAAAGGAATTGTATCAGACAGCTTGTGATGGACCAGCCTGTGCCAAAAGAAAAATAAATCAGCCAGAGAAAGCAGAGCAGGCCAAGCTGAAAATGTAGCAGAACATTTCTTAGCGAGTTAATGTGGAAACAGAAAACACAGAACTATTGGGCAGGATTTACTAAAGTCAGTGAACCGGAGCAGTGATACTTTGTTATGGTATACTTGTCTAGCACAATGTCCTTGTTAGTAAATTCTATGTATATACCTTGTACCGTGCGTATGCTCATATTATCAGGAATAGACTCTCTATGGGCATGTGTCTTTGTATTTGTAGATGCTATAATTGCATTCAGCTTCAGTTCAATCTTATGAAGTTAGTAGTAATTTGATCAGATTTTAAATGATTCACATCAATGGATCTGTGGTCAGTAGATGCCTTTTCTAATGTATTCCAAACTAGAAAAGTAAATCATTAAACCATTATACATTAAATATATGTATATGTAAGCCTCAAAACACAATCATCAATATGTGATAGCTTACTGGTTCTAAGATGTGGACAAAGGTTAAAAGATCATTCAACCTGAATAATAAATGTACTTTGTGTGTTCAATGTGTGAAATGTTTCTATTTACCCTCCCAGTGGTTATCACAAGCATGGCTTGGAGTACAATTTAATCACCAAAATGGTAATCCCGAGCCACACTCAGGATTGCTTAACTGTTCCAGGCGAACCTTCTTCCTCGATCCAGGTCCCTGACTTGAGTGATGGCAGTGAGGGCGTGGGGGATACCCATGCCATTTGCCTATATTGTAATACAGGCATAGACGTCCCAAATCTTTACATCCCCAGCATCATTGATGACGCTTGTGATTTCCAGGGGGAAAGGAAATTTCTGTACCGACTTAAATAAACAAAAAAAATTTTTTTGAACCAGGGAGGATATTTGTAATAACATATATAACACTATAGTGTAAGCAGTGGGGGGGGGGGGGGCATAATAATTCAAACAAAACATTCACATGGCTTTCATTAGTCACTTTCTGTTTCATAAGTCCAGAGTCTTTATTTGTCAAGTGATTCTTCTCTAAATAAGAGAATTTCCTTTAAACCTTATCACTTAGTTCTCCTGATCACCACTCTCTGATACTGCAGATAGAAATCTCTGTAATTTTCCTTGTATCTAATTTCCACAGTTTTTCATTTAGCATCTAAAGTCTTCAGTAACATGTACGCCCCTAAGTCAAATATGACAAGGACCTCAATGTTAACCCCCGAACAGTGATCGGGGAACACCACGCATTTGCTGGGCTGAAGAGCTTTTCAGGCATCTGGGTGCTGGGAAGGTTCTATGCCTCTCCGCATTTAGCATACAGTGGATATAAAAAGGTAAAATGTCATGTTCCTGTGCTGTACAAAAATAAGACAAAGATAAATCATTTCAGAACTTTTTCCACCTTTAATGTGACCTATAAACTGTACCACTCAATACAAAAACAAACTGAAATCTTTTAGCTGGAGGGAAGAAATATAAAAATAAAATAATGTGGTTGCATAAGTGTGCAACTAATACTTTGCCGAAACATTTTTTGATTTTCTTACAGCAGTCTTTTTTGGGTATGAGTATCAGCATGGCACATTTTGGGTATGAGTCTATCAGCATGGCACATTTTGGGTATGAGTCTATCAGCATGGCACATTTTGTGTATGAGTATAAGCTTGGCACATTTTTGGTATGAGTCATGGCACATTGTGACAATCTTCTTTTCAGAAACACCCCAAATCTGTTAGATTGCGAGGGCATCTCCTGTGCACAGCCCTCTTCAGATCACCCTACAGATTTTCCATCGGATTCAGGCCTGGGCTCTGGCTGGGCCATTCCAAAACTTTAATCTTCTTCTGGTGAAGCAATTCCTTTGTTGATTTGGATGTATGCTTTGGGTGGTTGTCATGCTGAAAGATGTTCATGTTCCGCTTTCTAGCAGAAGTCTGAAGGTTTTGTTCCAATATTGACTGGTATTTGGAACTGTTCACAATTCCCTCTATCTTAATCAAGCCCCCAGTTCCAGCTGCATAAAAACAGCTCCAAAACATGATGCTGCCACCTCCATGCTTCATTGTGGGTATGGTATTCTTTTGGTGATGAAGCAGTTAAAATGACAGCTGAGATTTGCTGTGTAATGACAGATACTACTGTCACTTCAAAACTTGATTTTTAGATTAGTGTTTATAGTACCAGGATTCAAGAGAATCGTACGGGTACAGATAAATATTATTGCTTCATTCCTTTGCACATAAAAAGGCTAGATGTGATTAGTGTATGGTATTAGTTAGAAGAGAGATGGTAGGGTCTCAGGGGAGGAGTACTTTGGAAAGAGAAGCTAAATGGCATCATTTGTGGTAATCTACTTATATATTTAAAAACTTGATTTCATAAATGGAGTTTTTCTTTTTAAAAATAAATCCTAATTCTGCCTAAACTCAGAAACATGCTGTAAAGATGTGCAAATATATGTAAAGCTATGCACTGAATTTGTTGTGTCTACAGAAGTCCTGAATATGTAGAAAAGGTCCCCATCCAAACCTGACAGCACTAATATTTCATCCACACAACAGAGAGAATCCGGGTCTCTGATTTTGTATCTTGCTTGATCTCTGTATTAAAGATTTATATACATAAAATAACCACTTTGACAATGTGGTGATGATATTTTGTAATTTGTACAACAATCGTGATGCTGAACATGCTGTGTGTTGATACTTTTAGGTTGTACACGGTGATAAGATTGATGATAGAGCACACTTTGTACTTAGTGCTGCTCAATCAGACGTATTTCTAATTATAATTTTGTCAAAATATTGCAACTTTTGTCTGCACCACTCAGTCATATTTCTGCAATCTACTGTGTTGTTAACTGAAGTCAATACAAGCTCTAAAGTGTTTTGTTGGACGGTAGACTGAATAACGTAGGCCTTTTTCCAACTGTTAGTTCAGTACTGTGCATTGTAGTGTGATTCAATACATTGACAATCCAATGCCGATAAACCTTCACAGTGTCATTCTCAATAAATAATACTACAACACACCAAATTCACCCATACGTGTTTACACTGTACAGGTTAATAATTCATTTATTTGCTTTGTATTGTATGCCAATGTTTGATGTAGCTGCTTGTCTTATATCTAATCTGCACTAGCTAAGCACTGAGATTTGTATTGTATCCCTCATTTGAAAACAGGCGGCGATCTTCTGGATAGGTGAGAGCACGAAACAATATGAGGAGCTTAAGGTTTCAAGATGGTAATCTATCTATGTTTAAAAATGAATGTCCTGCTCTCCTCCATCCCATAACTAATGTTTACGCAGCACACAGGTCCTATATTGCTGCAGATGGTTAAGTACAGCAGTTTATACCTGATGATGATTACTTTCTATTACTGATCTCCTGAAATATCATCTACGAGACATTTGTCGGTTTCAATTCAAAAACTAAATTGGATAGTGCAACGTGAAACCATCAGGAACTAACAGGTGTACTTGTGAAAGCCAAGGTCTGCACATCGAAATTCCTGTTATGTTCTCACTGGCTGCTTTCATTTTGTAATCCTCTGCAACCAATCGTTATGACTGCATGGAGTTGTATAATAAATATTAAAGACACTCCTGAATTGTTACATTTAAGGCCCCATATGTGGGATGTGAAACATGCAGCATGAGGGCCCCCATAAACCATTAGATTTTTTTACTTTTATTTATTGAGCCTCGGCATGTGCACGCACATAATAGTGAAATTCTGCACCCAGTGCGAAAAAGGGAAGTGCGCACGTAGTGAAACAACCACAGCAAACTGCACAGGTGTCTCGATATTCCCGCCCGGAAAGGGGCTAAGGACTCTTTCCCCATAAAGAGGTTACGAGTGAGTCAGACAGCCGAAGCCATCTGACCCTCTAGTGTACCTTTCCCCAAGTGACCTCGACCAGATTTCCTGAGTACTAAGGAGTGGAATGGGTGCCCCAAACTCGGAGCGACTGCGAGCCAGAGCCGTAAACAGTCTTTCCCCATCACTTTCCCAAAGGACCAACATGCAGGTTATAAAGATTCCTCTGCTTGGGCCAAAAAGCCACCCCTGTGAGGTAAGTGCACTTTAAGGGCCCCCATACACTGGTCCATTTCCCATCGGATTCCGGGACGATCGATTCCGGGCGCGTGCACGCGAAACGATCGTCCCGGAATCGCGTGAAGCCCACCTTGTCCGATCGATCACGTCCAATTGATCGGGGGCACAGAATCGGATTGGACAGAGAACCAACATGTTGGTCTTTCTGATTCGATTCAGCACACATCAGGGGGAATTGCCATTTGTGAAGTTAGAGATCGGACACGGAATCGTCCAGGAATCCGTGGGACAAGGTGGTATGTAGCGATCGGACAGACTTAATTGGCCGATCGATCGGACCTCCGATTCCCGCTGACATCGCCGGAATCGATCGGATAGGTGATCGCTTTAGATTTCCTTTTGTTTTACCGCAACCATGTAATATGAGGGATTTTCTAAACCATCGAGTCTACCTGTGTGCAATCGCAGAGGACCCTATACTACAGAGTTGTTAGCAGATCTAAACAACATCTGACAGAGAGATCTAAAGGTGTATGGCCATCTTAACTCCACAGACTGATGAGCAGGATTATTCATAATTCCTCACATACCAGATCCCCATAAAATAAACATGGACTGTGTGACATGGATTTTACATGACCACAGCAGCCTTTTATTTACAACTGATTAACATAGAAAAACCATTCACATTTATATAAAATAACTACCAGAGAAAAGGGGTATTTTGGTGTCCATTTTAGTGTCATGCAGTGGTTGCACTACCACGACCAGGTACTTTTGATGCTCGATGTACCCCTGTCTATATGGCTTCACACACCACGTGATCACCATCCACTCCCAATAAACAATTGTTCACTCAGCCGGTTAGGGGGTATTTACAAGGGTTACTAGCAGGAAGGTTATTTACAAGCATTCACCATCACACAAATGGTAGGGATGGGGCATAAACTTAGGATGCTACAGTTCCAAAGAAGTGCATAACCAGCCTGCTGAGAGTAGAAGGAGGTAGCCACAGCTCTCACCCAAGATGTGGTCCGTCCAGGAGGAGAGGCTTTATCCTGGCGATAGGCCTCAAGTCTGCTCCGGTGACACTCAGCAATCCTCACAGGATGCAGAAGACGACAGAATGGCCCAGAATATTCTGCAACACACTATTTTATAGACTAGGGCCAAAGAGTGGCCCATTGCAGTAACTGGACAGATTAAATTAGTTACATTTAGAAGTGGGAAGGCTTTGGCTGAACCTCTGGTGACACATCAGCAGGTGCTTGACATATTAACAAATTTTACAGACATAAACACATTTTCAGACATTAACCATGTCATGGCCAGACCTATCTAGTATACATATTAATGTATTCCACTTCACTACACTATTAGCTAAGAGGCTTAACTAAACATAATATTTGTATAGTCACCCTAGCCACACCCAACAGGTTTGAAATTAAACATTCCTGTATTCAATGGGATAAATCTCACAGACACCACACTGGGGGAGCACCATACTACCAGATGGGCCCCCAACCTTTTAACCATTAATGTGCTTTAAACAGACCTCCAACATCTGCTATGACAAAATGTATACAACAGCAAATAAAGGGA
>CM070034.1:39231599-39242722 GCA_036250615.1 Ptychadena robeensis | reverse complement strand
ATAGATAGATAGATAGATAGATAGATAGATAGATAGATAGATAGATAGATAGATGCAGCTCTTGCGTCTTTTTATGTACCCTCATTTTCACAAGATGTTCTCAGTCTTTCTAATTGAGTGATACCCATCATCAATTATCCTAGAATACTAAGGACATACTGTGAGTACAGGTAGCTAAGAAGTTTAGCGTGACGCTAACATCAGTGCATAAGGTGAACAACTATGACTTTAAGAAAAGGTAAGTATATAAAATACAAAAACATCATAAAGGGAGAGAGAATAAGATAAGCTGAAGATAATATTGTTGCCGAGCTAAAGTCACTGTTAAAGCATTTTTAAATGATTATAAAAGCTTTTTTCCCAGCCATTCAGTCACTACAGTGGAAAATCAGCAATCTTAGCACCTTTTATATAAAACTCCAACACAGAGAAAAGCTGTGCTCCTCTAGAGAATGACGCTTAAACTTTCTGCGATGTCTAATATATTTTCAAAGTCTCAGGTGAAACAAGAATATTGGAGCAACAGTATAACTCTGGTAGTAATAAACTCTCTGTCACTGAAATGTTTATTTCTCGTGATAACATTGCGATAAGTTCAGGCAAATGTAGTGGTGTAATACTATTGCCCATATTGTGTATGCTAAAATTTTATTTTCCAAGCATATTATGCAACTTAACCAGGGAAGCACATAACTTTTTTAGTGAGCTCCTCAGATGAGTACCAAGAGATGGTGTTTGGTACTCACCTCATATGTATGTGGTCTTCCTCACTGTCTCCCTCACTGTCCTCTGGGTCAGCCTCCTGCATGGTAGATTCTGCTGCAGATGGACCTCCCTGTTCCTTATTTAGCCTCCGATAAGCTGTCTCCATCCACAGGTCACAGCTGGCTAGCTGGCTTTGGGTCAAATGTAAGTCTCACAGAACAACACCGTTTGCACCCCCAGATCTCATACCTCAGTAGTACAACCCTGACATTTTCTGGCTTAGTAACTAACCCCTGAAACTACCAGCAGTCCAAATGTCATCCTTTCATAGTCATGTTCCAGCTGTCACACAGTGTTTTTCTCTTGTCAGATTTGCCCCTTACATATACCTTCTCTGAGTTTCATTGCCCAGATCTCCAACACCCTTAGAAGTCCAATCTTTCTTTTTTGGATTAGTAATTTACATTCCCAATTTCACACCTCCAAACTGCAACCTTTCATAGTTATTCATGTTCCCTGTAGTTATCCAAGTCACGTCACTCGGAGGGGGGGGGGGGGGGGGGGGAAGAGAGAGGAGCAGGCTGCATGTTGCATCGGGGACACCGCAAAACCATAAGTATGCGCTGCCGGAGCCCCGATGTGTAATGGACGGCACCATCTCGCCAGTACTATAGTAGCAGTAGCAGCGCTGGACGAGATGGTGCCGTCCCGACCGCTAGGGCGGTTAAATTTCATTGAATCTAGAAGCAAAGTCTATAACAAATGTGACATCAAATGTCAGATAAAAGACACTTTGGTGGCCTGCCTTTTTAAAATTTAAAGAAAAATCTTGGCGCCACATACGATAACACTGAGGGCCTGATTTGGTCCCTGTTCTTAGGGCTCTGCTGTGTAACCATTAAGTATAAATTGATAACATGTCAAGAAATTAGTACAAAAGGCAACAAAAACTGTTTTTTTGTGGCTGTGGAAGTGAGTTAAAACATATGAGAGCTATTTTGTCTACTCCTCCAGGGTGTCAATGTGATGGAGATCTGAAACAGAAGGACCCCTTCTTGTGCTGCAGTCATGGTCATGAAGTGATGATGAAGGACATGGGCGAGAAGTGCCGAACTCCTGCCCAGGGGCCAAATCTGGCCCACAATGTAAGGCTAGGGCTTCACACTAAAATCGTACCACAGTGCACAAGCCGCCTATTGATGGCAATGGGGCTTTGACAGGGCAGTCTCCACAGCCCGTAAGAGCTCCCAATCAGTCGGTCCGAGCCTCCACATTGGTGTCGATGCAGCCATCCGCATCCACAGGAATGCAACAGAGGCTTGCGCAGGCATCTGCGGATCCCAGCGCATAGTGGAGCCATAGCCTTAATACATTTGGCCCATAAGATTGCTTTTTTACATTTTGTTAAAGAAACGATGTGTCTTTTATTTGACATTTTACACTTTGCTTATTACAGATACAATATATAAGCAAAACTTGTTTCCATTTGAAAAGTTTCATCGTTAAATTTTTACATTTTGTTACATAAGTTTAACATTTGGTTCCAACCTGTGTTTGAGTCTGACAACACTGACATAGACACAGCAGTGTTTCCACCGATTCCCAAGGCTCACCCAAAGCACGTGTCTGTGCGTCTGCTTTTGAAGATAAGCTCATTTGCATTCTAACAGACTTTGCAGTAAACATTCTGAAAGCTATATATAGAAATCCAAGTAGCTCTTGTATTACCTGTAACAAAAAACGTATGTGTTTATTAAAGAGTTTCCCTTTAAAGCCTTTCACATGTAAAATGTACCATCCCCCACACATGCTCATTTAGCTTTATTTTTTAAGGATGTTATGTTCATCCCTTTATTTCCCCATTAAGTTCCCTCACCAACACCATTTATGATTAGTGCATGAGGCCATAAATCTGGAGCTACAATTACATGCATACCATACTGGGATACCATTACCTGGACCCCACCTCTGGACAACCAATAAAAGATGTTCATGTCAACTAAACAGTGATAAAGATGCCTGAAGAAGGACCATGCCTAGTGTACACAGAAGACCAGGGATCATATTTGTTTAGGACTTTACTTTTTGTAATTTTGAACCAGGTAACTGATCTAATCTGTAATAACATTCATTTGCCCTCACCTTCATATGCTGATGAAAGAGTCAATAGGCCCAGCTGATATTTAATACCCCATTTAGAGCAGTTCCGTTATTTATATGAATTCTTCTTTTATTTTATTTTTTGAATTGTTCAGGTGTTCTAATGCATTAGTTATAAAGATCGAATATATTGAGGAACTTCTACAGGGATGTGGATCTCTATATATAGAAAATAAATTTCAGTATTCAATTGTTCAGTATTATACCAGTACCCCCATTTCCTACGGTATTAGGAACTCATTTCTCACATTAGTTCATTAACTAGAAATATATTTTGGATATCAAGGATATTTTAATACCTAGCTGAATTGTATTAGCATTTTGAGTGGGTGCTGCTCTTACATAAATATATGTTAGTAACTCACATGGCACCCCATTGTATGTCCATTGGTGGCCAGATATGTCTGGGAGTAATATCAAAAAACATTAGTCTCCAAATCATCTATGAGAATTATTTGAAAACATCTATGTAGATCACAATGTATAAGTGAAGTGCAATGTTTTTGCAAATGGCCATAAATATAGTAGAACATACGTATCCATAATAAGCTGAGTGATAAATATTGCATATAAATATTTAATGTCTATGATATGCAGATCATAGATGATACAGAGAGTCCTCCCGGCCCGGGCCTGGTGGTCCACTGCCCAGACTGTGCCATGCTGGTTGCTGTTGTGGCATCGGCATGCCAACTAGTGATGGTCGAACTTTGGCCAGGTCGTCTGCGAACAGGCGGATCGGACTTTTAAAAAATCCGATGCCCGCCTGTTCATGGGAAGATTCAAATTCCCTGTCTGTTCACGGGGATTTTAAATTGGAAAAACCTGACATCACTTCTGGTTTATGCCGGTATTCTTACTCTCTTCTTCAACTGGCCAGATCTTTCTGCTCCTGGTCAGGCCAGTAGAGATGGTCGAATTTTTTTTCGTCCATTTTGACGATTTCAAGATAATTTCAAAGCCTTTCAAACTTAATTTATGCAAAAACTCCATGTGCTAGAGCAAAACGTTTTATTTTTTTACATGTTCCCACAACCCTTCTCTGCATCTCCAGCAATTTTGGTGATGATACCATTTTCAGAGGCTTTGCAATCAGCTCACAAAGTCAGCTAGTCGAAAAATTCGACCAGTGGAAGAATAGTCACCTTCTTCCCGCCGGTGAACAGGGCTGGTCGAACCCGTACAGTTTGCCAGGAAAAGTGAGCATGTTGTGTTCGTGACGAACTGTCTGCCTGCAGACAATTCGGCCATCACTAATGGCAACTGGGTTACCCATTCTCGTTCTGCGTCCTGACAGCAGCACTGAGGCTTAGTCCCTACAGCTACAGAGCAAGTAAGAAACCCGTGAAACATTCAGATGGGGGAAAGGGGGGTTAGGGTTAGAGGAATCCAAAAATGACCTAGTATGGGGTAAATTGATCTGATAATGGCCCTGGGTGATACAGATATTTTCCAAGAGATAATGTATGCTATGCTTAATAGCATCATTACCCTATGGTGTAAATAGACACATATAGAAGGAAAATAAAAAATAGATGCAGATATATATGGAATATAAAAAAGCTACCCACTGTCTCAACAGATACAGACTCTCTTGGGTCATAGGCAGCCAATAGGTAGCCATTAGTGTTTATGAGAAAGCCCAACATTCTCTGAAAACAAACCTGAAGGTTTTACATCAAATTTGTCGAAAACCTAAATATTTTTTTATTTATTTACCTGCTTAATTTAAACAAAACACAACGCTCATTATAGTAGAAACCCCAAAATACATTCTTCTGTTATCACACAACAATGCTCCCCTGTTCGAAAAATGTTGATTGCAGAAGGTTCCTTGTAAGCCTAGGTGGTGTATACAGCCCCGAGGAACCTAAAGACAAACAATCAAGACGAAAAGAGTCTAGCTCAGGGCTACAGCACTAATAGAAAAGACAGAACTTGTTTCCCAATAATACTTTGCACTAAGTTTGAAGACAAAAACAAATATTCCTATATATCTGTTGTAAAGAAACCTTTGCTATTTAAACAAAAACATTTTTGTTTACTTCTCTTTTGAAAAAGAAAAAAGAATGGATTTGCTGCAAATTTTAAATTTGAATTTTTAAACTGAAATCTGATATGCTTCTATCTCGCTGACACATTCCATAGTTAGGAGTCAGCACATGTCCATGCAGCTTGACTTATCAGCATAATCTGAATGGGCCCTCCGGATTCATTTATGGAAGATGACATTGTTGACCTCCTTTTATTGTCTGGCTACTAGATGCTGACCTGCCAAAACATTCCTTCAGCTCAAACTAGCTTGTACCCACTTACCTAAAGTGCTCCATTTCCAATGTCCATTAACTGCATGTAGGCCATTCAGACTAATTGTAGTCCACAGTCATATATCTAGAAAAACTTTGTGCTGGAAAATAGTTTTGAGAAAATGAGGTGCTACTTCCATTATTACAAATCACCAGTGATATTGTCAACAGGTTTTGTACCGTGTTTCCCCAAAAATAAGACAGTGTCTTATATAAGTTTTTGCTCCCAAAGATGCCCTGTGTCTTGTTTTTGGGGGGTGTCTAATTTTTCCATGAAGAAGAATACGGCACTGGGCTATCAGAATGGGGGGGGATCAGAGGGGGGAATCAAAATGGCACAGGAGACTCGGAGGGCAGGATTACCATTGTAGTAACCCCTTCTGATACTCCTGTGTCATTTTGATTGCCCCCTCTGATCCCCCCGTCCAGAGTTACAGTACTGTATCTTCGGGGGTGCCTTATTTCAGGGGATGCCTTATATTTCAGCATGAGGCAAAAAATTAAGGGTCCCTTATTTTTGGAGGATGCCTTATTTTTGGGGAAACAGGGTAGTATAACAAATGTGCTAGAATTCTCATGTTAGGCATTGAGACAGTTAATGTATTTTTAGCATGTTCTGGAAATTCCCAGTTTAGTATGGGGTATCTGCCCAGTAACAGGGGAGATGCTGGGGTGTCATATACTGCATAAATATGATTGATAGGAGTGGTTCCAGGTCTTTCTAATCTTTCTGCGGTTGCTGTGGACTTTGCCAGGATGTCCCAGTAGGATTGGGTCTCTACACCAGGCCTAAGGGACTGCAGAGGTCATCATTAGAATGTCAGTAACACATCCCTATTGGGCTAGGATTGACATAGGAGGAATGACCCTTCAACATAGCCTTGGAATTAGAGACAATCCTCTACTTACTTTACAGAAAATCAGCACTTCTTCTCAGCCTTGTTTGCAATTGTTTGTATCATAAGGACTGTGCACTTCCTCTGGCATACAGAGATAGTAAAAGACTGTAAATATTCTGTCACTAACCAGTGGGTGTGGACCCACTCTGCCTAGACTCCTACCTTCTCTAAGGGCATTGTCTAAGTGAACCCACTCATTCTTCACAATACCCCTGATGGTGGGGATGGACTTTCCCAAGGGGAACACTAGGTCGCTACCTCTTGTGGGAGGGTTAGCACACGAGGCAGCTGGTCCAGAGGACACCAGGGAAAGGTACCAGAGACACAGGCCACGTAACAGGCTGGGTTGTCAGCAGGCTGGGTCATAACCAGGAGCAACACCACGGGACCAATGGATAAGGCAATGGCATCGTCAGGCAAGCAAAGGATCAGGGCAGGCAGAGCAGGTACAGGTCAGACAGTCCGGGTTGGCAACAGAATAGTCAAGGCAGTCAGACAAGGTTTAATAGGTAGCACAGTCTCAGAGCACAGGCAGGAATCAGCAACACTTGAAACCAGATAGCAATTGCACATCTAGCAGAGCACAGAGATGTTAGGCACTGAGGCATAGTAGGAAGGGCTGGATCCTTTATATACATACAGAAGGACCATGGTTGGTCAGCCTGGACACATGACCAAACCTTTAAATCCCAGGAAGTGACCGGTCAGAAACCGTCAGAAGCCAAAAGCATGCTGTGACCAGATCCCAGCACAATGGTAATCATCAAGGAACACTGCACCCAGGACCACAGCGATAAGTAGAGGAACAGTGGCAGCCAGCAGCCGGCATTACATATTCCTCCAAAAACAGAAGTAAAGTTTTCCACCAGCATGTGTGTGCATATGTCTTTATTACATTCAATGACTGGGGGCACTGCAGCTTAGTGAGTGTAAAGCCCACAAATGTTTTGGGTTGTAAAGTACACCTGTCAGCAAAACATGTCTTATGGCTCCCTAGTGACCCCAGTCATGCTACGGTGTCATAGAGATCAATATAAATCCTAATACAGGCACCTTAATATGTCCCCACCTCTGCAGTGTTATTATAGAAACATATCAAGCCAGGTCATGGTTGCTTTATTGATTTTAAACCAGGGTTATCCACCTCCAGCCCCCTAGGGCTACAATCCATGCACACAATAGATGAAGCAAGCTAAGGTATACAAATAGCAGGGGTGAACATAAGTGGTACTCTGGTACTCAAAAAGGGGCCAAAAACTAGCTATGCGTGCCTGCATTATTGTTACACAGCTCATATGCGTACTAACAACTTGGAGGCACTCCGTGTCTGGGTGGCCGCAGCTTAATGTTTAATGTATACAAATTATGTCACTTGGATAACTGCAGGGAAACATGAATAACTATGAAAGGTTGCAGTTAGCGGTGTGAAATTGGGAATGTAAATAAATAATCAGAAAAAAAAGATTGGATACTTAAGGGTATTGTAGATCAGGGGATGAAAGTCAGACTAGGCATATGTAAGAGTAAAAGCTGACAAGAGACAAGCACTGTGTGACCGTTGGAATACGGCCATGAAAGGATGACATTTGGACTGCTGGTAGTCTCAGGGGTTAGTTACTAAGCCAGAAAATTTCAGGTTTGTACTACTGAGGTATGAAATCTGGGGTTTCAAACGAGTTACATTTGACCCAAAGCCAGCTGGTGACCTGTGGATGGAGACAGCTTATCAGAGGCAAAATAAGGAACAGGGAGGTCCATCTGCAGCAGAAACTACCATGCAGGAAGCTGATGCAGAGGACAGTGAGGGAGACAGTGAGGAAGACCACCCTACATATGGGGTGAGTACCAAGCACCATCTCCTGGTACTTATCTGAGGAGCTCACTAAAAAAAATTATGTGCTTCCCTGCAAATAGCCAAAAACTACTCTTTATGATACAAGCTGCCTTGCATGCGCCCCTTTAACACTGAAGTTGGAGCTCCTCTTTAGCTCAATATCCTCTTTTTCCATTTAGGTGAAATGCTTAGCAAAACTTCTCGTTTCCAGCTGTCACAAGCATGGTTTTACAATGTTAGTTTATTTTTTAAATAAATCATTATTTCCTTCCTTTTGGTGGCTTTGGAAGTGTTTCGTAAAAGAATGATAACACATTGTTGCAAAACAACAGAGGAACATGTGTATTGCAGAATGTTTGAATATATTTTGCATATTAAATAAATAAATTTTATTCCTGAGTTCCGGTTCATGATTTTATCACCGATGTTCTGCTTATACATTGCTGCACACATTTCTGCATGACATTTATATGAAAAGTTTAAGTGCTGAATCAGAGATAATCTATATGTCCTATCTCACACCTATCCGGGTGAACACAGGTTGTGCGAGGCACGGAACCAATGTCCACATTTCCATATCATAAAACTACATTCATTCATTCATGTCTATGCATGTCAATGGATATTGTTAACCAGATCTCACTGTTTTGCCGTAAACAGTGAACTTTCAGCAATTGCTCAGAAGAGATGGAGACAAGCAGTCAAGGGTTACTGATTAGGTAGGTATGACCTGAGTACAGGAATGTACATCTACTGGCAAATGGGATTCTAAATATACATCCTAAGAATACATGCATAGTGAACTGGGAGAGAAGGACCTCTAGAGCTTATACAGAGGACTCCTGTGTAGTTTGAAAAATGGGCTCACATCTACTTGTATGTAGAAAGTGGGAAGTGTTCCCCTTGGCTGACTACTCTCACGGGCACCACTCACAACTACCAACCATTGGGAACTACCCTTGCAATTGTTGTACTATACTAACAGGGTCACAAGCTAGTTTTACATAAACTACAATAGGCTGTGTCCATTGTGCAACGTACCTGAAGTTTTGGGGTCAGATTCAGAACAAACTTACACAGTTGAGATAACACATATAAACTTCAATCGCAGAGGACCCTATACTACATAGTTGTTGGTAGATCTAAAGGGTATCTGACAGAGAGATCTAAAGGTGTATAGCCAGCTGAAGCCAATATTACCAACTCTATTTGCAACAGATGATTATCCACTCTAACCACACAACCTACTTAGCTTAGCTACAAAAACGATGTAAAATGTGTACCTTACAATCTAACATACAATTTCTGTACAATCAACCTTCTACCAAAACCATGTAATATGAGGACCTTTCTGAAACTTCAAATCACTATGTGTTCTATCAGGGAGGACACTGTACTACATAGTTGTTGATCTAAAGGTGTATGGGGGGGGGCTTAATTAATCTTTGCAATAAGTTTATATCCAAACAGACAGATAACTGCATTAAACTTGTTAAGAAATTGTAAGATGTGTTATGACTTTTAGGTTGGCGATGTCCCCAATTGACAAACTAAAGCTGGGAATAGACGGTACGATTTACCGTCTATTCCCTATCCGATTCTCTGCACTAGGAGTGGGTGTGATGATGTCATCATGCCCGCCCGCTAGTGATGAGATTCGGATGGGGAATAGACGGTAAATCGATGATGTCATCTCGCCCGCTAGTGCTGAGAATCGGATGGCACTCTTTATGTGCAGCTCATTACTTTGGCTGGGAGCAGCCGTCCCCAGCCGAACTAATAGGATCGCGTTAAAATTTACCGCGCTGTTGGATAACTGCGCGATCCGTCAGGGATGATTTTAGCCCAATCCTCGTTGGTTGCTGCATCCAATTCCTGCACGACCCGATCCCTAAGGGATGAGGGAGTGCACAAGGCATCGGATAGGGGATCGGATCGTGCAGGAATTGGAACGTGTATGCCCAGCTTAACATCTATTACTAACATAGGGTGATGATACTATGCACTGGTCAATTATCACAGATCTCATGTTCTTTTTCAGTTCACAAAATAATTTCTTTGCATGAATGAAAGTAGAACTGGTAGAATTATTTCGGTGCTCTTCTGATCTGCATAATAATTAGATAATTGCTCCACATACCTGTGTAGATATGTTATTCACCTAATGTGAGAGGTAAGTCTAATCATGTCCTACATGTCCAACTGTTCTGTGACTAGAGTTCATAAAATTCTATTGCCTTCCATCGCCCATGGCTGTTTGTTATTATTCGCAATGATTTGTGATCCAGCTTTACAGCTTCTCTTCTTCATTCTGTGATCTTAGGCAGTATGAGCACTGAGTGTATTGCGCGTATCCATTCGCAATGCGCACAAACATGTGCGATGTATGCCGGTAAACAATGTTGAAGCATAATATGACGAAAATTCGCCATTGCGAAATATTGCAAATTCTCGAATGTCGGATATTCGTTAAATATATTCTAATTTCTAATATTCTCGCTCAACACTATCTATGACTATCCTTAAAACATCACAATGCAAATTGCAGTCACCCATCACTAAAAAAATCATATACACAGTATATAACACAATGTGGAAAATGTATACACGGAATATAACAATGTGAAAAAAGCAGCAAGGGATGATTTCCCAATGTTGGCTGTATGTAAGGTGTTTGTACACAATTCTTAACGCCATTCTAACCTGTAATACACCTTTCACTGAACAAAGGCATGGTGGGGGAGAGGTGGGGTTGCAGTCTGTCCAGGAGGCAAACCAGTTTCCTGGCTACAGACTCCACACTGAATATCATGTTATATCGTCCGTGCCATCTGCTCATGTGAACACAAAAATCTGATTGAAAATAATGCGCTTATGTAGCAGTGAAATTTAGTTACAGTCTATCAACTTTCTTAGATTACATTTACACTGTCATTTCCTGGGCTGCTGTCAGTCTGCAGCAACCCAGAAAACCACTGGGACCACCGGGAGGCTCTCGGTAGTTGTTTAGATAACAACCAATGGACGCTTCGTGTCGCGTTCACCGATTGGTTGCGCTAATATTTTACTGAGGGAGTTAACAACCACCCGTGTAAAGGAGCCCTGTGGTATAATAGATTTACTGACACAAACCTTAAAGCGGAAGTAAACTCAAAAAATAAAAATCCTCCACATACATTACATGGACATATTACACACCTGTCAGCAGTATACATCTGT
>CM070034.1:39216491-39231499 GCA_036250615.1 Ptychadena robeensis | reverse complement strand
GGCAGCCTGATGCCGATAGTGCAAAGTGACCTACAACGTGGTAGGTCCGCTTTAAGGTGGTCATACACAGTTAAAAATGTTTGTTCTTTCGAAAAATATTAAACATAAAATGGATGGAGCAGTGATTGGACATGTTGGTAAGTTTCATTTGATCATTCAAATATTTGACAGGTATTCTTAGTAGTAATGGTACTGTGGAGCTGCGCACAGGGCTTAGGGAAAGAATTGATTGAGTTTTTAATTGATCACACTATGCGTGGCGTAGTCGGATCAATCAATCGATGTTGGACCAAAGTTCCATATTTCAATCTCACAAAATGATCAAATAAAAGATTAACATTCAGCGTTTCCACAACCTTAAACACGGCCTGAGCACTAGTGAGGGACAACCCCAGTTATGGGGGGTGACATACTTATGCTGTGTATCATTTATATAATGAAATAAAGGATTTAATATGGAATATTTTACCTCATAGTGCGTATCTTCTTCTTTGGATGTAGCAATGTGTGAAAGTGTAAATGGACCTTGTAAAGTCTCCAGCACCTGGGATGATTCTAGCCACATGCACGGTAAAGTCAGAGGGAAAGGTTTAGCGCCATTTCACACTATATGCGTTGCGTTTTAAAAACGTGCATGTTTTTTTACTGCACATGTTTGTAAAAAACAAATTTACATTTTTGCAACCTATGTTATCCTTCACACTACATACGTTTTGTGTTTGCGTTTTTGAACAAATCGATGAAAAATGCAGGAAAAAATTATCAAAAATGCATACAGCAGGGAGTTTTGAAACACACACACGTGGAAACGCTACATTTTTAAAAACACAATGCATGCAGTGTGAATGGTAACAGTGGTTGTCTATGTACAAATGCGTGCGTGTGTGGAGGTAACCTTGGAGAGTGTGGGCAACACAGTGTGGAAGATTTTCTGAACATGCCAATGGACAGAATGGAGGTAAAATCCGTATGCGTCCACAACCCCAAATAGAATCTAGGCCTTACCACAAGCACATGAATGGGAGAGTCTTGTCCCAGAGACAACTGTCTGTGGATATTTTCTTCACATTGTAATGTTACTTCCTCATGAGACTTTGCGCAGGGGTGCACATAAGTGGTACTCTGGTACTCAAAAGGGGCCAAAAACTAGCTATGCGTACCTGCATTATTGTTACAAAGCTCAAATGTGTACTTGGAGGCGCTCAATGTTTGGGTGGCCGCCGCTAAATGTAAAATGTATACAATTTATGTCACTTGGATAACTGCAGGGAAATATGGATAACTATGAAAGGTTGCAGTTAGGGGTGTGAGACTGGGAATATAAATTAATAATCAAAAAAAAGATTGGACGTCTTTGGGTGTTGGAGATGGGGATGATACTCAGAGTAGACATATGTAAGGGTAAACTCTGACAAGAGAAAAGCACTGTGACAGCTGGAATATGACTATAAGAGGTTGACATTTGGACTGCAGGTAGTCTCAGGGGTGGGCTAACCCACAAATGTCAGGGTTGTACTACTGAGGTATGAGATCTGGGGATAAAACGTGTTGTACTGTAAGAGTTAAATTTGACCCAAGCCAGCTGGTGACCTGTGGATGGAGACTGCCAATCGGAGGCTCAATCAAGAACCGGGAGAACCTGCTGATGCAGAGGATAGTGAGGGAGACAGTGAGGAAGACCACCCTACATATGGGGTGTGTACCAAACACCATCTCCTGGTTCTCATCTGAGGAGCTTACTTAAAAGTTATGTGCACCCCTGACAATGAGGGACAAAGTTAATGGGAATCTCCCTAATGAGAAACAAATAACAGAAAAATTTTATAAAAGAAAATACCAAAAATGTATGTAGCCTTTCTCTATACTTTCCAAAATCAGAAAATAAAGTATTGTATATACATGTAATAAATTCCATTAGCAAAAAATATTCAAGTAGGTACGGCGAGGCAAGAGTTAATGGTAGCCATTCCAGTGCCTTTATATCCAGCTCTCTCCTTTTTATTGACCTATTTGACGCCTATTTAAAGTTATCAAATAATCACTCTGCCTTTTAAATTGATAATTTGTAACATTACTTTACACAGTTTGCCAGGTAATCCTAATAAATGATTATCCAGCCACTTAAGGAACTTAAAGTATGGCATTTATCTCACTCAAGATTATTGAAAGAATGTATATAAAAACCCGAAGGAGAGTTTATGTATAACTCATAAACCCCTGGAGGATTGTAGGTGGCCTCCTGAATGGCTCCTTACATTTTGACATTTCAGTTTGTTCCAATTTCTGCAAATCTCTGATCTCAGTGGTGAAAACTTTATGCTGAAGATTTTCTAGAACAAAAGATCTGAAAAAAATAAGCAGCAGAGCAAAAATGTAAGAAAAAGGTAGAGTAGGGATAGATTATATGCTGATTCTTTACCTCTTTATGTATATATATATATAGTTTCATACAAGTAAATTATACCTTTCAAATGTGTATTGCAGGTATTTTGCATTGAAAAGGCAGTGCAGTTGATTTACAGTTGAAAACTGAAGTTGACATACACTTAGAGGAAATCTTTAAAACTCTCTTCATAATCCCTCTACATATTTTATACTAACACACTATAACGTTTGTATATCATTTACCACACAGATACAAACACAATTGCAGTGAATAATTATACAGGGAGTGCAGAATTATTAGGCAAATGAGTATTTTGACCACAATCATCCTCTTAGTGTTGGATACTCCAAGATGTATAGGCTCGAAAGCCTACTACCCCTTTTTTAGAATATTACTTAGAGCAATATAGGTGATGTTGCATCTCTGTCATGATGAAAGGGGTGTGGTCTAATGACCATCAAACACCCTATAGTGTACGGTGTGCATTCAATTATGTAGGACAACTTCCTTTCCCTTTGGCAAAATGGGTCAAAAGGATAGACTGTGACCAGGCTTAGAAAAAGGTAAAAATAATAGTGAGTGATATCTTGCAGAGGGTAATGCAGCCACTCCCTAAAATTCGCAAAGCTTCTGGAAGCCCGTGACTCATCGAACAATCAAGCATGCTCTCATCATTCAAAATACTAGTACAAGCACGTGGTCGCAGAGAGTCGTGTTGGAACAACAAAGGGCGGGCAAAAATAAACTGCCCATTGAACTAGAGAAAAGTCAAGCGATTAACCGCGCGCAGACTGCCAAGAAAATGCCACTTGCACACCAAGTTTTGGACCATATTTCTCAGATCTGACACATCACTGGAGTGGCCCAAAGGCCACAAGGTGTGCATATACTCAGGAGACAGAAAGATGCTGGAAAGACGACCACCACTGCTGAACAGAGCATGAAAATACATCAAGGGACTGGGCCAAGAAATAGTCTTCAAGAGCTGCATTTTTCTAGGTTTTATGGACTGATGAAATGAGAGTGAGGTTCTTGATGGGGAATAACCAGATGAGAAATGGTTCGCACGTGTGCCTGGATTGGTATGAAACGGGCAGAGGAGCTCCAGTCCCGACGTCAGCAACGGCCAAGCCAAGGTGCGACGGTGGACGAGTAACTGGTTGTGGGCACGGTTATCAATCAGAGATGAAGCTTGTGGGGACAGCCTTTTTCCGAGTTGAGCTGATTGACGTCAAACTCAACAACTCCCAGTCCATACTGCCAGTTGTTGGAGACACCCTATCTCAAAGCAGTGTGGTTATCAGGAAGAAGTACTGGACATCCTTCCAAGAAAACAATTGATTTTTTCATGCAGGGTCAATGCTCCAGTTCACCACGTCGTTTCCAAGTACTTCCATCAGCGTGGCTGGCAAGAAGAGAAGGTTATTAAGATTAAAAGAAGTAAAAACTAATTGAACCATGGCCTCCTTGTTCACTCTGATATCTGAACCCCTATTGAGAACCTGTGGTCCATTCATCAAATGTGTGAATTACAAGGGAGGGAACAAACAGTTTACAACACCACTCCTGAACAGTGTCCTGGCAGGCTGTGGTTGCTGTATGCGACAAGCCGCATGTTGACTGGTGAAGAACAGATCAAAACACTGACGAAATCCCATGGAGTGGCAGGCTTTTGAGTGTCCTTGCAAAGAACAGAGTGGCTATATTTGGTCACCTGAATATTGTTTTATGGTTTTGTGTTTTGAATGTCAGAAATTTATATTTGTGAATGATGTTGAGATGTTATATTGGGGTTTTCACGTGGTAAAAATAAAATTCAATTGAAATGGGTAGATCACTTTATTTTTTGTTAAGATGGTCTTGCCTAATACTTTATGCACCAGTAATAGGTCACCTGCACACACAGATATCCCCCCTAAAATAGCTTAAGAACCTAAAAACAACTAAACTCAACTACTGCAAAATCCAAAAATATCAGCTTGATATTAATAGAGTTTTTTGGTTCAATTGAGAACATGGGTTGTTGTTCAAGTAAATAAAATTATTCCCTCAAAAAATACCACTTGCCTACATAATTCGTGTTCTACATTCTGCACGTCCCTTGATGCCTCTCTGCAATATCTATTCTTCCACTTTAATTAAACTAATCGTTAGTTGGATGCATTCCACAGACACTTCCCTTTCTAAGCAGGAAAGGTTGCTAGAGGCTGTCTAAAAGGCCTGGAAAACACCCCCAGGATCCCACTGCTTTGGCATGCAAATCTGTTGCCGAATTCTGCTGTACAACAGTACTTTATATTCCTTTTCCATCTGTCTCGTGCTTTGTTCTTTTTTTTCACGCTTCTTTTAGTCTCCCCTGGCTGGGCCGTTTGTTGCTCTCTACGATGTGTCTCTTTCCCAACTCCTGAACCAGTTACTATATCCCTTACAAACCTCCTCCCCCTCCACCCCCCTCTTCTTTTCCATCGTCCTGCTTTTTCCTCTTCAAACCTGACTGGTATCCCATCTCTTACCACTAGATAACATATGTCGAATGTATATTTTAGCCCCTACTCACCCAGGCTACTTCTTCATTGGAGTCAGGGATCCGCCTTTCTTCAGCTCCCCTCTACCGCGTTGACCGTCGTTGCCTTTTCTTCCTGTTTCTTCTGCCCCCCGCCCATGCGCTTATACGTTTCTTCGGGGTTCCTTCCTGGGGCTCAGTTGGACCCACCCATATCCAGGTAAGACCTTACTTCTAATGCTACTCCTGTAACTTAGCTAAAGACCCCTTATAGGGGCACGTTCATGGGTAACCAGACTTAACATCTCCCCTGTTTATATTCCATTGTAGTACACTCTGACTACTTACATGCATATGTCCTGATGAAGTGACAGAGGTGTCGCGAAACACGTTGACTGTTTCCTGCATGAACTGTGTGTATTATCATTTACTCAAACAACCTGGAGCTGATGTATTATGAACAGAGACATTTGGACTCTATATAAACCTTGAATGTACTGGTTTTACTGAACATGACTCATTGAACTTTATTTTAATTTCCTATTACATCCAAGTCCACCTAAAAGTCCTCCTCGGGCCCTGTTCCAGTTATCTGGATACCTGACCTGAGGCTTCTGGGTGCAAAAATTCTATATATATATTATATACATTACTGATCCCCTTGATATTTTAATGTAAGCCGGAGACAGAGGGTCCTCCACTCCAGCCAGCACTCAAAGATCCCCCAGACCCAGTCCACTCCACTGTGTCCCTTCACCTAACAAGTTAGGCCAATTCAAAATCAAAGGTCTTAGGGGTATTTGCGTTCCACTTCTTAACTGTGTGTTGCACCTTGGCAGGATGGGAGAAACTAGTCTCTGCTCACTCAAACCTTCATTCACCTCAGCAACACCGAGCACTGAGTGGTTACCAGAATGTATAAACAGTAGCCTTGACTGAGATGCTTTGATTAATGTCTCACCCAAGTGGCTTCCCATTGGGTAAAAAGGGGAAAAAATATTAAATTTCCTGCACTGTATGATGCTTATCAATGACCTGCAATAGATTTTACACATTGCAGATCAGAAATAACCTACCTGACACTGTTATCAACAATGAAAATAGTTTTGGCTGTAGTTTATTGAAATAATTATAAACAGAACAGCTCTGAACCCTACTTCTGCAAAAGAAAATGCACAACCTGTGGAAAACAAACCCACAGCCTACAGTAAACAAGACACTTCTCTAAGGAAAATTTTATAAGCCTATTATACTTTTATTATATTATAGTTTTATTATAGTTAATCTTGAGAACCAGTGCTAACCAAAGTAATCCATTACATCACTAAAAGGACACCCTCTCACGATAAAGAACATTGGTGGCAGTATCATACTTTGGATATTTTTTCTTCAGCTGGAACTGGAGTTTTAGTTAAGGTGGAGTAAAGTAAAAACAAGTCCAAAAACCAGTCATTTGTGGCGCCTTCAGGTATTTGCTAGAAAAAAAGAAGAGGAGGAATTACATTTTTTACAAAACTATGATCAACCTTCTAGTTTTGGCCAGGAAAGCAAAGTGTTTTATGTGTCTTTCCCAGCGAAATGCCAATTTCAGTCAATGCTGGATATTTTGGCTAATTATCAGGCTAATGTAGGAGTGAGGGTACTTTACTTGCCCTCTTAGGTTCCCACCAAATTTGTGAAGATGATGTGTGGAGTGGACTGTGAGGAGGGAGAGAAACGTCTGCTCCCTCCTCAGTAAGCCAGCCAGCAAAGAGGAAGGAGAGGACATTAAACTAACTGATCCTAGAAGCGACGTCGCAGAGTGTGTTCTGGTATTTGGAATGCGGAAGTTGCACTCTGCCTTGCAACTTCTGCATTCCAAATACCGGATATTTACATATACAACATCACTTCCTGTAAGTTTTGCCTTATAAGATAAAGAAAAACTTGACAGGTATGCCTAAATCTAATAGGAAAATCTGAAGAGGGCTCTTACATTGTGCCACATTTGAAGTGTATTTGCAATGAATGAGTGGACAAAAATTGCCAAGATATAGCATGCTAATTGAGTACTTGAGAAGGCTGATTGCTTTTCAAAAGTATTTATTGTGGTAAAAAAATTTTATGACAGAACACAACTTTTTAACAGGGATGTGTACACTTTTATACTCACTGCACATGGAAAATAAAGGTGTAACAAAGTGGGAAACAAAACATAAAGACATTTATGCATTCATACAAGTATAGGAAGACAAGGTGAGCTCTGGGAATTATTTCCTTCCTTTAAGGTTACCCTTCCTTAAGAATAAGGTCTATCAGGACCGGGACAAGGCTGAGCTGAGGCAGAGGCTGAGCTGCCCAAGTAGCCCTTCTGCACCTTTTATGCAACATCTGTTGTTTAACCCTTGCAACAGAGTCCATCCATAATTATTTCATCATTTGGTAGCATAGTCTTAACAATTTTTTTTTTATTCTTTCCTGGTCCACCTCATGTCAGCCTCACCACCGAGGCTGACATGAGGTATTGGCCAGGAAAGGAAAATTACAGGTATGAAAAACAATTTTCCGTATTACTGTTTAGTAAGATTTAGTTGCATGTTTGTATGGGCAGCTGTAAACTCGGCTTTGAGATCGGATAAGGGAATCCCGAGCAGGGAGAGAAAAAAAAGTTTTTTTTGGATGAGGAGCGTGTTAAGGAGAGGACATACTCATAATAAGTAAAAAAAAATAAAACAGGGATAGTGACTTACAGTTTGCGCTGCTGGTTTAGCCTCACCCTATGGTGGGGGGTGAGTATAAATAACCCAGCAACCTGTTGTAGCTGTAGGCCTGTGGAGAAATTGAGCGACACGGTCTCCACGCAGTGGTGTATTACAGGTGTCTTGGTCGCTCTCCTGGTGCCTATGGGAACTCGGAAGTAGTTTGGCCGCTGTCAGCCAACCCTCCGGTATTAGGAGATGTGGTAGTGAATGGTACCCATGTAAAAGAAGGCATAAAAATGGAGTAGCCGATATTAAACGTAAAAAAAAGAAGTATTTTTATTTAAGTCGTCATAAAACTCAGCTGTCAGGTAGAACATCAGGTAAAACATCAATGCATCATATATAAACAGTGTTTCGCAGCCAATGGGTCACTTCTTCAGGATATGTTTGTGGAATTGAGTCTTAAGACATGATGGAGTGGATGTGCTGGACCCAAATTCATGCTCATCCACTTAAGACCCGATTCCACAAACATATCCTGAAGAAGTGACCGGTTGGCCGTAAAACGCTGTTTATATTCGATGCATTGATGCTTTACCTGATGTTCTACCTGACAGCTGAGTTTTTTTATGACGACTAAAAAAAAATACATAATTGTTTTACCTTTAATACGGGTGCCTCAATTTTTAAGCCTTCTTTTACATGGGTACCATTCACTACCACATCTTAGTTGCATGTTTGCAACACATTAAAGACCACACTCATACACGAATTGCTCCAAGGCAAAGTGTCAGCCTTGATGATGGGTTATGGATCCAAGCTGATGAGATAGCTGGGAACCCTATGGTTGAATGAGTCATATTTTCCACAGGTAGACTCACAAGGGACACACATTATTTGTAGAATACTTGCATCATTTAAATTTAATGTGCATTCCGCATACAGGGTCAATGAATTCCACACATTATAACTGCAGGTGCTACAACCTTCATCTCTGGAAGCCAAGTGATATAATTATCTCTCGGATTTGCAGCTTGCTTCTGAAGCAACTAGGCAAATAAAAAACATGGCTTAATTGCAGCCTACATGAAGCCAACAAATACTAAAAAAAACACTTGTGCTCACCTGATTGGAGCTGGCATGTGTGCACAGTACATCTTTGTAAAACTAGATTTCTGCACTGATTAGAAACCACAGCCTGATCTACATAGCCAATGTATAAGGGCTGTGGGGGAATATGCAGTATGTCGAGATGTTATAGAAATGAGAAGCCCACAAGAGAGATGTGCCAACGGAAAGCAAAACCAATAGTCTTACTCATTCAGGGACTGGTACCACAATCCGACTTCATAGAACACATCTCTTAATAACTGAAAATAACTGTTCAATTTATGAAACTTCATAAAATGCTCTTAGCTTCTGTTCTAAGTTGATGCTAAAAATATTGTTAGAAATGACAGACATTTGTCAAACGTTATAAAGATAATTGTGTTAGAAATCGACCAAATGGATTAGCATTTCAGGGTGTCACATACCAATTTGATGGTATATTGTACAGGAAATTATAGATACAGCTGCTAATATCTTGAATTAATGCATCAACTCTATCTCACAGAAAATGTATTAGGGAAATTGTTCCAGTAATGTCAGGGTGGGCCACAGCTCACTACATTCCTATTATGAAATTTCACAGACAGATAGCTATACACAGACAAATTACACCGTACGCCCTCCCGCCAATCGCCCAGCAGTCACTCAGACGCAACTTGAGTGCGCCCACCTGGTCAGATCAACCAGGATACTCACACATGTTGAAGTCTCAGTCCAACCTATCACAAAGGGTACCCGCAGATCCTCTGAGGGGTCGTCTGCAGTGCATTGTAGAGGAGTCCCCCATCTATCAAGAAAGAATGTGCTCATGCATGGGCACCTTTAGAAATAGTGTAGATATTTCTACAATGCCGAGTGGGGGTGGGTACATACCATGCTCCCTTCTCAGGCATAAGTCACTTTGGAGTCAACTTTCTGGAACTTTCCTCCACAAATTTTACAGATTCTTTATGTACACTCCACACAATCTTTGGGTAACAAGCTGGGACACCCCTCTTGCACCAGCTCTCAGAACAATTCAGTCTCGGTGAAGCATCTCCTTTAGCACACTGCCTATAGGCACCCCACTCCCTGGGCTGCATGGTGTTTGCAAGTCCAGAGGTGCAAACGTCCCAGGTCACAAATAAGTCCAATGTCCACACACACTTGCAGATGAAACAAAAACCGGAGCTTCACTGGAAAGATGTTATTTACAGGCTTTCACTATTCCTGATAGAAGTAGGATGTTCCATATAAATCACAGCCCAAGTGACCTGTTGCTTGGCCACACGTCTATCTATAGACCTCTCTAGTGATAACAGGACCCATTGGTTCTACTCCACCTTAGCCTCGATGAAGTCTGGCTTACTCACATGCTGATCATTGTTCTTCTGTTCTGCAGACAAGTCTGTCTGCCTCCTACAGGACAGGATCTCCTCTCTCCTTGCAGATCCAAAGTGTAATTATTTATAACTTACTAGGTCCAAGGAAACATCTCCCTTGAGGCTGGTTCAAAGCACATACAGTTAACTCTTTACTGTACATCACACATTACAGAAACACAAAATCATTAGAGATATACAATAGAAAACACACTAAAATTTATATTACTATAGATACATTATACTTTATTATAACCCATTAGGGTAGAATTCTCTTTCTCTAACTATTGGGTACTTTCCATACAGCTTGCCAACAGTACCACCCCTCTACACTACAAGATTACAAGAATACCATGGGTTTATATTAACCTCCTGGGCGTTCTGCCCAAACTCACTATGTTTAGAGTTTGTTCTTACAACAAACTTTGCCCGTGCGGGGATCGGGCAAACATGCTTGCAAGTGCTATACAAGCCTGCAGCCATTCTGCATGTTCCGGCTCCACACAAAGGGGTGGGCGGCACCATAGACCTCCATGGTAATGGCTGGGCATCACTTTTCAAGGGCCTTCAATGTCATCATGATGCCAGCGATGTGTAGAGAGGAGGGTGGGGAATAACGGCAGAGTACAGTGTACAAATTTTTTTTTCCTTTACCAGGAGAAGAGGCACATAGTGGAAAGTATGATTTTGTCAAATTCTTTTAAACACAAAACTGCTAATTTCAATAATATTTTGCACTAATTCCAATAGGTGACTGATGTTTGAAGATGTACAATGCCCTCTTAAACACCACTCTTTCTCCACTTTTAGTATGCATTATTGCAGATAAAATCCAATGGAGCACATCTTCTTAGCTTTAACTCATTCCACCCTGTGTTCTATATACTGTATAGGAATGCACAGGGTGCTGATGTGTCCTGTACCACCCTGCTATCCCCTAACTATTACATGAATACAGGCTAGGTTTACAGCCACCATCTGTTTGCCACTCCCAACCGAATGATAACATGCCTAGACAAAAAAAATGGCTAGAGGCTGTCAATCATCACTGACTGCCTGGAACATAGAGAACATAGAGGCATCTGCCCTGTAACAGTATGTGGGCACCCCTGGTCCACATTCTCACACAGTTGATCGTATTTTATTGATTGATCCCAAATGCACCCAGAGATGTTTGTGGAGCTCTTGCCCTTTTTTTTGCTTGGCTTTATCAACAAGCCTATATTGACAATGAACACTGTGCAGGGTTCAGTTGAGGCTTACGGTCAGGGAGGTCCCTATAAAAAGTTATACCTATAATAATTGAATGAACCTTTTGTTGCTGGTCTAAAGTCTGTATTCACTCTATATCACCGAATAATTAGATAATATAAATTATAATGATCATATTTGAAAGCACTTACTCTAAGGTGCAGTTTTACTGTTGGTAGATTATTTTGAACTAGTCATTTTATAAAGTTGCTCACAAGTGTGGGCATTCCTGACCTAGACCTAGGCCGCATTCCCATGCATTTCATGGTTGAAAAAGAGCCTCCGCTCGAAACACATCCCATTGTTCCTGTTGAGCCCCCCAGCATCTGTAAGCAGGAAGTGAGGTCTTCCTGGAAAGCACACGACAATGAGAGATCAATCCTTGTAAACCTCTTTTAATATGAGTATCTTGTCTGTTGTTTTGTTTAATTTTTTTCAATTTATTAAATTTCATATTATTTAACCATTTGTTGTACTAGGTTGTGCGCCTCTGTCCTTGTTCTTATTTGCATTCACATGCTGCACACTCAAAAACTGTCCTCATGATAGGTCTATGCAACAAAACCGCCCAGCAAGAACTTCCTAGCGCATTGCATTTTTTATGGTCTGGCTAAGCAATTCCTAAATCCTCATGGCTTGCCACCTGATATACATACCTACACTGAACACAGTATCTTATAAAAAAAAAGTAGACTGAATGTAGACACAGATATGTTATCTGTTGAGATAGCTTTTAATCCATAACATATATCCATATTATTCTTAGAGTGTGATAGTGTCACATTGTAATACCCTGAGGCATTTCACTTATCTTACAACATGTAAATCCAGGATCTATTTGTGTTTGCTTAATGCAGATACTATTTCAATGTAATGTAGATAATGTACTGTGTGCATATAAATCATATCACAAATATGTAAGTGTCACTGTAACAATAAGAGGTGCTAAGTCAATGGACTGTAGCAGAGTTTTGGCATCTACTCGAAGATACTACCTCCAGTGATAGTATGGAAAGCTCATTAGTTCACTGTTATATATTCGTATTATCTACGTTGTTTTTGAAATCATGTTAAATTATGAGATGTAGCTGGAGGTACAATGAAAAACAAACTACAGGAATAACAAGCGTAATGCTGGGTTCCACATTTAAGCTACATTGCCAGTTCTTTTTGAATTATTTGACTCAACTGAATGAACTAAAATCACAAGAGGGGATATAAGGTGAAGGAAGATTCATTCAAAATGTGTGGATAAAAATTTAAGTACCGGTAATCTATATTCCTTTTTAAGTTTGTAAAATGTTAGCCCTTGTAAAGAGTTTTCAGTAATTTTCCATAGATTTCATGCTCACACATGTTGTTGATAGTTAACAATGTGTAAGGCAGGGCCCTGCAAGTAGAGAAAAGCAGAACTGCCGACTGAAATAAATGTGCAATGAAATAATAACATGAATAATAAAATATGAATTCTCTCAGTAAAGCTAAACGGATAATGGTGAAAACATCACTTCCTAACATCAATTCCTATTCATTCTGTAAGAAGGAGAAAGGCCAAGCTGGGTAAGAAATTAGCAGGGGAGAGTCATGTGCGTGCATGAAACCTAGAAAAGCAAGTCATTAAATGGGAAGGATCTTGTACAGCACAGATGAGGAATAGAGAGGGGTATCAGGGTGGGGGAATCAGAGGGGGGAATCAAAATGGCACAGGAGACTCGAGGGGGGGGGTTACCATTTTAGTAACCCCTTCTGATGCTCATGTGTCATTTTCATTGCCCCCTCTGATCCCCCCTGTCCAGAGTTACAGTACCATATCTTCGGGGTGCCTTATTTTCCGGGGATGTCTTATATTTCAGCGTGAGGCAAAAATTTAAGGGTGCCTTATTTTCAGGGAATGCCTTATCTTTGGGGAAACATATATGAAGACCTTTCAAAACTATCTAATAAATGTTTCCAGGAGGCTCTTTAACTAAAAAGTTGTTAATAGATCTAAAGGAGAGATTGTATGGTGTGTTGTGAGCCTTATAGTTCCTATACACATGTAGATACCCATGAGATCGATGTTTGTTCCCTGTTCGACGAACCTATCTTTGAGCAGGATCGATTGACAAGGGTGGGCATGTTTGGTGACGACGTTCAGTGGTTGGGAATGCGCACGGCGTGACATCAATGATCAAAGTGGCCATCAATTGAGAGGCTATCTACACCCTTGGATGAAGGACAAGAAAAGGAAATACCCTAACCTAACCTAAGCTAATGGCATTGCAGGCACAAAGGATCAGCATTCAATCCGTCTGGTTGTGATTCTTAAAAGTCTTTATTAAATGTAGGACCAAAAAAGCCATCGTGAATAACCAGTCTGATGTTTGCTGTATTTTACTGTATTTTATTGTAATTTTTGATGATATAATCACTGTGAAAATAGCTCCAGGGTGGCCTCCCAGACGTGGGTTTTTCCATACACCTGGAGCTGTTTACTCATTGCCCTTGTACCGTAAGGATACATACTTTTAAACTACTTGTTGCACTTTATAATCATAATTTTGGTCCTACATTTAATAAAGACTTTTTAGAATCACAACCAGAGGGACTAAATGCTGATCCTTTGTGCCTGAAATGCCATTAGCTTAGTTTCCCATAGGTATTCACTACCTATGGTTAGGGTATTTCCTTTGCTTGTCCTATATATTTTTTGGCTAGGGCACGCCCATATATAGACCCTGTGACTTGACCTCACCTTAGCTATCTTCATTAATTTACCCTTGGATGAAGGTCAGCATGTTCTACGTCTTTAGTGCATGGGATTGATTGTGCAGAAGTGCTGCACATCAAGTCTCTGTTCAATTGACAAAGCTTGAACGCAGCATTTCGACGTCTTAACGCTGCACTTGGGGGTTAATCTATTGCATGGTTATCGACCCATGTATGGCCAGCAAGTGTTACAACTAGTGTTGAGCTCGAATATTCGATTTTTGAATATGTAGCTCGAATATCGCTATTTCACCATTTCGCGAATATTCGCGATTTATTGCGCTTTTATAATCGCGATCCATTGCAATGAATGGGATCGCGATTATATAATCGCAATGCGATTTTTTAAAACGGAAATGACGGATATTCTCCCATTCGAATATCCAAGCTCCATTGACTTGCATGCATTGCGCATATTGGATCGCAATTGCGCTTTCTCGGATAATCGCAATTTCGGATTCCGCCATTTTCTATTGACTTCAATGTATTGCGCATATTTGGTCGCATTGCGCTTTCTCGGATAATCGCGATTTCGGATTCCGCCATTCTCCATTGACTTGCATGCATTGCGCATATTGGATCGCAATTGCGATGTTTAGATCGCAATTCATGTCGTAAGTGCAGATATTCGAGATTACGAATATGGAATCAAATATTATGGCGGATATTCGCGAAATTACGCGAATTCGAATATTGCCTAGTCGCTCATCACTAGTTACAACTCATAATGCTTTGTGTGTGGAGTACAGGGAAATAGTATATAGGTAATCAGTTATAACATGTATAGTTTTATAGTAAAAGAAGGGATAGGATATTTTCTATGGCATAGTATACATGATATTTGTTTGTTGTTCTAAATAGTGATGGCTCGAACCCGGAATTTGATGTTCGCGAACGCCGAACGCGATCTAGCGCAAAAGTTCGCGAACCCGCCATTGACTTCAATGGGAGGCAAATTTTAAAAAACA
>CM070034.1:39181301-39192262 GCA_036250615.1 Ptychadena robeensis | reverse complement strand
GTTATTTACCAGAAATATTTATTTTGCCTGACAATAAACAGGTTTGAACTTAACTCAATAGCTGATCTTTGTCCAATCAAATGGGGTGCATGGGAGACACCAGGTGGTCATGTCATTCTGCCAGGAGACAGCCCCCACACCATTGAAATAGGCTACATAGCCTTCACGGTTGGTCTGGGCCTGCAGGGATTGTCCCTTAGGTGGAGCTGGCTGCATGCCAGTGAGGGCCCCTGGTTCATTGCCCCTGGGTTACCACACCGGTGTTGATGTCCTCCACATCAACCATGCTGGGTGGGCAATAGGACACTGAATTGTGCCGGCGGAGGAAGTTAGGGAGAACACAGCTCGCCAACACAACCATGTCCACTCTGTGGGGGGCCAAATTTATGGTGGTGAGGAACACCCTGAACCGCTGGGAGAGAACCCCGAATGCGTTCTCCTCCACCCACGGCTGAGGGGCATGCTGTCCGCGTGGTTTGGCAAGGTCCAGCAAATGTGATGGGAAAGCCACACACCCTCTTCATGGACTTGTGCTGGGAAATGGATACACCCAACCTGATGAGGTCATGGCCGATCGATTGATGGTGGGAAGTCTGATCGATCGGACACGGAATCGTCCAGGAATCCGTGGGACAAGGTGGTATGTAGCGATCGGACAGACTTAATTGGCCGATCGGTCGGACCTCCGATTCCCGCTGACATCGCTGGAATCGATGGGATGGGTGATCAATCGGCCATGGAATCGGAAAATGTATGGCTAGCTTTAGTGTTTTTTTAAGGCTAATCAGTGTTTTTAATCATGCATGGTGAATACAAATGTCTGTCTCAATAACATTTACAAATATATATTTCTCATTCTGATCTCAGTACCTCTTTTAACTTTTGGTGAACATCTTCAGGTAAAAAAAGACACTTTAAAGCACAGTCATTTTTGTGCTATTTTTAGAGACAGAGCACATTGTATATGTCATTCTCTATTTTAGCCATAGTTGTACTTGAGTGGTATTTAAGGGAATAAAGTGTCTTGAAGACAGCATTAATCAGATTAGTGGCTCAATTTGCTCATCAATATTGGTAATTCTACTAATTACCCCCTGGAATCAGCACAGGACAAGAACCATAGGCAAAAAACAGCTTGTACTGAATAACTGCTGAAGTTATAAATAGTCCTGCTTTGTGATATACAGAGGCATGCTGTGCAGTCAAGAAGATAACAACTCCAGCCAGGCAGTTTAGAGCCACTCTGACTGCACATCACACATAATCATTAGTATCTTGGAGCACTGTGCTAATCATGGAATAGAAATGTTAGGGGACTAAAATGACCTACAATGTTATTATATATTGATTTACTCTGGGTAATGTCCAAGATGTCCTAAACTTCACCTACTATCAACAAATATAAATATAGTGCATTAACTGTTATAGTAATGAACATCTAATTCTAATATCTTATTATTTATACTTCAACGTTGCTGAAATATTAATGCGCAGTGTTGATCCCAAATATTTGAATCGCACATGTTTATTGCAAGTATTGGCACTTCCAGAATTCGCCAAGATCTCAAATCTGGTGCTATTTCTTTGTAATCCCGAATATTCAAAATTTCTTGCATTAGTACTGGAACTGCCATGTATTGCATTGCATGAACAATATTCTCAACTATGGTTTCCTGCCCGCCCGGAGGTACCGTGCACAGCTCCGCTGAAACCCCTTCTTCTCCAAAGAACTAATCAAGTTAGACATTTTCTTGTAATTGGATTAATGTCTACTTTAATAGCTTATTACTGACTAGGGATGACGAGTTCTCCAGAGAAAAGTTATCCTGTAAGAAGAGGCAAGGAGCAGCATTTGAACATTATGATCCACTGATTATCTTTGTTCTGATTGGATCATTTTATTTATGCCTTCATAGGAAGCAGAAACCATACATTAACTCTTGACCCTGACCAGCATATCCTCATCATCCCTACAAGTGACCTTACCTACATCTGAAATTTGTTGCATTTGATGTGTTTTTCCATGTATCATGTCAGCACAAGGTAAATGTGTATTCAAATAACAGAGCTAGATATTGCTGGGCCAACACTTTGAATGAATACTTTATTAAAACCTAAATAAGCAAATAGTCAAGCACAGGCTGAATCACTTTTAATTATTAATGTGGGCGTAAACAGTAAACAAATGAAATTTAGTTGATATCCTGCAGCCTCCTTGAAGACATCTTTTGTCTTTATGCTTGCACTCTAGATGCACCCCATTATTTGGGTCAGATTCCTTGGTGGTGACAAAAGGTTATCACGCCTGCTAAGCCTACATTCGCACGAACGCTGCCCATCCCTGTATGTAGGTGCTTTCTCACAATGTGCAGGCACCTGGGAGGCACTTGTCAAATATGACAAGAGTTCCCATGTTAATGCTGTGGACCAGTGCCTGAAAAAAGACCCGGAGAAGGTGACATGCTGCTTTTCCCAGGCTGTGGTGCTATTCAGGAGCTTGGAAATGTGGCATTTCCAGATGCCTGTGTGAATTCTGCCTAAAGCCCCCCATACACGTTCCGATTTTTCGTACGAATTTTGCCCGACCGACCAATGTGGTCGGGAGATTAATCGATCGGGAGATTAATCGGATTCGGAATTATGTACCCGACCGATCTCGATTTCTCAAAATCGTCCAAAAAATCGGTCGGGACCGCTTCGGACCTGTCCGTAATTTTTTGGTCAATCTGCTGTTAATAAATAGGGTCGGGCTGATGGATCGGTGATAATTCGAATTCCGATTTTTCGTGCCAGCCGACCGAACGACCATTACATTTTAGGTGAAAATCGGGTGACTGGATCGGACAAAAAATCGGTCAGGAGAATAATCGGAACGTGTATGGGGGGCTTAAGGGATTGTTTGCACTGTGTCCATTCACGTCCAATTTGGGGGAAAATGCAGACATCACACCGCATTGATCATTGAATATCATGGACGCGTCAGTGGGACATGGGTAAGCAATGGCCAAAAATCATCAGGAGCAATTCCCCATGTTTTTTCTATTCAAATGAATGGGGCACTTCCTGAACCCCAGGGAATCTGATGGAAAACATGTGCTCTAAATAAGGAACATTGTTTTAGGTCCAGTGTTGAGCAAGAATATTTAAAATTCGAATATGTTTGACGGATATCCAACATTCAAAAACTTGCTATATAACACGAATGTGCGCTCGGATATTTGCAATGCTGAATAATTGTCATATTTGTGCGCATTGCGAATGTATACGCGCAATACGCACAGTGCTCATACTGGCTAAGATCACATAATGAAGAAGAGAAGCTGTAAAGCTGGTTTGCGAATCTTTGTGAATAATTGTGAACAGCCACGCACGATACAAGGCAAAAGAATACAGTCAAATCGAATTTTACGAATTTTAAATGTTCCTTATTATATATTTGCAAAATTACGCGAATTTGAATATACCATATGCCTCTCTACACTATTTAGGTCTAGATAGAATAGAACTCATGGAGAACCTCTTGATCAATCTGTTCATCTGAATAAGTACTGCTCTGATTGGCTGATCCTGTTTTAGCCTACACAGAAAGCAGAAATTAGATGGTCCTGATCAGTTAGGCTAAGTTTACACTGTCTCTTGTAAGGTCAATTTCTGGTCTTTTAAGTGACCAGAAAACGACCTTGCTTCAGGTTTAAAATGAAAGTCAATGAGATTGTTTAAATAACAGAGAATGTACTGTCGTTAATCAAGCAGTACGTTTTCCCCATTCGTTTTTTGAACGCCTTCTGTCACGTTCAGAGGGTCGTTTGGTCGTTAAACGACCCCATTGACTTCAGAGCTTTTTTCACTCTTTTTTCAGTCTATAAAAAAACGACCTGGGAGTGACTATCCCTTCTTTCCAGGCACCCTATAGGGTCAGGTGACTTCCTGTGTTCACCCCTGCCCTCCTGAACATTTTTCAGTCTTTAAAGCTAGAGTACATTTTGTACAAAGGTCTTTGCTTTAAAGCGTCTTTAAAGCCACTGGAGAGCGTCTAGGAAGCTTTAAATGTGACGACAGTGTAAACGTAGCCTAAATCAACTACCATAAACTGTGTCTTTTGCACTCGAATTCTTCCTTGAAGATCTTGCCAGTTGTCACCCCTCTAGCCTGCATATTACAAAAAAGTCAACTGTAGCCACTAAACACCTGTGAAAGTTGAAAGTTTAAAATTTATTTAGGTATAGGGCATAGTCGTTTAAATAGGAAAGTACATTTGTTTCTTAAAATATGTTTTGGTTACTGCCATGGCTCTGGTAACCTGGTGATATATCAACACAAACTGTTACTTTATTCAATGGTCTCAAAGTTTATTGAGTGAAATCTCCACTGGCCACACTGTGCTGTTAATGGGAAATGATAGGATGACTTTGCCATAAGTGTGAAAGCAACAAGTTTTGCCACTGCAATTCAATATTTATGGTTAGCAACAGATACCTCTTGCCAGTTGGTCTAAGAAATGACTGATCAGCAGGCTTGGATAAACCAGTTAACCTCATTAAGGATCATTTACAAAAATTGTAGAAGGGGAAGTGTGCCTCATAGCAAATTAAATATTTGCTTTAGTTTTTAATCTGCCAAGAACAGATGAGAGCTGGAATGTGAATGTTTGCTGTGGGAGATATCTCTACATTTTTTGGTTCAAAGTTATTTATTTTCTCTGCGATATAGTCAAGAGCATATTACAGAGACATCACCTAGATCAGTGGTGGCCAACTAAGTTGATATAGAGGGCCACAAGTGTGGCCCTCTGCATCACTAAAGGTCAGCACATACCATTTTCAATCTATACTGACGTTTATGAAAAAATTACAGCAGGCATAGCTAGAATAGTGGAATAGTGGGAGCCTAGGCACTCATCTGTCTGCTGATCCCCCAACAACACTAGAGGAGGAAAGGCCTTGCTCAGGTGCCATCTGGATCGCTGACTGGCTTTATGTATGCCTATCATGTAAGTTAATTGCCTCTCCTTCTCTTCCCACGGACATCTCATGGACGAGGACCTGTCAGCGGGGGGATTGGCGGACAGGTGGGTTCCTATGCCCTATGCATTAACAGTTAGGTTTCAGGGGCCTCAAGTGGAGGACTGAGGGGGGCTGCTGAAGGACGTCCAAAGGACCGCATGCGGCACCCGGGCGGCAGGTTGGGCACCTAGGACTTCGTTTCCAAACAGTATAAGGCCGGGGGGGTCAAACTCCAGGCCTGCGGGTCAAACCTGGCCTACTGTCTAAATACACGGCCGGTAAGATAGTTTTTTGCATTTCATTTAAGGAATAGTTGTCACTGATGTCATGTGTCACATATGTTATAGAATTATGCTTCGTTTGTTCCAAATTCAATATGTATGCAAAACTGTTTCCATATAAAAAGATTAACTGTTACATCTGATGAGAAGGAAAAATTTTAGATATTTTTTCAATAAATATGAACGTATGTCCAAGTTTTTAGTTTTAGCCCACTGTGTTAGAGTGTGGCACCCCTGGTAAAAGGTGTTTTGAATTTTATGTTTACTTTAATAGTAATATCTCAATTTTCATGCAAGAGGCCTTTTCACCACTTTGCAATGCCTTTTTTTTATTATTCTCCAGTGGGCATTGGGAAAAATATTGAATGAAGTCTAGTCCAAGACCACTATGTTAAATAACATGTTTAACCTCCCTGGTGGTACACGGTATGGGCAATCAAAGCAGAGTACTACATAGAACTACATAGTACTCTTTCAAGTCCCCCACCCAACAAGGGCGTTGTCTAAGTGAACCCACTCGTTCTTCACAATACCCCTGATGATGGGGATAGACTTTCCCGAGGGGATCCCCAGGTCGCTACCTCTAGAGGGATGGTAGGAACACACAGCAGCTGGTCCAGGGGACAGCAGGGAAGGCTCCAGGGACACAGGTGTCATCAGCCAGACAGTGTGACAGGGCAGGCAGTGCAGGTACGGATCAGGTAGCAGGAGAGTGCAGCAGTCAGGTAAGGGTTAACAGGAATCAGTCTCAGAACACAGGCAGGACTCTATATCACAGGAACAGCAATGGCAGGCAGTGCTTAGCATAACACAGAGACCTTAATACTGAGGCAAGGCTGAAAGGGCAGGGTTATATAGGTATACAGTATAGCCGCAGGAGGTCCACTATTGGTCAGCCAGGTCACATGACGAATACCTTTAATACCAGGAAATGACACATGCTGTGTTTAGGGAGGGTGTAGAAATATCAGAATCACCGCTGAACAAGACACCCAGATCTGCAACGGTAAGTAGGGAGGCTGTGGCGGTGTACGGCAGCTGACGTTACAGTTAGGGATGGACCGAACTGTTCGCCGGAGAACAGTTCGGCCGCGAACTCGGCATGTTCGCCGTTCGCCTCGCCGGCGGACAGTACGGGTGTTCGACCCGTCCTGTTCGCCGGCCAGAAGAAGATCTAAATTCTTCCTCCGGCAGGATCAGAACCTGCGAGATCGTGCCGGAGGAAGAATGTCTTCACTACAAGACCGGGCATGAAGCCGGTCTTGTAGTGAAGATTCCGGCTCAGAGTAGGAAGTGACGTCAGTGACGTCACATCCGGCTCCCGCAACCAGGAACGATGCGTTCCAGGATGCGTTCCATGGACCGGATGTGACGTCACTGACGTCACATCCGGTTTTTCCGATTCAAATTCCCCGCCTAGAGGCGGGGAATTTGAATGTGTCCGCGAACAGGGCGGACGGCGGACATCTTTAAAAGTTCGACCCGCCCTGTTCGCGGACACTCCGGGCTGGTGTTCGCCCATCTCTAGTTACAGTAGCAGCTATAAGTTGCTGTTAAAGGAGGGCAGGAAGCTTCAGAGGACAACTCAGATAAGTATTTAAGTGTTATATGTGCAAAGGTGTGAAGAATGCACATGGTCTGCCATGGTAAAATATCATGGCTGAACAATACTTGCATTTTAGTTGTACACGTACCCTTTCAAAATTTGGATCATAACTGAACATTTATGTAAAACTCATATTTCATTTCCTTTAACAAATAAAATCCTTGGGTCCTTATGCCTCTACAAAGCATGACATTATTTTAATTCAGAAAAATAGATTCATATACCGCATTTTGAGGATGGCGCAAAACTTCACATTTTCTGTGGTGTCAGAAGTCAAAACTGCATCTTGTATTTTCTCTCAGGAAAAAACATTAGTATTAGTGTTGGCATTAAAGTATTAGACTTATCTGCTGTATGTAGTCATGTTCCAAGTTTCTCCTTTGAAAACTATCCTGATTTCTTTTACTCAGTGGTCATCAGCATTTAGGAGAATGACTATTTTCAAACAATTTATGATCTATTTGGTAATGTTATGTGTAGATTTATGCAACCTTTGGTAAATACTTTCAATTTATCCATTACAAGTGATGTAATGAAGACTTCAAAGTGGAATGCCTGCTGTGTGAATGTGAAAAGTGTTACTCAACAGTAAACAGGACAAGTAACAAATGTACAATACAGTCTGTACATCTCAGCAGGTTGGCACATTAATGGTTCTGTTATGATTAAGTACATATTTCCATCCATCACTATTAGCTTCTATACACAAAAAAAGGAAATGCATTAAAAAATAAATAAGCAATGACAAGAAGTAAAACCTACATAGAGTGATCCAAAGAGCCTCTGCCTCACGGAACTCAAGTTTAGCCAATGGCTGGAAGCTTTAAGCTTGGCCCACTGATCAATGGGCTATGGGTGTAATACATCCAGCTGGCAGTACAAGCACGAAGCTACCAGTTGCCAGACATGTTTTAGTTCCAGGAGGTTGAGTCAGAGAGAAAATACGCCTATATATACAGCTGTATATGGGGGTGCATCTTATATTGCAGTGCGTCTTATAGGCCACAACTTACAGTGCATTTTATTAACATGTAGCAAACTTACAGTGCATTTTATTAACATGTAGCAATTGTATTAACAGTGCATTAACAGTGCATTTTATTAACATGTAGCAAATAAGCTTAAGAAAGCACATTTTAACTTCTGTCACTTAAATTTTTTTAGAAAATTCATTCTTAAATGTACAGGTGAATCAGATTAATTTATACAGGTCATTTTTATCCCCAATCCTGATCCAAGTAATTTGGAAGTCTTCAATATGTGTCATCTCCAATGTAACCAGAGAACAGATGCTCTGAAAGATCAGCATTTCTCTGAAAAAGTTTATGGATAAGCCGCTGCATAGTGCTTACAACTACTACTGTAATAGTGATATATTAGCATGATGCATTTATGATTTGAACTCTTCTCATCAGCTCCATACAAATCTATACAGAGCTTTACCTTAAGCCCCCCATACACCAAAAATAAACATCTGACCATTCATTTAGAAGATTTTCCCAGAGCGAATATTATTTGGCAATAAACGTTCAAACCGCGAATATTCGAACTTACGAATATTGAATATTATTAGAATTATTCACAAAATATCGCAAATTTTAATATTTCCTATGCCGTTCATCACTAATAATAAAGTTTGCTACAATCACAATTTTGGATTGTTATAACCCAAGTACCAGTAGATCAAAAATATACATTTGGTCTGTTTGAGTTGAATGGGAGATGGGAGCTCCCTGACTTGTGAGATTGGTCATCTATAGAATTTGTTGGTAATTGATATCATATAGACAGTGTACAGTGCACCCTATATTAGCTATATAGTGTTGAGCTTAAATATTCAAATTGCAAATATATTTGGCAAATATTGGCTATTCGAGAATTTGCAAATTTCGTGAATATGGCGGCAGATATTCGCAATTTTGCATATTCGCGATATTTGCCATTGGGATGCTTATGGGCATGTGACCATTCATTTTGAAGGTAATTGCAAGGCGAGAATATAGTTTATATCTAGTTTATATTCTAGAAAAAAAATTTTTTATATGCTGGCTACATATAAAGAAGAAGGGGGTTTAAGAGGTTCTTTCCCTTACCACGGAGACAATAACTTTGCCAGACATCTTCAATGACATCTAGTTTATATTCGCGAAATATCGCTCATCACTAGAGCTATAGACAAGCAATAGGATGTAGGCCACATTGTTGCTCAATGCTGATTTGATGAAAATCAAATTTGTGAGGGTGTTCTGCCATAGATTTTGTTGGCAAATGGTATTCATGATATAATATAGATAATATATACCCTATGAGATATAGAAAGCAATACATTTTGAGGTCAAATCCTTCCTAATTTTCTGAAGACTTTTAAATGGCGGTCAGAGGTCAAAATGGTGATGGAGTCATATCTTTTGTTGGTAAGTGATAGTAATGAAATTGCTGTATATAGAGAATTATAGTAAAACAATTCTAACATATAATTTAGCTGCTCACAAATGGTCATTTTACAACAAGTCAACAGTCTATCTTTACTTGTATATACCATGCCAGTACATGGGATTGGTGCTACCACTGCTTCTCTCTTTGTAAAGCTGGGCATACACGTACCAATTAGCCAGCGATCGTTTTTTAATCCGATCGCCCATCCGATTCTGGAATCGATTTTAATTTGTGAAAAAGATCGCAAACTGCAACATACCATGCATTCAATTTCTGGGCGATTCTATCCTGAAAGTCTCAATATGTCTTGCACGCACACATTTATGGTTTGGAGTGGTGTTAGCTGAAGAACTGGCCAGTGACCAACTGCACCAAACAAAGGTAATATCCACAAGATTCATAGATTGATCGCTTAAAACGCATCACATGAGACAACTAACAGCACTCGATTCATGTGCTTTTTATTAAAATTATCCATCAGAATGGATCCGTGAACGATCTTTTTTCTGTCCAATTTTTGACAAAATCGATCGCTCGGACACTTTTAGCATGCTTACATTTTTATTAAATCTGATTGCGTGATCGATTTTGATAAATGATCGCACTAAAATTGAACAAAAAATTGTGACGTGTATGCCCAGCTTAAGTCTGAATGATTCTGTACATAGGATTACAAGAGGTGATATCAGGTCAAACTCAAATACTTACTCTAGTACTTTGAAATGCAATTCTTGTGATCTTTTCAATGACTATACAACCACTTTGGCTATTTTGTTTTTTTGATAAATGATTCCCTTTTATTTGGCGTTCAATGTTATTCTTATAAAAAGCATTGATTGGCCACAGCTCAGACCCTTGAAAATAAGTAATTAAAAACGATTGATTCCCCTATTTATGGATTAATTTCATGCACTCTTTACAAGATGTAGGAAGTGAGCATTTAGCTCATTGTTTGCACACATTTTTTTTAATAATCACACGTGAGTAACCCGGAACTTGCAGTTTCCTGGATAAGATCTCTCACTCACGTAATTGAGCCTTCGGATTAAACTGATGACTGAGAACAAACTGTCCTACTTTCTGCTGTTTCAGTTCTGTCTACATGTATGTGGTTAATTTGTGAAAGGTACTACATAACTGTGAGGTGCATGTTGTTCCATTCATAAACTCCAATTAGTGAGTTTATGAATAGTGATGGCGCGAACCCGGAATTTGATGTTCGCGAACGGCGAACGCAAACCTCCGCAAATGTCCGCAAACCCGGCGAACCCCAAAGACTTCAATGGGCAGGCGAACATTAAAAAACAAAGGGACCCTTTCTGGCCACAATAGTGTTGGAAAAGTTATTTCAAGGGGACTAACACCTGGACAATGACATGACAGAGGGGGATCCATGGACAATGACATGACAGAGGGGGATCCATGGCAAAACTCCCAAGAAAATTTTTTTTCACGCAATAAATCCGCACGAAGGATTTCTACAATGATAGTCATTTGGGATTTGAACATAAGAGGGGAGCTGGAGAGCTCTAAACAACATGGTTGGTAAATGACTGTGTGAATTCCACCTGAAAAAACTTGTGAAGATCTGCTTTCCACGTTGCCTACAGCTTAAAAGGTGAATTTTAATTTTAT
>CM070034.1:39120950-39147700 GCA_036250615.1 Ptychadena robeensis | reverse complement strand
GGGGTTTAACCATGATTTCTTTCATTCTATCATCACATTGTTTATTCCGAAAATGGAAGATATTGTTCATTCAATTGCATGTATTGTTTAGTTAGGTTTGTTTAAGTTGCCCAAAAACTACATGAAACATGGACTTGTGTATGTGCAAAAAGTAAGAGTACCCCCAGATGCATTGGTGAAGTCGAGGCAGGTAAAAGAAGCAGGTTGAAACACATTGGGTGCTTTAATCAATCATGAAGCAGACCAATGAAATGAGACATCCTTGAAAATGTTTGGGCACTCACTAATTAAAGAGGGAGGAGGAAACCAACTGAACAATGTGGTTCCCAAACAAATCAAACAATGCCAAGAGCAAAGGACACAAACAGTGACTATGTCTGGAGGGTTCACATACTTTCAAGCAGCACTGTATATAAAGTACAGTATTACCTCTTTTTGATTACTAACAGTTAAAAAAAATGTTTTGAAACAGATGGACAAGTACAAAACCTCCACCTTCTTTAATACAGCACCACATATCGTATATACTCAAGTATAAGTCGATCCGAGTATAAGCCGAGGTACCTAATTTTATCTTCAAAAACTGTAAAAATGTATTGACTCCAGTATAAGCAGAGGGTGGGAAATGCAGTCAGATAGTGGAGTTTTCTTAATGAGAAAATATAGAGAAAGCACCATTACCCCTAGAAATTTATCAAATAGGATTCTTCTTAGTGCCACATCATCAATAAATTTAAGAGAACACAGGATTATTATTATTACAGGATGGGTTTTGCAAGGCAATTCTTATTTTTAAATCATAGGCTATGAATTACTTGTATCTGTACTAGTAACTGGCCACTAGGTGGCAGTGTGGAATTTTTTGATATCTACCAGCTGTTAGTCGGGAAGCCACAGAGCTCACAGGAACTCAGAGAGATCACAGAAGATCTACCGAAGAGAAAAGCTGCCTGTCTGAAGCATTCAGCATGGAAATTCAGGTGGGGTGAGTGGACCTCCTTCAGCTGACTCGAGTATAAGCCAAGTATAAGCATTTTCTGCCCATTTTTTTGGGCTGAAAAACTCAGCTTATACTCGAGTATATATGGTACCTGTAATCCTACATCTTAAATTCAGAGCTGGTCAAGAAGATTCATCTTAGCAGCTGCTGACTTTGGTTGGCTCTGTTGCAGTCTGCTATTCAAATACTAGTGTTATGTATTTATTTTTTAATAAGGGATTTCTAATCAAAGGAAGAAATGTTGTTTTTAGTGGCAATTTCAGTATCCAGAAGCTATGGTCACATGATTGTGTTAATGGTCACAAGATGTCAGTTTTAAGCTCTGAAGACTGCAAGGTAAAGGATCATCATTAAAACAATTAAAGCAATTATTTAAAAATCCTTACACAGGAGTATTTAAACTTCTGTGTGTCTTAAGCTGCAGATCGATGCTAGATTTAAATCTGAATAAAAGTTTGGAAATGTCTTTGGTAGATGTTTTCTATGGTATTGTTAAAATCACTTAAGCTGGCCATAGACATCCTTGAGATCGATTTTTTAAACCCCCCTGGCATTGCAAGCAAACACAGGCCATCCAGTTCTGACCTGTAAGTTTAGCACTGGACGGCTTAGGGCTGTCCGACGGAGATCGGAGCCCCGGCAGCGCAAACTTACACAGCTCCAGTGGCTCCGATCTAATAAACAGGCTTCTGCATGGAAGACGATTCCCCCCTCCAGTGGAGTGATGTGATGACGTCACATTGGGGAGGCGGTGCCTGGTGTGATGTCACCAGATCCATCACACCAGGGGAGAGAGGGTGCCAAAGGGAATTGTATTGGATACAGTGATAACTGTAGCCAATACAATTCAAAGTAAAAAAAAAACACAATTCCAATTGAATTAAACATTGTTTATAAACAAAACATAAATATGAATACATACTGCTTTGAAATCTATCATAAAAAAGAAGTATTTTATCATTCGAATGATAACTTTTATTATAAATTTTTTAAAAATGTGATTTTTTTAAACATAATTGTGCATTTCAAACATTATTATATTCAGGATGTCTACTAGACCCTTATACTGACATATTTTGGGAAGTTACAGGCCTACAACATAAAAAAAGTTACATTGAAGTCTATGGTATGGAAATTTTGGGATTAATTGAGGATTTATCACCGATCGATGGGTGATGTCACTGAAGATCGGCTACACAAAACATAATGTGATCAGAAATGATGGAAGTGGGATATGGCCTCCATGGGTGGATCGATAGAGACAATTGCAAGTCTCTAACATCCTCCGATTCATGATCTATCGACTCAAATTCTGATCCCTGCATGATCAATTTTATTGTGCAATCTCTCGCCATTTCAATTGATTGCTTGCTTTATGCATGCATTGATTTGTGAACGATTGATCGCAGTGATCGATCGCAACGGTCTCTCAGAAATCACATGAAAAATTGAGATGTCTATTATCAGCTTTAATGACTGCTCCTGTAATTCCCATAGCAAGGCACATCCTGCGTGTCTTCCCTCTCCTCTATCTATAGCAGTGGTGGGCAACTGAGTTGATATGGAGTGGCCCTTGGCATCAATAAAGGGCCGCACTTAACATGTTCAATCTATATTGACTTGTATAAGCATTTTAAAATGAAAAACTTTACAGCAGGCAGAGCTAGAAGACATTATTTTTTATTTTAAAAGAACAAAACTTGTTTAAAATTATACTTGAAGCATTAGGGAATAGTGTGATGTGGTAATGCACATTGTGTGTCATGTATATAATCAAAGGTTATGTGTCTCATAGCTATCATCAAAGCCATTGATTATATCGATGGGGTACTTAACCTGTGATTAAAGGGTTTTATGCCCCTATTCTAAGGTTATGTGCCACAATATACGATCATCCCAAAGACTTCACCAAAGTGAAGTAGGTCCAGAGGGCCACATGCGGCCCCCGGACCTCAGGTTGGCCATCTGGGCTCTATAGAACAAATGAAACAATTTTTGTTGACAATTATTTAGCATCACTTTGCAGCTTTAGTTGCTCTGTCTTCCTTATAAGTAATGATTGCCTTCTTTATTCATTTACAGCATTTAGTCTAAGTATTTGATAACAAGATAAAATAATGTCTTAAATAAATAAACACACCAATTCTAATTGAGTTCAGACACGAGACCTACTAGCGCAAAACCCACAACCCAAACATGTAAGATATAATAAAGGAAACAAGAATCCAGCTCCTTTGAGACTTAGATAAATTTAGCCTTGTAATTCTTTATTTCAGTATGTTAGTTTTCCTAGAACTCTAATGAGCCACTTACATTAATGTAATTAGCACAATCTCATGTCCTCCCATAGGAGATGCTTTGCATTTTGTTTAAAAATTAATAATTTTTTCTTACAAAACTGGCAGTATTATATACTGGTCTTCTTAGTTTTAGATAGGGATTGTGTGACTTGATGCTGGAGGGGCATTTTTCAGATTCACAAGTGCCTCAGCTCCAGTGTGGTCACGCGTGGTCACCCGGGTAGAGAGATGCTTGTCTCTGGAGGAATGCTGGTGAGTCCCAAAATACGTTCAGCACCCCTCCCTTGGAGAGCATGGGCATCAGAGAAGGGGCTAGCCCAGGGCAGCAATCTGCCTAGGACCTCCCCAGGGACTTCTGAAATCTCTCAAGTTGATCCTTCCCTGTTATTGACTTACCATAATGTGTCCCCGTCATAGGAAAGGAGAAAAATTGTTCTTCCCAGAGCCGGCCGCAGGGTAGGCGGGAGGGAGCCTGACTGGGTGGGATGGTTAAGGGAGGGCTGGAGTGACGTAGGGAGAAAGGGGTGTGTTCTTCCGGGAGAGGGACCGGAGCTTAGAAAAGGGGGTGTAGCCAGGAAGGAGGCATCCATTTTGCTTCCTGCTTCCCACCCGCCTGCCCTTGTATTTTATCTGTCTGTCGCAGCATGGCAGGTCCTTGCCAGTGCCTTTTCATTATAAAGCAAAAAGAGGTGGTGATGTGCTTTTATGGGTGGCTGTCACCAAAAGAGAAGTTTAAGTGGATTTTATAGAGGGCTAAAGCCCTATGGGTTTTATAAAGTTTCCTGTATTAACAAGTTTGGTTTTTGGATGTACCCACTGTGCTGGAGGATAAAAAGGGCTAGTGGCTGGTACGGACGGTCTAATTAATCTTAAGTTATAAAGGTATTATGGTTATTATTATTAATGTATTAAGTTTTATACATGCTAAATGGTGAAGGCACTGTCGAGGGGCTTATTTATTTGTTCTGATAAGCTGTGGCCTTTAAAATGTATTACATTTATCCATAAAATTTCCAAAGATATTTCTGTGTCGTGTCTTTATTTTGAGGGGGGCATTGTTGTATTTTATCTGTACGCAGGTCAGCCCTACTTTGGTTAGGTGGTTTAGACGTTTAGATTGGGTCATGGTAATCTGGGTGGGGAGTGGTGGTTAGAATATAAGGTAGGCAGTGTGTCTCTTTTCTCTCTTTCTCTCCTCTGGTCAACCCTGCCCAAGTCATCAGTAAGGACACGCTCTGATGTGCTGATCACAGCAGACCTGCTTCTATTGTGTCACTACTAAAACTATGTGGGAAAATCCTTTTTTTTTCAAACAGAGATGAATCCAATTGGGGAATCTGACTACAGCTGTTTGCAAGCCAATGAATTGGAATAGAAAAAAAATTTAATGTACAGCCAAGTATGTGCTGCCAGGAAGCATGTTATTTCAGGGATTTGTATATTTTTTATGTTGACCTCATGAAAAGATCCTCTCACTGTTTCTGCATTGGTCCATTTCTCCCTGCTTCCCATGCATTTTTTAAAAAGTATTACCCTCCAATAGACTTTAGTAAGATACACCTTTACACTTTTTGAAGCAAAGTGCATAGATGGTGCAGAAATTGAGAAAATGGTGACATTATAAGTGCTGGTGATGACAAGTTTGATTTCAGCTAATGTTCAAGTTTGTTCATGCCACAACTAAACCCTCAACAAATTATAAAAGTAATATATGAACAGTTGGAAATTATATTTATCTCTGGGAGGACAGGTGCAGCACAAGGAATGTACACTGCTCCAAAAAACTAAAGGAACACAAAAAAGAGACATCTTACATCTGAATGAATGAGATATCCTTATTAAATACTTAGTTCTTTACTTACCGTATTTTCCGGCATATAAGACGACTGGGTGTATAAGACGACCCCCAACTTTTCCAGTTAAAATATAGAGTTTGGGGTAAACTCACCGTATAAGATTACCCCTCTTCCAACGCACACCAAATAAAAATTTAAAAAATATCAGATTTGCTTTCAATGTGGTAATTTTAATTCTTATGACATGGGCAAACTGCCTGCAAGTCATGGGAAATGTGTCGGCACATGTAATTTTTTGGGCCAGCTCACGGAAACCGCAGTGTACCCATAACCTTAGATATGTCTACTCTGACTTTCAATTCCCAGATCTCCAACAACTTTAAAAGTCCTATTTTTTTTTGTAATTTTCATTTCTAATTTCACACCCCTAACTGCAACCTCTTATATACATATACAAGTGACATAAATTGTGTACTTTTAATCAATCAAAAATGTAACTGATATCATGTAACATGATACAGCGAAGGTGTTTTAATGTGTTTGAGCTGCAATACCAGTTTAAGCCACTGGAGACACAGCTTTTAATGAGCACGTCAGCTTCATCTTACACATGGAGGAGGAAGAGAGGGTGGCGCTTCCAATGTCTGACAGGCAGACTCCTCTGGCTCAGAAGTTTCAGGACTCGGCGTATAAGACGATCCCTGACTTTTGAGAAGATTATCTTGGGTTTAAAAGTAGTCTTATACGCCAGAATATACAGTAGTTTATTGTACTGACAAAAAAAATCACACATCAATTATCAATGGAAATCAAATTCATCAAACCATGGAGGTCTGGATTTGGAGTCACACTCAAAATTAAAGTGGGAAAAAAACACTACAGGATGATCCAACTTTGATGTCATGTCCTTAAAACAAGTCAAAATGTGTGTGACCTCCACACAAGCCTGGGCATGCTCCTGATGAGGTGGTGGATAATCTCCTGCCACACCTGGACTAAAGCATCTCCCAACTCCTGGAAAGTCTGTGATGCGGTGGATGGAGCGAGATATGATGTCCCAGATGTTCTCAATTGTATTAAGGTCTGCAGGCCCGGTCCATTAGTGTTGAGCTCGAATATTCGATTTTTAAATATTTAGCGGCTCGTTTTAGTGTTAGAACAAGCCTAAGAACCCTACACACTATATACAATTACGATCTTTTAGAGAAATAATTCGCAGTAGCCTCAGTACAGTAGCCTAACACAATGCAATGACCTTTCTGAAAACATAAAATTACAATGCATGAAAATATCTTCTTAGACTCGGTGGGCTATTTCTTAGAAAATATCTTCTTAGACTCGGTGGGCTGGGATCCAGCGTGAGGGTTTGCATTCAGCTGCAGTTCCAGCTCACTGGTTTCTCCAACCCAAGAGGGAAGAATGTTCAGGATCCTGGCCAGATTTGTGGTCAGACTGTGGACCTACTAGTCCCTGAGTTATCATCTGCAGACAAGTGAGAAGGGATTCTCATTTTTTCAGAGTCAGGTAGTGGGATACTGCTGGTACGGTTGTCGTAGCTCCTCTTGATGTGGTGGTGTTGCCTGGCTTTTTTGACAGGATCAAGTTGAAGTTTGAACCAGCCTGTAGATGGGTTTCTTATCTCCCTGAGGAAGCCTTGTTGAAGGAGAAATGCATCAGAGTAATCCACTATAAGGTCCAAACAAGGTTCAAGATACTTACCCGAATTGGTTGTAATCCAAGATCCAAATGTCTATAATGACGTGATGAATTGATATCATGATCCTAATGTCAAACTGATGTTTTAAATATGGTTCTCAATGCTAGGAGTTCTGCATTTACGTGATGTGAAGTCCATGACAAGACTTTTTTACTTTATGTATATTTAATGTACTGTTGCTGACTTAAAGCCCCAGTTAGGGTGTAGTTTTGGGGGGAATTGGACAATCTTTGTCCATATTTGGCCCCATAGGGATCTACATTTGTTGAAGCAGTAATACGGGTGCAGCATTTGACATTGTAACTAATAATGGTTGAGGGCCTTATCGATTAGTCAATATTTAAAAATATATTTTGCAGTTTAGATGACCATATTAAGATTTAACACTTCTCTAGTCAATACTGTCACCAAATATATCTGCATTACACACAGTGCTTCATGCCTCTCTTCTAAGTGGTGCATCAAACCTCTGTAGTTGGTGTAGTGAAGCCAAATTTATTTACATGTGTCTCATCCTTTGTTATTACATAGTTGTCATCTTCCATAGACAATACATAGACAATATCCAATAACTCACTAATACAGATGATTCCTCAGTCCTAGGATGTAGCCACAGTCCTTGTATGTGTCCTAGGATGTAGCCACTTCAAACTGAGATTATGTAAAATGTAACCTCGCAATGACTCCTGTCCATACTGCATTCAATACAAACAGGCAACTCCCAACCAATAGTCAAGCACATATATCCAGGCAGTTGTCTCTAGGCCCATGCAATATGTGCAACCATTATACAGAATGCTCATTGTAGTACACTTAACAAGGCTGTAACCAACAGTCTGAATGTAGGCTTATGAGTTTGTTACAGTTTTACCTTAGAAAACAAACAGAATCATCAATTTATTGTAAATTTGAGTAAGGAATAGATTGGCAAAATAAAAATTTTTTTCCATCTATGCCACTTTTTTTTTTTACTTTTCTGTATATAGATATAACTGAAAGTTGAACTCAAGGGTCTCCATGCATGTATTGCTCAAATGGGGTGCATCTTTCATCATGTGGTGCTCGTGCTACATACAATGTTGTATTCTAAAATGTCATCATCCAAATTGGTGATGGTTTTTGGTTTAAATATAGCATTGTATAGGTGCTCTATGGTATATGTTATGCAACATCACCAAATGATATCATTATTACCACAGCAAGGCACCTCCTGTTGGTCCTCCCCCTTCCCTTATTATAGAACACCCTGCCTGGCACGACATTCATGTCTGTTGGTCCAAAAAACTGTTACCTGCAACAATCACCAATGGTTATATTTAGCCACAATTACATATTCTCCCTATTTGGTGCTTAGATAATGATTGTCTACCAACAGCACAGACAACATTTAGCCTAAAGCTAGCCTCACATGGTTTAATTTAGCGTTCAATTTCGACTGAAAAGTTAATCGAAGTAAAAAAAAATTGTCGATTGAATTCCTCTTACGATTTAGTTTAAATTGGAAGTAAAAGGGAAGTAGCCACACAAATTGAGTATCATTGACTCGACCAAAAAGAAGCTGCAAGGAATGTAGTTAGATGATTGTACAATCGAGCAAAATTTTCCAACCTCTCCGATCACTTTTCAATCCATGATTTGACAAAAATCGATCAATGATCGTCGATTGTACTATGTGGGCAGAACAATTTTTTTACAATCGATCGCTTTTTTTATCGAAAAACTTTGATTGAACGCTAAAATCTAACCATGTGTGGCTAGCTTAAGTATCTATTTAACAGACAAATTCATGACTTAATTAAAATAAACAACTCTAATTGAGTTCTGACACAAGACCTACTAGCAAAAGCGTCCAACCCAAACATGTAAGATATAATAGAGGAAACAAAGCTACGTATCCCTGGAGGCTTCCATAAATTCTGCCCTGCAAATCGTTCCTTCAGTATGCTGATTTCCTAGAACTCTAATGAGCCACTTACGTTAATGAAATTGATGCCTTCCCAAGAGATGCTATGCTAGAGATTCTAACTAAGAATTCTAAATATTATTTACTACTCTACAATTATGATGAGCAGATTTTTAGTACTCTGTTGCACCTAAAAATTACCATTTCTGTAGAGTTCACCCGAATAGTTTGAAAACAATGGTCAATGGAATTCTATTTGTTATAGTTTTGGGCCTGTGCTGACCACTAAAACCAGACACATGTGGTTTTAAATGGCCCAATGATGTCTAGCTCCTTTTCCCCCAAAAAACTTTTCAAAGTAGCCTCAAAGCTTCATACATAGTTTTTGTTGTTTTACTTGTTCTAGCCTCCACCTGTGTCGCAGAGTCCATTTATTAAAGTTTCTAAAGACATGTTCGCACTGGTAGCATCCTTGCAAAGGAAGCACCCACCCGTAGAGTGTCACTAGCTGTAAAGGTGAGCATACATGGTTCGATACATGGTTCAAAATGTTTGTATCAAATTTTGTTGTTTTTACCACCACACAATGTGCTCCAGAATAATTTCCCTAATCTTGTGAACATCCTCCATAGTCCATCGGATAGAAAATCAGTCGATTTACCTCTGCTCAACCAATTTTATGTGCCATGTGAACCACATTTGGTTGATCGGAAAAAACAAAGAATCCACTTAATTTCAGCAGATCAAATGGAAAATCTATTTTCCTCTCATTGAAATGATGTAACATAGTTACAGACAATGTTATTTGGAAGCCTTTTATGACAAAATGCATTCTGGGTTTACTTATCTTATCACTTATCTTGGGTTATCTACAGCTTCTCAGTTTTAGTGATAACACACCTGCCTGTACATTATTTTCTTGGTACATTTTAAAAACATCCCACCTGAACGGGCCGGATTTTAGATACGCACACGGGTAGATCTGTTAAAAGATTTGATAACAACCGAGCAATGTGCATGCTTACGGTGCTTGATTGTACTCTAATCTGTTTACAAAGCTGCCAGTGTGTGCCTTCCTTCGAGCGGAATCAATAGAGCCTGCTCGAAGAAACTAAATTGAACGGGGTTCCAACATGTTGGGAAACTCAGTTCAATCTCCATTACTTTTCATGGAGACAGGAGTCTACATGCAAAGTATTGGAACAGCTGGCTCCTGCCTCCTGCACTGCCTGGACTCCGCTGTCAGTATGAAGTGGGCAAAGCCAGAACTCCTCACTCTGAAGCTGTGTGAGACAGGCTGCTTCTCCCCAGCTGGTAGCGTGTTGTGATTCACACACTGGAAGCTGGGGAGAACGGCTCCCCTGGGTCCCCATTGAACGGGAATCGACGTGCCTATGTGGTGCACATTAATTTCCATTCAATTGATCTCTGATCAATCACAGCATGGTGACGTCACCATGCTGTGATTGATCAGGGGGCAATTGCACGGGAATCTACCAGTGTGTGCCTAGCTTTATATTGCTGCAGTTTCAATTCTTGATGAGAATTTCATAATCATTGGCCAGTGGCAGTTTCGAATCAGCGATAACAGGGACCACATCTGTAAACTACTGGCCAACTCCAATCTGCCAGTCAAAGTAGCCCTATTATTGTTGGATAAAGAAGTATGTTCCACTGCTAACACTACTTGAAAAAAAAACTTTTTTTCTGATGTGAGATGAACCAGATCGGGGAATTAGACTGCTGCTGTATGTAAGCCAAAGTAATTATAATAGAAAAAAAAATAAATGAATTGCACAGCCAAGTATGTTCTCCCTGTACAGATTATTTAAAGAATGTATATTTTTAATTCTGACTTTGAACCCACATGAAAAGACCCTCCTCACTGCAGAATATATTTTTTAAAATACTTCAACATCAGTGCATGTCTGTACTGACATTTGCCAGCCTCCTTTGCATTTTTCACAGTCGTTTCCCCCCAACATATTCACAGTGGTGTTCTATAAGCCAAAGTTTGTACAGGAATGTCCAAACTCACATTTGCCTAGCCAGAAACTGTAACAAATGCATAGAGGTTGCAGTAATGAAGATAATAAAGACATTATTTTACTTATTTTTTATTTTAATATTATTAGGGCAGCTGATCATACCATTAAATTATTAGTCTTAAGCTAGCCATACATTGTCGGATTCCATGGCCGATCGATCACCTATCCGATCGATTCCGGCGATGTCAGCGGGAATCGGAGGTCCGATCGATCGGCCAATTAAGTGTGTCCGATCGCTACATACCCCCTTGTCCTACGGATTCCTGGACGATTCCGTGTCCGATCGCTTACTTCACAAATGGCAACTCCTCCTGATGTGTGCAGAATCGGATCAGAAAGATCAACATGTTGGTTCTCCGTCCAATCCGATTCTGGGCCCCCGAACGATCGGACGTGATTGGACAGACAAGGTGGGCTTCACGCGATTCCGGGACGATCGATTGGCATGCACGCGCCCAGAATCGATCGTCCCGGAATCCGTTGGGAAACGGACCCGTGTATGGGGGCCTTTAGAGATGACAAATACAGCGCGATGAATGCAAACCAAGACTGTGCTGAGGCTCGTTCGCAAAAAAATCCTCCGGCAAGACAATTTCCAGAGATTGACATAGGTTTCTCATAGTTCCGATTATTGATAGATTCATTGCATCCACTATGTTTTGTATGAATGTCCATCTCACTGGACAAGCTGCAAAAGAATTTTGCTTGAATCTATTGCAAAATTTGAGCCATCCAGGCTTTCTTTGAGTGTGAGCGGTTGACCAGTTGAAGCTCAGCAGAACAGGATTTCAACATACTTATGGAGCCTGTAGGTCCACATCCAAAATATCAGTCGATATCGATGATGCGGCAATGCTGCACCTCAATATTAAAAAGCTCAAGCATAACTAGAGATGTTAGAATTTTGTGACTTGCTAACTTTCAGAGCTGATTGCAAAGCCACTGAACATGGTATCATCACCAAACTTGCTGTAGATGTAGAGAAGGGTTGAAAGAAAAAAGTATGTCTCTAACACAAATAGTTTTTGAATAAATATAGTTCAAATTGAAAGTCGAATTTCCGAATTTTCCGAATTTTCGACATTTTGACTTGACTTTGAACTTAATTTGTGCAAAAACTATTTGTGTTGGAGACATACTTTTTTCTTTCAAATGTTCCCCTAACCGTTCTCTACATCTCCAGCAAGTTTGGTGATACCATGTTCAGGGGCTTTGCAATTAATTTGAAAAAAAATTCGACCATCTCTAAGCATAACATGATGACGTAATTGGACGGGCATCGGTTGCATGGGGATCCACCCGTGTATTCCCAGCTTAAAGCAAGAAACAGACAGCTCGATACTGGAGCCGTTTTATGTTCCCTGCAGCAGTGTGATGACATCAGATATCAGAGGAGCTGAAGACTGCTACAGTACTGCTATCACTCCAGCTCAGCAGATGCTTTGCATGGAGACCTGCGGTTAATATCTCTTCATCGATCTGGCCCATATCTACATGTCTGTACCCTGCTTTAGAGTCAGATGCTCTATGCTCTCACACTGCAATGCCGCTGTTGGCACAGCCTAGAAAGTTCACTGCTTTTTTTCAGAAGAAGTTTAAGACCAATTTAATTGTTTAGGACATTATTTAGACACAATAACTTCTAAATGCTCTCATAATAATTGCAAATCTTCACTTCCTGAATTACAGCCAACATTAAAAGATTTCCTATAATGTCTCAAAATGCAATTGTTACTCAATTAAAATTCAAGCTTTTATATTATGTCATATGAAAGAAAAAAGAAGAGATATTAACTTCATTTACGGAGAATTATGAAAGGAAGGCAACATTTTTAATGCTTGAAGAATCTTTACATCCTTAAAGCATAACAGCTGCTTTGTATCTGATAGGGTCAGTTACTGGTTGGAAAAGGTCTGGGGCTGCACCATTCTGGCATTGTTTGAATTACAGACCAGAACTGCCATGCTATGATATTATTATCATAGTAATTGAAGTTTGAGAAAATGTAATACCATATAATTAAACTCTCTTTCTAAGTTAGAGCTAACAATGCAATGACTTTTAAGAAAGCTAATGCTGTAACCACCAACTCATAATGTCATACAAACTTCATACCTATGTCTATTACAAATGGTGCATCATACTTTGTATTTGGTGTTATAAAGCTGACCTCTTTATAATATCTAGTTATATATAGTGCCCCATCCCTTGCTATTGCACACAGTGTACACTGCTTTTGTAACTCATAGCTTCCTAATACATGCAATCACATGGTGGCAACTCAATGCATTTAGGCATGTTGACATGGTCAAGACCAACCCCTGCAGTTCAAACCGAGCTTCAGAATGGAAGCTGGTCTGAGTATTTCAGAAACTGCTGATCTTCTGGGATTGTCACGCACAACCATCTCTAGGGTTTACAGAGAATGGTCCGAAAAAGGGAAAAAATCCAGTGAGCGGCAGTTCTGTGGGTGCAAATGGCTTGTTGATGCCAGAGGTCAAAAGGAAAATGGCTAGAGTGGCTAGAGCCGATAGAAAGGCAACAGTAACTCAAATAATCACTTGTTACAACCAAGGTATGCAGAAGACCATCTCTGAATGCACAACACATCGAACCTTGAGGCAGATGGGCTACGGCAGCAGAAGACCACACAGTGTGCCACTCCTGTGATCTAAAACCAGGAAACTGAGGCTACAATTCACAGTGGCTGACCAAAATTGGACAATAGAGGATTGGAAAAATGTTGCCTGGTCTGATGAGTCTCGATTTCTTCAGTGACATTTGGATGGTAGAGTCAGAATTTGGCATCAACAACATAAAAGCATGGATCCATCCTATCTTGTATCAATAGTGTAGGCTAGTGGTGGTGGTGTAATGGTGTGGGGGACATTTTTTTGTCACACTTTGGTTCCCTTAGTAGTAATTGATCATCGTTGCAATGCCACAGCCTACCTGAGTATTGTTGCTGACCATGTCCATCCCTTTATGGCCACAGTGTACCTATCTTCTTATGGCTACTTCCAGCAGGATAATGCACTATGTCATAATGCTTGAATCATCTCAGACTGGTTTCTTGAACATGACAATCAGTTCAATGTACTGAAATGGCCTCCACAGCCACCAGATCTCAATCCAATAGAGCACCTTTGGGATGTGGTGGAACGGGAGATTTGCATCATGGATGTGCTGCAGACAAATCTGCATTCTATAGATAAATCATTTTATTAGAATACTGATATTGTGTATAAATTGTTGCAATTCCCAGATGCTGCCCCAAATACTATGCATCAATAGAAACCCTGCTACAAAGCCCAAACAAATGTCTAAACAGAAGTATGGACAAATTAATAATAATTGTTATAATAAAACCATAAAAGCTAATAATTCATTTCAAAAATACTTTTGTAGCAATGGACATACAGTCAGGTCCACAAATATTGGGACATTGACACAATTCTAAAATGTTTGGCTCTATACACCCACACAATGAATTTGGATAATTTATGTGCTTTAACGACAGACGGTCAGCTTTAAAGTGAGGCTATTTACATCCAAATCAGGTGAACGGAGTATGAATAACAACAAATTGCATATGTGCCTTCCACTTGTTAAGGGAACAAAAGTATTGGAAAAATTGGCTTCTCAGCTGTTTCATGACCAGAAAGAAGAAATGCAATGGTGAGCATTCCTTCTTCTTAAGAGGTTGAGATCTTGGTCACTCCAGGACCTTGAAATGCATCTTACGAAGCCACTCCTTTGTTCCTGGAGCGATGTGATTGGTATCATTGTAATGCTGAAAGACCCAGCCATGTTTCATCGTCAATGGCCTTGCTGATGAAAGGAGGTTTTCACTTAAAATCTCATGATACATGGCCTTCTTTCCTTTACACTGAACAGTCGTCCTTGACCATTTGCAGAAAAAGAGCCCCAAAGCATGATGTTTCAACCCCCATGCTTTACAGTAGGTATGGTGTTCTTTGGATGCAACTCAGCATTCTTTCTCCTCCAAACACAACAAATTGAGTTTTCTACTTTGGTTTCATTTGACCATATGACATTCTCCCAATCCTCTTCTGGATCATCCAAATGCTCTATAGCAAACTTCAGACAGACCTGGACATGAACTGGCTTAAGCAGGGGGACATGTCTGGCACTGCAGGATTTGAGTCCCTGGCGGTGTAGTGTGTTACTGATCATAGCCTTTGTAACTTTGGTCAATGCAGTTCATTCACTAGGTCCCCCCATGCGGTTCTGGAATTTTTGCTCACCGTTCCTGTGATAATTTTTACCCCACATGGGGAGATATTGCGTGGAGCCCCAGATCGAGGGAGATTATCAGAGGTCTTGCATGTCTTTCATTTCCTAAATATTGCTCCCACAGTTGGTTTCTTTACAGCAATAGTGCGTGAAAACCTTGTGAAGACTTACAGAGTTTGACCGCTATCACTGTCAACAAAGGGGATATAACAAAGTATTGAGATATTGACCAAATACTTATTTTCCAACATAATTTGCAAATAAATTCTTAAAAAATCAGACAATGTGATTTCTTTCTTGATTCTTTGGATATACCTATGATGAAAAATACAGTATTTGTATATTTGCTCTTTTAGTGGAAAACTTCTACAAAGTTTAAATCTGTTTCACTGGTGGTGATCTTCAAATATGTTTAAAGCACAATGTAACACAACAGACAGGTATCATAGACCTAGCCTGTCAGAGCCACATCAAAGCTAGCTCATAAGGCTATTTCTTCTTTTTATACTTTTTTCTGTCCTTTTTCGTTAAGATTGCTTTTGCATTTCTCTTTGCATTTCTCTTTTTGCATTGATCTTCTTAGAAAAGGTGTATCTGGATCCATCCTTCAATCGAAACCCACATTCCCATCCCGAGTCATAAGCTATGGACAGAAGAAAATAGGTCCCCCCAAAGTCCCAATTTTGAGGGGACCTATTTTCTTCTGTCCATAGCTTATATTGATCTTCGGGAATTGCCATACATAAAATATATTGCTTGTACTAGGACACAGAATAGAGAACTTTGTTCCAGACATGTATATAAGCACTCAGATTTCTGAAAATGAAATGTATATTTTTAGGAAAAGGTGTAAGCAAATATTAATATATATATATATATATATATATATATATATATATATAATGAAGAAATGTATAAGCTATATAAAGCACTGATATGTGTTAAGTGTATTTCTGCCAAAGAACTCCATCCACCAGGAATGGAATCAATATGCATCAGTCGCTATGGAAAAATAAGTGAGGATATAAAGAGTGATTAGTGAATGTCAGCAAATGTTATGAATGGCAAAGATGATGCTGACATGTGCTGTTGCTGAGTTGAGTTACAATCCACCTGTCATGTAGTGAACTAGTAATAAGTCCCAAAGGAAGCCTTACAAGTTTACTTGGACAACCTGCATTCCCTTAATTCTCTTAACCTTTGGAAGCCCTAGAAGGAACGTGAACTAGAACCCAACTAGGACACATGACACATGCATACACCGGGAGCAGACCAAACACATAGACTCTTAATTCTAAACACTTTAACAGTATATACGGGCTATTGCATTCGGTTACATCCTATTCCTCCTATACTACATATTTTGATTGAACTCATAAAATCTCCAGGTAGTGATTTGTAGGAATATTCAAACTTCAATACCAGACTGGATTCCATGCTGCATCATTCACATTCATATAGAAACAGGTGCTATGGAATCAGGCTCAAGAAGTCCCCCGTTCCCTGCTGGGCTTACCCTCAATCTGCACCGGTAACGGAAGAATGAGCTTAATCTGGACATTAACTATATTTTCTTTAGCTACCAACACGTATATATACCTTGATAGGCAAGACCTACCTAACCAATAAGTTCAATAGCATAAAAAAGTCTACTTAATTGAAAAGTTAAATCTAATTTTAGTAAATTAAGTAATAATTGTCCTTACAGTAATTTAATTAAATGTTATCTAATCTTTTAGGTGCCTTTCACGCTATACACAGCACTACATTTTCTCATAGAAAACCAATGTTACCATTCACAAGAAGTTTTTAAAAACTCCCCGCTGCATGCATTTTTGATGCATTTTGCATCATAAATTTTTTTTTCATATTTGTATTTGGTTTATGTGGCTTGTGTCAGCTAAGCATCATGTATGATTTGGGTGGCGCGCCTGTGACTCACAAGGCAAGGCAAGGGGCTCACTGAGCCAATATGCTTACCTAGCATAGGCAATATTATGCCTTGTTGACAATCCAATAGACCACCTTTAATTTACTAAATTGTTAGGTATTGGACTACTTCGCCTCCTGAACTGTATATATACCATATATGAGTTTTTTTTTTACCTGATGCTATGTGTCCTGTGCTGTTGAATGGAAATTAATTCTCACTACTGTGTCTCCCTCTCTTTCACCCCGAGGAGCCTGTTAAGACGTGAAATGCGTTGGGGGCAGACATATGGACATGTAGTGTGCAATATTTGATCTTAACAATAGGGATGGACCGAACTGTTTGCCGGAGAACAGTTCGGCGGCGAACGAGCATGTTCGCCCATCCTCTCGCCGGCGGACAGTACGGGTGTTCGACCCGCCCCGTTCGCCGACGAGAAGAAGATCTAAATTCTTCCTCCAGCAGGATCAGAACCTGCGAGATCGTGCCGGAGGAAGAATCTTTTCACTACAAGACCGGGCATGCAACCGGTCTTGTAGTGAAAAATCCGGCTTGGAGCAGGAAGTGACGTCAGTGACGTCACATCCTGCGCCCGTAACCAGGAACTATGTGTTCCAGGTTGCGGTCCAAGGACCGGATGTGACGTCACTGACGTCACATCCGGTTTTTCCGATTCAAATTCCCCGCCTAGAGGCGGGGAATTTAAATGTGTCCGCGAACAGGGCAGACGGCGGACTTATTTAAAAGTCCGACCAGCCCGTTTGCGGACAGTAAATGGCGATGTTCGCCCATCTCTACTTAACAACTATGGACACTTAGTTTATAGCATGTATGTACTGTATATGTACTTTTTATAATATGGTCCTATGAAATGAAAGACCTTTTTATCTTTAATTAGATTGAATGATTAAATATGGTGCCTAAACAACCCCCAGTAGTGTTTTGAGACCCCATATGTGAGCCTTGTTGAGGGAAGTTAATACATGTATGGAACTGAAATTAAACAAAGACATTTGTCACAAAAGACTAAAACATCTGCTAAGTCCTTCAAATTAGAACTAAATTAGAAAGTTAGAACTGTACTTACCTTGCACATTTGTACTCTACTGTACCTAATTAAATTATTTGCTAGAAGAAAGCCAGAAATTATCTAGTTTATCTCCTTGATGGAGGCATCATCTCACACATTCACACATTCCTCCCCCATGCTGTGGTGCCTGCATCAGTTTTAAGATTGCCAAAGCTTCCTCTTAAAATAAATAAACGATTTAGCTGAAGCAAAAGCACATGGTCACAAAAAATTAAAATAAATTTTATATCTATCTATCTATCTATCTATCTATCTATCTATCTATCTATCTATCTATCTATCTATCTATCTATCTATCTATCTATCTATCTATCTATCTATCTATCTATCTATCTATCTATCTATCTATCTATCTATCTATCTATCTATCTATCTATCTATCTATCTATCTATCTATCTAGCATGTTAGTAGAAAATGTGAACCAGAGATTGCAAATTATTAGCAGGCTTAACTTCAGCTATACCCAAGAGGTCACCTTACTTCTTACCTTCAAAACTTTAATACAGTTGTTGTACTCTTAAAAAAAGGTCAATGGTTTACTTCAAAGGAGATGACTAATGTTTTCCTTTACTGCCAGGTGCATACTGGTTGAGTCTCTAAAATCAGGATACACAATGTGTTCACATTTACAAAACAAACCCCTGCTGCTCTGCTAGCTAGTCCCTTGATAAAAAGATGAATGGAATGATCAAAGCTGTTTCATTTATGTGGATTTTACTTCCTCATAATCCAGGTTTATGGAAAGATTATACAAATTATAGTAAATTCTCCATAAACTCCCATTTAATCTGTCAATAGCAAGACTAGTAAAGGCAGATTAGGAAGCAATTAGTATGATTGTCTCATTTTCTGACAACATTCTGTCTGTTTAAAGCTCAAGACCAGCCCTACCTTTTATTTTGCACAGTTGTATTGGCTTCTCTCCTGTTCCAATGTAGTGTAATGCACCCATAGGCAGCCAGAGATACTGTCCTCTCTTAGGCTATGTTTCCATTACGTCGGGACCCCTCTGGCAGGGCGTATATGCTTAGCGGGGGTCCCCGACGTAGCAAATAGACTTACCTGCTCAGCGGAGGATCTGTCTTCACTGCGCCGAGCCGCTCCGCCAATGTAAGGCTTAACATAGTCGAGTACGTTCAGCCTCTGCACCTGCGGATGTGTAAACAGACCATCCGCCGTGCAGGCAATGTCTGTGTGATACGTCGGGATCCCCGCTAAGCCTATACCCTTAGCTGAGTGGTCCCGATGTATAATGAAACTAACCCCTAAGACTCCAGACCATGGTTCTCTTGGGGATAGGGATTATATAAGGGAGGGCTATATCCTCAGCAAGTGGCTCTGTGTGGTTGGTTCTGATGGAATAGGAGTAGCTGGGCATGTTACACGCTCTAAAATCAGTGACCTACAACTGTCTAGTCTGGCATGTGGACAGCCGGGTAGCACACACTGTCTTTGTCAACTCCAACTACAAGAAGCTGCTGATTATCCAGTCTACCCGTGCCAAGTATCTAGTGGGGTGGCTAGCAGCTCAGACCATGTGGTGCCGACCTGATCGCAATTGGGGGTCCTGCAAGTTTTTAGAGACTGAGGTTCATCATCACCTTACCATTTCAGTATACGGAAGTACCAGCCCTATGTCACCATACTTTTCCTGGCATTAATTAGGCACTGTAATGTGATCAGCTCATTGTTCATTGCTCATTGCTCATTGCTCATTGCTCATACAGTAGGTAACTGCAGATGACTAATGCAAAACAATGCAGTTTGGCCCTTTTTATGACCTTCCTGTTTCATTAATTGTTTTTCATCTTCTTTTTTTTATCATGGAGGCATTTTTCAGGAAGCCAAGTACAGCCACCTGCCAGTCCTTCCCACCAGAAGCAAAAATACATAATGGCGATGTCTATGGTTTTAGGATAGGTAATGAAAACAGAAAGTTTTGACTATAAAATGTGCACATGTTTGTGGGAATGGAGAAATCAGGGAAGGCAAGCTACTAACAAATTGTACTTCAAGCATATGAGCTTGTATTCATTTTTGAATAACACAAAAAAAGATTTTATCAGATCTGAAGGCACTTTCTGAGCAATTTAGTAATGAAGTGCCCTTATACCTTTAAGTGTGATTATGTGATTATAATCAGGGGTGCACATAAGTGGTACTCTGGTACTCAAAAGGGGCCAAAAACTTTGTGGCTGGGCATCCACAGCTAAATGTTAAATGTATACAATTGATGTCACTTGAATAATTGCAGGGAAACGTGAATAACTATAAAAGTTTGCAGCTAGGGGTGTGAAATTGTAAATGTAAATTACTAATCCAAAAAAAAAAGATCGGACTTCTATGGGTGTTTAAGATCTGGGGGACGAATGTCAGAGTAGGCATATGTAAGGGTAAAATCTGATAAGAGAAAAGCACTGTGTGACAGCTGGAATGTGACTATCAAAGGATGACATTTGGACTGCAAGTAGTCTCAGGGGTTAGTTACTAAGTCAGAAAATTTCAGGGTTACTGAAGTATGCGATCTGGGGGTTCAAACGTGTTGTACTGTAAGAGTTACATTTGACCTAAAGCCAGCTGGTGACCTGTGGATGGAGACAGCTTATCGAAGGCTCAATCAGAAACATGGAGGTCCATCAGCAGGAGAATCTACCACGCAGGAAGCGGTCGCAGAGCACAGTGAGGAAGACCACAAACATATGGGGTGAGAACCAAACACCATTTCCTGGTACTCATCTGAGCAGCTCCCTTAAAAGTTATGTGCACCCCTGTTTATAATCATGGTATGTCATTGTTAAGTTCCAGTTCTTTTAAAGTGGCCTGATTGTAAAATTGCATAAGATTTCAACGTGCAAAAGTCGACCTGTGTGTGGTTAGCTTTAGTCAGATTATGACCATGCACCATTTTATCACAAGTCTGTGTTCCAAACGGCAAAGTATGGATGGATTCATCCCCAATAGAGTTTTTGTTACTTTTTTTGTTTTTCCTTCAGCTTCTTCTTCATCTTTGCCAGAGCTTTCCCTATGTAGCTTTGTTTTCTTTCATAATAATGTGTCTTCCAAATTGTGACAAATTAAGTTGGGATAAAACAATGGGGACATTGTGAATGGAGTGCAGGAAAACTGGTTTGCCAACACCACAGATTCAATTATATACATAAGTTTATTTTATTTTTTTTAAGTTTTCCTAGCCAATCTGTACAACAAAATGTTCAATGTATCTTATTTTAAAAGCAAGTACTGAGAAAGTAAGTTTTGGAAATACTTTCAATAAATATTATTAACTTCTAAAACAAGTCTCTACCCGACCCTGAGTGCCGATCTATTTCTCAGATTCAGACACATAATAATTAGTCTCTACAGTCCCGTGTAGAGAAATAATAGATGAAATCCAACAATACAATTATTTGAAAGGTTTAGCATAGATTTACATTTTGAGTGCTGATTTTTTCTCTAAAGTATACTGAGCAGAAGTAGAAAAAGTAGAACATAATAATATATTGAAAATGATTAACCCAAAGCTGGGCGGCAAGGGGGCACTTGAAATAGGCAGGTTGGCAGTAAGACCAAAGGTCAGTATACTTTTTTTAGGAATGGGAAGAAATTATGTATTAGGGCCCTTTCACACTATATGCGCTATGTTGCGTTTTTTACTGCACGCGTTTTTACATAGACAACCAATGTTATCATTCACACTGCATGCGTTTTTAAAAACCCAGCACCCTGCTTTTTGCATTTTTTATTCATTTTTCTTGCATTTTTCATTAATTTGTTCAAAAACTTGAACACAAATGCAAAACGCAAACGCAGATGTAACGTGAAAACCGCATGCGTTTTTGTATATATGCAGAAACGCATGCCTTTAAAAAACGCATATAGTGTGAAAGGGACCTTAGCGAGGAAAGCTTCATTGAATAAAGCGAGGGGAGGGTGAAACGGTATTGCAAACAATTCAGAAAATCTTCTTTTTATGCCATTGTTTTTTAAGTTTCCAGTATTTACAGGATTTTCTGTTGGTAAAGATGGTCCTTGTCAGTGCCTATAGAGGGAGAAGTGGAATAACCTTGGAATTGAGGTACTGTGGCTGATTTAACAGTTGCAAGACTTGTGTTTGGATATAATGTATGAAAAATTTACCTACGGTTGGGAGACATGTCTCTTCAACCGCCTAGATCAGTGGTAGGCAAACATATTCGACCAAAGTCGATGCTTGAAATATATGTTGAGAGCCAGAGATCAGTTGGTGGGGGTCGGGGTGCTGTCGAAATTGACAACAATTGAAATGATGTCTTCTTACCCTAAAACTAAAGTCTTAGTTAAAATTAAAACATATAAAACTTGATATCATACTTAATAACAATATCACAATGACAATGACTGACGACAACTAACGTGAACAATGGCTCCTTGAAAAGTTTAGAAAGTTTGGGTAAGTCAGGTTTGTATAATGTTAGTTTGAATTTAAGCCACATAGCCCCCTTGTAGGTAGCCAGAGCCCCCTCCCCCTTAAAGATAGACAAAAAGCCCCCTGTATATAACCATAAAGCCCCTCCCTTAATGTAGCCACAGTAGTAGCCACAGTGCCCCCTACACGTAGTCACAGGTGTTAGTGGTAGCGCAGGGGGTTTTCCTGTCGGGGGGATGGTGCATGAATGGAGAAAAAGAAATAATTGGTCTCTATTCCACTGAAACAGACTGAAGGGGCCATATATGGCTCTGGAGCCGCACTTTGCCCACCCCTGGCCTAGATGAATTAAAGGATGGCTGATACCAATTATATTCTTTATATGGGACACTGTAAGGGGCTTATTTTGTTAAATAATTGTACAATTTTACACACAAATTTCTATTTTATATTTTGAAAAATGAAAGGGCAAAGAAGCTGCAGTTACATTTTCAATGTCAAGTAGTAGCCTTGTTAATAAATGGGGTTACCTTGTTCACATTTACCATCCAGGTCAAAATGTATTAATAAAAAGCATTTAATTCCTATACTAGGGTACTATTAACATAAGAGTCTGATGTACTAATTAGAAGTTGTTGTGGATCGCGTTTAGCTACCACCCCTATTGCCTAATGTTGGCTGTCCATAATTAATATTATTATTGCAATATTAGGTTCACTTCCCTTTAGTTACTTCAGTCTATGCAGTCGGCAGGTCAGTCGGTCAGTAGAAAGACTACCATAACTATTTTAAATGTTGATTAGATAATGTCATGTTTATCGTCTGGTAAACAGTCGTCTGGTTCATAAAGGACTCAATAGGTACAATGTCTGTCTCCCTGGACTGGTGATTAAATTATGTCTCAGGTTGCGGGGAGGGGATGTGCGTGCTGGAACCGAACTATGATTGAACAATGGATCATCTTTCTGGAGGTGTCTCCCGTGCAGGGGGAATGGGATAAAAAGCTGGGGATGTGACATTAAAAGTTAGCTCTGCCCCTGATACTGTTGATCCAGTTATTGGGAAGAGTGATGGACGTTCCTGGATGGATTTGTGTACTATGGATGCTGTGCTTCCTGTGCTAGTTACCTGGTTCTGCAGCTCCCCTTGGAATTCGAGCGGAGAAGGCCTATGTCACACCAGCGCTCCGCTACAGAAGTAATTTGAATTTATTTTCTAAATTCGTTGTTTAGAAAATACCATAAGTTATGGTTCTTTCTCATGATGATTATGGAGGACCCAGCACCTGTTTATTAACATTAAGATAATCATTTCCAACACATACAGAGACTCAGTACTCTGTTTATAAATTCCTTCTACATCATTTGTTTAATATATTTTACAAGCTGACCAGATGAGTTACTTATATGCCATAAAATATTAGCTGAATGTATATTCCATTCCATAATTATTCATACCCCTGGCAAATTTTGACTTTAAGTTACTTTTATTCAACCATCAAGTTATTTTTTAACTGGAAATGACATCGGTGTCTTGCAAAAGATAATAAGATGATGCACAAGAGGTGTCATTGTGGGGAAAAAATTCTCAGCGTTTATTAACTCTTAAGCAAAAAGTGTCATGTCCAAAATTATTCATACCCTTCTCAATAATCAATAGAAAATCCTCTATTGGCTATTACAGCAATCAAATGCTTCCTATAATTGCAGACCAGCTTTTTGCATGTCTCCACAGGGATTTTTGCCCATTCATCTTTAGCAATGAGCTCCAAAACTTTCAGGTTGGAGGGTCTTCTTGCCATCACCTTGCTCTTAAGCTCCCTCCACAGATTCTCAATTAGATTCAAGTCAGGACTCTGACTGGGCACGCCAAAACGTTAATGTTGTCAATGTTGTTCACAATTTCTTCACCACTTTTGGTGTGTGTTTTGGGTCATTGTCATGCTGAAATGTCCACTGGTGCCCAAGGCCAAGTCTCTCTGCAGACTGCTTGATGTTGTCGTTGAGAATCCTCATGTATTGCTCTTTTTTCATGGTGCTGTTTACTGTGTGCAGAGAAGATACATTCGGAGAATTGCCCCTATGAGTGGATTCATCCTGTATGATGATGTAACTTGATAAGATAGGGTGGACAGAAGCAGAATCTATTTTGATTCTCTTGAGTATGAGTCAGGATTTATAATCAATTGTTCCCATAGGTCTATTAATATACTTTCAGTGAACAATATTATATCATCCTGATTTCCGTCTGGAGTAACATCAAGCTGTACAAATGTGTTTTCACCTGTAACAAAAGTCTCTATTTAAAGAAGATAATGTATTTTTGTTCCAACTGATTGTGCTTTCCCTTGTATAAGTTCCTGTCACCATGGAGACATCTGCCTATATTCTGCACAAAGTATTGTGTGTCATCCTGTACAGCTGTATAGCTTAGAAACAAGAGATGCAATAGTTTTACATTGCTTATAAAAAGCTAAGATTAATACATATATTTGTGTAGGTATGGGTGAGCCAGCGAAGGATTTCTGTGGAAGAAAGTTATTAGTACCTCCCAGCCCCCAAATCAAATATTGCAGAATAAAATAATAATTATCAACGCTGTACAGATGGATAGTTAAAGCTGAAAAGTACATTACAGATTATTGTATATTACATAGCATGCCTAGAAGACGATGCTTGTTTGTAACATCAATAAACATCGGAGATCCCATCCAACACCAACCATTCAATCATAGTTCTCTACCCATGGTGATAATAGTTGTTCTTGTTTAATGACAATGACTAGATAAAGGTTAAAACATAGTAAAAGGTCAAGCACTTTCTCCCCAAAACATTTATACCAATTTCAAAAATTAAATACATAACCAGTGCACATAACTTAGCCCCTTAGATGAGTACCAGGAGATCGTGTTTGGTACTCATCCCATATGTAGAGTGGTCTTCCTCACTGTCCTCTGCATCAGCTTCCTGCATGGTAGGTTCTGCTGCAGATGGACCTCCCTGTTCCTTATTTAGCCTCCGATTAGCTGTCTCCATCCACAGGCCACGAGCTGGCTTTGGGTCAAATGTAACTCAGTAGTACAACCCTGACATTTTCTGGCTTAGTAACTAACCCCTGAGACTACCAGCAGTCCAAATGTCAACCTTTTATAGTCATATTCCAGCTGTCACACAGTGCTTTTCTCTTGTCAGATTTTACCCTTGCAAATGCCTACTCTGACTTTCCTGCCCCAGATCTCCAACACCCTTAGAAGTCCAATCTTTTTTTTTATTACTACTTTAAATTCCCAATTTCACACCCCTAACTGCTTTCATAATTATTCATATTTCCCTGCAGTTATCCAAGTGACATAAATTGTATACATTTAATATTTAGCTGCGGCCGCCCAGACACGGAGTGCCTCCAAGTTGGTATTACGCATATGAGCTGTGTAACAATAATGCAGGTACGCAGAGCTAGTTTTTGGCCCCTTTTGAGTACCAGAGTACCACTTATGTGCACCCCTGCAAATAACACACTGACACACGTTTAGATGTTGGAATTTTTAAGACCACAGCTATGTTTTCATAATTAATTCCACATGTAATACATAAAATAATACAGTAGAAACTTCAAATGAAAAGATCCTGGACAGTGCCCCCGTAACTGAAAATAATATGCAACCATCCAAACAGCCATCAGCCACTATTTTCCCAGCTCTGTGGTTACATAACCAAAACCTCAGAATACTTAAATCACTAAAGACTGCCACCATTATAATAAATCCAAGATATCCTTTTTATTCTATAGATACCCTGAATTAGCAATTACCAAATTTATCTAAGATTTCTGGCATTGTCAAGGCTCTGCCTTGTAATACCTAAAACAGAACAACATGACAATATAAATTTCAAACATAGTATGTCATCCTATATGCCGGGTGCCGCCGTGGGGGGGACCATCTAGGGGAGCCTGTAGGTCTGCTCCCTGTATCACTGCTCTCCGCACTGTGAGCTGGCCAACAGGAGTCTTCAGCATCCCCCTCGCCCCCCTCCTTCTCCTTCAGAATCCCCCTTGCCCCCCTCCTTCTCCTTCCCAATGTGTGTAAAAGTAGCTGGCTGCTTCTGACGGCAAGTGTGCTCACTAGTGACATTGTGGCTGAAATTGGTATTGTAGGGAGATATTGTCAAATTTTTACAATTGATGTCCCATGGATAACCGCAGGGAAACATTAATAACTAGGGCGCCCACGCAGGGTGATGGCGTCATCTTCAGTGGCGACGGACATATGCTGGGTAATGACTCTGCCTCTCTCCCCCAGCC